>JAWNKV010000601.1:0-153129 GCA_035041805.1 Amiota mariae | reverse complement strand
TATTTTTAGGGTTCCGTACCCATAGGGAACTAACGGACCCTATTACTAAGCTTACAATGTCCGTCCCTCCGTCTCCTGCTCTATCTCATGAACCGCAATAGGTAGAGAGTTGAAATTTTCACAAAGTGTAATTCACTTGTGTGTAGAACGACAAATACTAAAAATATACATTTTAGAAGCATTATTCTTTAATTTAACCATTTGTTTAACAATTTTTTGTGTTTTGTAGTATACTTTGAGCTGTTAATTGTAGTATACTTTTAAGCTATTAAATATAAACATAATTCTATATTTTAAGCAAAAAATCTTGTACGATGGTACGGAGTCCGACTCACACTTGGCTGATTTTTAATTTTTTCATCCCTATTCTTATAAATTCGATTTTGTATATCTTCAAAATATTGATTTATTACTAACTGCTCCTGATTAATATGCTGAGTAATATTTTGAAATCTTTCCATCATTCCTTTGTTAATTATTTCCTGCTTATCTATTAAATTAATTATGTTACCGTTTTCATTGTGCAGATTATTCAGTTGTCTCTTAATTTCCTCTGCACCCGTATCGTCCATATTTCCTGTGATTACCTTTATTATTGATCCAAGTCCATTTACTAATCCTCTTTTACTTCTGGTTTTGTTTTTTTTTTTTTTTTCGGGTGGGGGATAAAAAAATGCCTTCGCATCGTCAAGGGTGCCATCGCACCCTTTAGTGAGTCCAGTAAAAAACGTCCCCCCGTTAAGATATTTATCCACCCTGGAACTGCTTGCGCATTACTTCAGGGTGGTATCTTCTTCTATATTCATGTGTTAACTGTTATACCTGCGTTCAGGTCCCGCTTCTAAAAATATTTTTATCTCGTCATCAGTTGGTGATTTTCCATTTCAATTTTTTTTTGTTTTAAGGACATCTTCTATATATGTGGCTATGGCTTTCCATTGTTCTTCATTTTGCAGCATCTTGTCGATGATATTTTTCGGTCCAATGGCGCGACTTAATTCATCTCTTGCTGTATGCCATCTCTCGCAGTAGAAGAAGGTGTGTTTGGCGTTATCCTCTTCTGCATTTCCATATATACACGTTGGGCGATCTTTTTTTCCCATTTGTCATAGGTATTTGTTGAAGTATCCGTGGCCCGATAGGAACTGTGTTATATAATAATTTATTTCGCCATGTTTCCTCGATATCCATTTGCTGAGTTCCGGTATGAATCGCGCTATCCATCTGCCTCAGTGCTCGGAGCTCTAGTTTGATTGCCACTTCAAGATGGTTTGCCGTCTTAGGTCTTGAAGGTTTTGTATTGGTGGCTTGAGTTTTCCACTTCCCAGATTCTTCTCCGTTCTTCTGCTAAAAGGTCGAGGGGATCGTTCCGCTGAATATGAGGACCGCTGGTGCAGAGACCGTGCGATAAGCCGAAGCTATCCTTAGTGCTCCTATATGTTGAACACGTTCTAGTTCTTTCCTGCGACAATCTCTTCTAACCGAGTCTGCCCAGATCTCGCTGCCATAGAGAAGAATCGAGTTTGTCGTATCCATTAATAGCTTCCTTTTGCTCTGAGTCGGGCCTCCTATAATTGCCATCAATTTGCTAAGCATTCCAGTTACGCGGAATGCTTTAGTCGTAGCGTGGCTTATGTGCGCTCCAAACATCAACCGGGGGTCGAATCTCACTCCAAAGTACTTGATTTCTTTCTGAGTAATCAGCGTTGTATTCAGTACCTGCATGTCTATTTTCAAGGGGATGTGCCGTTTAGTTAGGAGGATAAGTTCCGTCTTTTCTGTTGCCAGTTTCAGTCCATGATCTTGCAACCAGGCTTGAGTCCAAATCATCACTTGGTTTAATTTTTTCTTCGCGTATTCTGTGTTTCGGCCAATTATCACTGCAGCGATATCATCCGCATAACCCATTAAGTGCACGTCATCGGGCATCTCGAAGTGATCTGCTTTCTTTTCAGTCCGTCAACAGTTTCATATAATAGAACTCGGTTTTTGAGATAGCTTCGTATCATCTTCATTAAATATCTTGGGATGGTGAACATAGTTTCCAGAGCCACTATTAAATTCTCCCATTTTAAACTATTGAAAGCGTTTCTAATGTCCAAGGTAGCTAGTAATGCTATCCGTCGGGAATAGTGATTTCCGATCTAAGCTGCGTTTACCGTAACAACTACGTCTTGAATGGCGCCCAGTGTAGATGCGCCGGTTCTGAAGCCATGTCTTTCTGACAAACCTTTCTGAAAAATCTCCGCATATTTCGATAGCCGCATTCAGTCGTCCTTTCAGCAATTTTTCCAGGAGTTTACCAGCACTGTCCAGCATACATAGTGGTGTGTATGCCGATGCTTCCGTTGGGTTGCCCTTGCCTTTACTAATAAGCATCAAATGTTGTATTTTCCAAATGTCTGGGAAGGTTCCTTCTTTTAAGCAGGTGTTGTACATATTTAGCAACAAGTGTGGACGTTCAGTGGCTAAAATTTTTAGGACTTCTGCAGTGACACCGTCAGGTCCCGGTGCTTTATTTCCTTTTAGGGTTCTTGATGCGTCGGTTAGCTCTTCTTCTGTGAATAATGGAAGAGGATCTTCCACTCGATAGTTTGCTTCTTCAGCTTGTATCTCGTGCGTCGGGAAAAGAGTGTCGACTAATTCGCTTTCCATCTTGGTAGCAGGATATTTCGCTCCTAGCTTTTTCATCACGACTTTGTAGCCTAATCCCCATGGGTTTTGGTTTATATCATTCCTAAGTTCCTCCCACTTGTTCTTTTTGCTGCAGTTTATGCCAAATTGTAGATCTTTTTTACTCAGCTTATAACTTTCTGGTTCCTCCGTTGCAGGACCGGATCGTCTGGCCCGGGTGAATTTTCTTCTGTTTCGTACACATTGGGTCCTAAGTTCGGCGATTTCGTCCGTCCACCAATAAGCTGGTCTTCTCTTATCATTGTAGAATTTCTTTGGCATCGATGCGTTGCAACCTTGAATAATACGTCAATTCGTTTCCTCTGCCGGTATACTCCTCTAATACTCTCCATTCTCGCACAAGACCTGCTATTCTCTCTGAGGCAAGGGTTATATCTGGTGTTGGGCTTTCGCATCCTGGTCTCCGGAAGGTTGAGGTGTTGCCGCTATTCATTACGGCTAGACCAAGTCTGGCCAACATTGCTAGAATCTTTCTGCCTCACGAGTTTGTTGTTGCTGAGCCCCATTCAATTGCTTTCGAGTTGAAGTCTTCTGCGACTACTATTGATCCTTGTATGTTTTGCGCTGTGTCTTCAATGAGCTCTAGCTTCCGCGTGAAGTGTGCTATATTGTCGGCTGGAGAAAAGTAGCAGCTCATTATAGTAAAAAGGTTATTTTGTACAAAAACAAAACCTTCTCCAGCTCCGCCGTTTGAAACGACAAATTTTGAGTTGCGGGGAATCTAAATGGTGGCAGTTTTAGTTTTATCCGCATACCATGTTTCGTGAGTGTTTCTACAGTGTTGTTTGCTGATTATTATCATGTCGATCTACATCTCTGTGACCATTGGTTCTAGGAGTGCGTCCGCCGTAGTGATTATGTGCATGTTTGCTTGGAGTATTCTCATGTTTTTTGTTTTGCGATGGAAAATTTCCCAGATCCGGGCATATGGTTCACCGGGCTTAGATTTGCGTCGGAGCATAAACAGCATTATGGGTCCTTGTTGAATTCCTTCATTTTATGACCGGTTTCACCGCATCGTATGCAGATACCTTTTCCACTCCTGTTAGGTCCTGTGCAGTCTGCGCGGCTATGTCCCACTCCGAAGCATCGGAAGCATCGCGTTATGCTAGTACTAGCTCTCATTCGAGCATTAACCCAGCCAACTTTGAAGTAACCCGTTTTTAGCAGCTTTTGTAGTATTTTCCTTTGGAGTAGTTGAATAGAATCGTGATATTCGTCGTTTCCTTTTAATGTTTGCATTGTTTCTTTGAAATTTGCAATCCCATTTTCGTATTCCTTTGGGCTTATTATGTGAATTACGTTCCTGTGACCCGTAATAAGTTTTGCTGCTCCCAAATTCAGTTCAACCATTGGTAAATTATCATGCAGTTGTTGAATGTTGAGTATTTGTGTCTTTGCTCCCTCCAATCTGTAATTGTGTACCATGATTAGAATCTTTCTTTGTGCATTTTCTTATCTTGGATTTGTGAAGTTTTTGGTTTTTTGTTGTTGTTAGTGTATTCTTCTTGTTATTCTTGACAGTGTGTTTGGTAAATCTTGGTGTAATTTTATTCCTCCTGTTTTCCTTCCTATATATTAACTCATTCTGGACAAGATCTATCGGTTCCTGTCTACTAGTATTTAGTTTATTAATTCTGTCTTTTGTATTATTCTCCATTGTTTCCTTAATTTTTGGATACAACCTTTGTTTGAATTCATTAAGTATTCATGTTGGGAATTGAATTGAATGGTGTTATTAAAATCATGTGTTCTCATAAAGAATACTTCTTATGGGGTAAGCTTTGTTGCAGAATGTATTGCGTTATTATACGTAATGAAGACTTCTGAGATGATATTATCATGATCACAAGGTAATCTTTCTGATTTCCTTATGTTCCATATTATCCTATAAGTTTCTGTCAATGAGGAGTGTAATCTTTCCAACGGCGAATTACTTGATGACTGTTGAATTGACGTAATATGCAGGGTAATATCATATTGTTTGCAGAAATCCTTGCAAATATTCGTGGAGAATTCCGCTCCTTGATCACAAACAATTCTTTTAGGGATACCATGCGTAGTCATGAATTGTTTGAGTGCCTTTATGATGATGAGACTATCTCTAGCAGGTAAGGTGTATCCCGAAGCAAACTTGGAAAATTTATCAATAATTGTTAATATTTGATACTGTTAATAGTGTAAATTTCTATATGAATAATATCTAAGGGCTTCAAAGGAGTTTTTGGCACCTCAAACGCAATTTTCTGTGGGTGGCTATCATATTTCATCGTTTGACAAGTATCACAATTATTAATTGTTTTTGTTATTTTGCTCTTCATGTAAGGAAAATAGTATTGTCTTTTTAGATGAAGATAGGTTTCATCCGTGCCACGGTGATTATTGTTCCTATGATGTTCATTAATTATCTCATCCTGACTATCATTTTGGGTAACATCCTGTACCATTTTTGTGCATCTGAATGTCGAGTCCGTTATTGTTCTTCTGATTTTGTTTTTAAAAGGGGATTTCGTTCGAATATTGAATGTTGAATCCAATTTCAGAACAAGTTAAAAATTGAAGTCATTAAGGGGTTTTTCAGAAATGGCGATGCCATCATCGACGTTTTCCTCTGCTGAATGGACAGTGGTGGCACATGTTGCTTGGTCAGATGCAGCATCATTAACATTTGCCTCAATTTGTATCCGGCTAAGTGCATACGCGTTTGTGTTTTTCGCCTCTTTCTTATACACTACAGCATAATCATACTCCTCCAACTTTAGTCTCCATCTTACGAGTTTTGAATTTGGTTCCTTTAAATTCATTAGCCACGTTATTGGTTTGTCATCCGTTATTATTGTAAATTTATTACCGAATAAGTATGGCCTGAAGTACTTCACAGCCCATACTATTGACAACAGTTCCTTTTCGATAGTAGAGTAATTATTTTCGGTGTCATTTAACGTTCGGCTTGCATAACATATCGGCTTATCGGAACCAATACGTCCTTGCGATAATACTGCACCTAAAGCAACGTTACTTGCATCCATGGATTAATATGAAAGGTTTTTCTAAATCTGGATGTTGAAGGATTGGGTCATTACATAATAAATTTTTGCATTCTTCGAATGTATCAATATATTCTTTTCTCATTTCTACATTGTTACTGGCCTTAAGGCAGTTTGTTAAAAGTTTTGTTCGCTTTGCAAAGTCCTTTATAAACTTCGTGTAATATTCCATTAGTCCTACAAATGATTTTATCTGGGTTTTAGTCTTGGGTATTGGAAATTAATTTTTCGCAAAAATCTTATTTGGATATGATTTTATACCCTCCGTTGTTACAACATGGCCCAAAAACTCAATTTATTTCCTAAGGAAATTAGATTTTTCTACCTGTATTTTCAAATTCGCTTCCCGTAATGTTTGAAAAACTATTGTCAGACTCCGTATGTGTTCTTGAAGAGACGTTGAAAATACAATTATGTCATCCAGGTATACCAAACATATTTTCCCATTGATTTCCTTCAAGACATTATTCATTACACGCTGGAAGGTGGAAGAAGCATTCTTCAACCCAAACGGCATCCTTACAAATTCAAAGTGACCTTCCACTACAGTGAATGCGGTTTTGTTAACGTCCCTTGGATCCATCTCAATCTGATGGAATCCATCTATCAGAGACAGTTTTTTCATTGAGCTTCCTGTAGTCAATGACGAGTCTCCATTTCTGCTTAACACCGGCGTTCTTCTTCTTTGGAACATTCCAAGCATGTCATTCACCTGTTTTTGGACTTATTCCTTATGTACAAAAGGATACCTATTCGATTTAGTATAGATAGGAATGTCATCCTTCGTGGTTATCTTGTGTTTAATATTATTAGAGAAGGTCAAGACATCATCTTTCTTGTGGAATATGTGAGAAAAGCTGCAACATAATTTGAGTAGTTCCCGTTACTCTTCTGAATTGAGATGATCCGTATTTATAAGTTCTGCAATATCCCTATTACCAATTTCTTCAGAAGTTATGTCCGGCTCGATGTTATTAATCTCAAATTAATCCCCTGCTTCGAACGAATCCACCATAAGAGGTCTTTCGACGTAAAGAATTTGATCTTCCTCGGAACTGTTGGATACCTCCATGTATGCAATGTTTCCCGAAGCTGTTAAAGACCGCTAGATATTTGTAAATAATCTGAGATATTGATTGTTTCAATAATAAAATTTCCCTCCGTCAAATTTACTGGTATGGATACAATCTTTTTTTGCCTTTGGTGTTTGTAATATGTTATATTCCAGACTAACATTTGTTTTAAGTTGTGTTAAAGTATCTATACCTAAAAACCCATCAAAGTATGGGTGAAATTTAAAAAGATAAAAGTCAAGACTGCCCTCGTCATTAAATTCTTTGAACACTTGGTATGTCGTTTTCTTGTCTAGGTCATGATTATTCAAAACAGTTGTTATGGTGACGGGTTTGTCTACTTTGTTAATTGTCAGGGACAAATTCGGGATTGGTAACTGATGTTGATGCACCGGTATCTATAAGGAATTTGAGGGGACGGCCAAATGGTGAATCGATTAGAATAAATGGTAGATTAGATCCATGCTTGGCTGTATCTATGTAACCCGTCGGTTCATCGAGGCTGGTGGCCGAAAATTTCCACAATCTTCAATGTTACATAACTCCACCGTATCCGATCTTTTCAAATCGATCTAAAGCAACCGATAAAGAATCAATCTTTTGATTGCGGAGCACCAACCCCAATGGGTCATCTAAACCTTTTAAAAATTTCTCCAGGCATAGTTGAAAATAAGTCTCCATTTTCAACTGTCTAGCGTTCCTATCACTAACATTTCCCTTTACATGGTCGCAAATTGCACATTCCAAGTCAGCAATTTCATCATGAAATTGTTTAATGGATTTTCCACTACGACTAAGGTCATTTATTTGCTGTATCAATTCTGGTTCTGATTTCTTATCCGCATACTGCTTAATAAGAGCACGTTTTATATCGTCCCAATTAAGGGAAACCCTTCTCCTATTCAAAGTATGGTCAGCTTCGTCTATTATCTTATTCCTGATGGCCCGTAATATAACGGTTCCAAAAGGTGTTTTATCCGCACCCCTGAACTTAAGAAGAACCTCTTCTACATTTTCCAAGAATGATTGCAATCTTGAACCATCTCCATCAAATGTCGGGAGATGTTTCATTAAGTCCGGGAGCTTAATTTGTGAATACATGTCTATCTGACTCTGCTGTGCCGCACTTGCCGTAGTAGCACCACTGTCCGCCATGATTATATTAGTTGATTGTTTGTCAGTTAAAGTTTGCAATATAGTTCCTGTATTTTTCAAATTGATTACATTTCCCTCAGCCGCAACACTTCTTGTGTAAGGTATAAACCGGTTTGGTTTCTTTGGCATTTGTTGGTAAGGCCCTATTTATAATAGTTTTTCGCTTCAATACGATGTTTTTATTTACTATTCCTCTATGAAAGTATATGCTTTAACTCGTTGCTCTAATACTATTTCAAATAACTTCTACTATTTTTTCTTCTCTTTATATATTTCTTTTAGTTATTTGTTTCCCAAACTTATAATATAGCGGAGAATTGGGTAAAAAAGATTATTTGCAATGAAAATAATATGTTGCAGAGAATTTTATCAAAACAATTAATATATATATTTATTTCTTAGTAATGGGATATTCTATGCTCGTATATGTTTTATAAGTACTATATATGTATATATATGTATTTTTAATATAATAATGGTTTTTTTTTTCTTATGTTATATAATTGAATGTATATATTCGCTTTATTTCTTTGTTTGTTTTACTCCAATTATTCATATAATCATGGTTACTTTTGTGTGTTTCTGATTCTCAAGTTACAGTTTTTCCCTCTTAGAATTTTAGTTCTTTTTTTTATCAGTAATCTGCACAGTGCAGTATACATTACCGATACATTTCCCTTGCGCGATGCAGTTGAAACGCTTTTCTTCATAAGAAAATAAAATTCCCTTTTTTTTAGTAAGTAGGGTCAAGGCCTAGCTCGATGTAGTGCTATGACACCACACTTTTTCTTCTTTTTCCTTAGATGTAGCGAATACGATTTAAAATTGTTTTGTTCCCATATTTTATTAATCGAATTATTATTATTTTAACTGTGTTATGGTGTTTGTGATTGTAATTAAAAAAAAAATGATACTTTTACATGCAACCCATTATTAGCGCCGTGATGATGATCTTAGTGTTGATTTTAAAGTTGTCGCTTGTAGTTAGAGCTGCTGTTGTTGTTGATGTTGCTGTGGTGTTTGTTCTGGGTTTTCCTGTTGCTGCTGTTGCTACTGTTGATGTTGCTACTGTTGATGTTGCTGATGTTGTTATTGGATTTACTGTTGTTTTCCGTAATGATATTGTTGTGCACCGGTTTACGTTGCTGCTGCTGGTTGGTTATGTAGGTGATAATCGTTGTAGTTTGTTGGCTTGTTTTTATGCAAAATTACACAAAAAAGAAATACAAAAATGTTACATTCAAATATTGTCGTTGTACTTCTTCATTTGCTTCACTTTAACTTAAAATTTCTTTTCACGTGTTATTTTCAAACAAAACTTTTTTTTTTTTTAAACCGGCATAATATTAATTTTTTTTTTTTGTTTATTTTTAGTTATTTTTTATTAAAACACTGCATGTGCACAATTTGTTTATTTAAGTGTTTATTTGATTTGTATCAAAATATATACTTATGTGTGAACGACACAAATTCTATACGAAGATTCGAAATATTGTGTCAATTTATTTTTTTTATTAGATCCGACCGAACCGTTAACAACTTAAACGTTGAAGTATCCTTTTTTAAATATTCTTAACAGGACACTCGGGACGGAAGACCGACTGCGCCAATTACCACTCTACGAAAACGACTTCTTCTGTTGAGCAGTGAGAATGAATTAAATTCTTTATTTTAGTAATGTTCTTAAACTAAGCTCGGTTGAGCTTCACAAAAATGCTTACGTTAATAGTTTATTGTGAATTGTTTACATTTAACAGTATACAATGTTTCTTATACATCTACCCTAACTACTAACGTCAGCGTCTGGGTTTTGTCGTTCTGGAAGTTGAGCTATCTGTTTATTTAGACAACGAACGTTGCCTAAGAATAATAGTAAGTGAACGACACTTTAGTTTATTGTACTTTGTTTGGAGTTTGTGTGGGTGGAGATTGATGGAGGGAGCGAGTGAAGCGGTAACTCGCGCGTTGCTGCGGTCCCGTCGTGATGTTAGTGTGCGATTTTTGTAGTCATTGTTCTTGTGAAAATTGTATGGCGGCAATTTATATAGGTTCTTAATAAAATAATCGAATGGTAGATATATACATAGATTCCCGCCATCTATCGTTAAAATATGAATTATATAGTAATGATTTTTTTGTATTGTAGCATAATGAACTTAAAGTAGAGACAACAAAAAAGTACTTCTTATTAAAAAAATTATGAAAAATATGTAAAAACTTGTCAACTTTCATGCTGATTGGACAAACGTTGTTGGAGTGAAAAGACGTTAAACATTTTTTCTCGTCCTATTTTAAGATAAGAATAAGATAGAAGATATATAGAATTGGGCCCAGAACACTACCTTACGGAACGCCAGCTTTAATTAAGGCTTGCCAACTTAGGGTTATTTTCATTTAGAATCAGAAGAAAATGCAATTATATTTAAAATATTAAATAATTTATAAATAGAGAATATTACAAAACGTATAATGCTTTGTTTTTTAGGGGTTTTCTCATTAATTGTGACAATTTATAATTTCTTTGAATCTAACTTTTGAGAATACCCCTAAGCTAGCAAGCCTGATTTAATTTCATATTCGTTTGATATGAAATTGTTGTGTCTCAGTACAAAAACTCGATTCACTATACTATAAGATCCCAGAATTTTGTGTGACTTTTGGGGAAGCAAACATTTTACTTTATAAAATAAACCTTCGTGCCACAATCGATCAAAAGCTTGAGCTATATTAAGAAATGCCGCTGAGCACTATTTTCGTAGCTCAAATGCAGTTCTTATTTCAATGATAATTTTGTTTACTTGTTCTTTTATTCCATGACTTGATCGAAATCCACACTGATGAACCGGAAATATGTTATTGACTTGTAGATGGTGATTAAGTTTAAGTAAAATTATCTTTTCAAAAAATTTGGAAACAAAAAAACATGTTTTATTCAAACACAATGAGTAAGGGATAAAAATTGCTCTCTTTGTTGTGTATACAGGTATGGATAAGGGGAGATTTTATTACTTATTAAAATTGTCTCGCAGGTCTATTGCCTTATCTTTTTTTGTGAATACCATATTTTGTGAAGAACCTCGAAGATTACTATTAGTGTAATAAAATAAATATTTTTTACATTAATAAACGTTTCTCCTTGTCCGACCCCCTGATCGAAATCCTGGCTACGCCCTGGTCTCGCAGAGAGTAAGAGCTGTACTGTTGTGCTCTCTTTCTCTCTAATTCGGTCCTATGCTTTCAACTCACGTTAACTACACAACAAACACACACACACTTTTCTTTCCACTTACTTAGTGTTGATCTCTCAGAAACTCTTTTTTTTTTTTTTTGCAACTCTTTCAAATTGTTCCTTTCAAACCTGTTATTGTTACACAGACAGTATTTTTTGTTCAACTGGACACATATGAGCGAGAACATTGACACAGCAAAATTAAGTGTTCTGCGCAGAACGAAATTGATTCTGCTTCAATTTTTTTCTGCTTTTAAATCAGCAGATCTCATTGAAACTAAGTGTTGACTGTTATTTGCGACCTCTGCTTTTCACCTTTAGTGAAATAGCCCCACACTGTGCTTTTTGGTGGCATGGTAAACAAAAAATAAACACAATCAGTGAATCACAGAATAATATCGTACACGAATTAAATCAATAACTCTTCAGAGCATATGACCTTTTCTTTCGAATTCTGTATTCTACAAAAATTCGTGTCTTACATTGCACTTCCTATCTCCCAACGGATTTCTTTATACATTTCATTTACTGCTTATTCTAATTACATTTCACACAATATTAAATACAATACATAAAATAGTCGTTTTAATAAAAACGGATTAATCACAAAGTTCATTCACCTTGATAATTGACAACGAAATAGAAATAGCTGCTATCATAACAGGGTCGGATTGAGGGTACATAACTCACGTGCTTCTCTGCCGATGTATCGAGAGCAAGATCACATCAACTTTTTTGTCATCTAGATATTTGATAAATTTTAGTTTGTGCTGCGAAACGTCATTTGCGTTCCAGAGAGGAACTCTAAGGGGACCCAATATGGAGAGTTTACATTATACAAAAATTTAATTTGGATATTCATCATCTCTTGGAACGTGTTTTGCAACATTAACATAGATTGATGAAGAGTTTGAACCAAATGCAGTGTCATTGTTTTAGTGGAACTTTTTATTTGCATCACTGGTTTGCTACACACATTTTGTTTTAATTTATTTTGCAACATTTGCTTATTTGGTGTTTGTTTCGGGTTTTAAGCTTGTTTTCATAGTGGCTTTATCCTACTGATCGTCTGAACGTAAGGCACATTTTGCAATTCAGTCTTTGAGAGTGGATGCAAGTCTGTTGGAGTCGCTGCAGGGATAGGTTCAAGTCTAGACCTTACTATACCTCTTTGTTGTTAAAATTGGTTTTTTAATTCCTTATACACAGGACAGCCTCTGTAATTTTCTTCCAGAGCATATTTTATGTCTTTACAGTTAACTGTGGATTCAATACCTTTAATTACCACTATCACTTTTAAGTTGATATGTGTAATACTTGCGCTTAGATTCATTTAAGAATTTATTTATAGCTTGGTAACTTGATTCTGAGTAGATCTGCACTTTTGTTTCTTTTATATTGACCTTGGTGAAAAGAACAATGTGGAAATTGTTGTTGCTGATTACTTTCGTAATGCTATCTACGAGCTTGTTCGAGCTTTCCTTACTAATATATATCGGCGGAGGTTTCAGAGACTTGGTTTTTGTCTGGGTTACTTCAGCATTCTGAATAGGAATTTCTTCTCTTGCAAGTAGTGCAAATATATTTCCATCCAAATGTGTTTGTTTAGCACAATTGCTTTCCTGCGGCCTAAGTTTTGTTTTTTTTTTTTTTTTTATTTGAAGTAGAGCACTGCACAAGCGCGCACTAAGTAGTGGTAACAGTCGGCAATGACACTGTGCACACTATGAAAATGAGTCATATGCGCTTTTCAAACAAAACTTTCAACTCATTGCTTTCCATTGCTTTGAGGATTCATTTTCTCGAATTCATCAAGCCGAGCAACTCGTGCTTCCTGCTACGACTCGTCTCGGTACTACTCGTATCAAGACAACGAGTATGAGTCGGCACGAGTTACTTGGACTGTTTGAGTTGCAACAGTCGGCATGAGTTGAAATGACTTCCCATAATTTGTTATTATTTGGAATGGGTCCCCATGAGTTGATAGGAGTTAAAATGAATCTGTATGAAAATACATACACTGATACACTATTCGTTCGAGATTTGTGTAGTAAGATATTTATGTAAGCTATGTATGTATATGCAAAATGTATGCACATATGTATGTAAATTATACCGTATTCAATTAATATGTGTGTATTTGTTTATTTCTGTGCAAAATATTTGCAATACCAACATTGTCAGCCTCTTCAGAAAAAGTTTTCTCACAAGCGAAAAATTCCATAGCAGGAAACGATGATTTGGTTAACAAATAAATGTTTCTAAATATGAACACGAACTCGCACACGGAGGGTTCCGTACCATCACACAAGATTTAACACAATGTATGCAAATGTGTACCTCTGTCTGAAGTTGTGTAAAATTAATTTGCTTTTTTTTGTCGCAAAAGTGAAATATTCAACAGCCTAAAAGTATAGTACTAACAAGGATACAATAGTCTTATGATAATTGAAGTAAGAAAGAAAAATGTTTTATTGACATTTATTGAAGTATCGTGACAATACCGCAACGATCGTCTTTTTATACTTTGTAGTACTGAGTTCTCGATCATTGGACATAGACAAATCTAAAGCTTGATTCAAAAATTCAAGTAAAGGTATATTTTTATCATCTCCAAAGTCAATAAAGAAGTTTTCACTTCAAAAAAAAAAGAAAAGATGTCACACTATATATATTTGGGTTATATAAATTATTATGTCTCCAACAAATGTCTCCATTCTATGCTACACTAATATGAAAGAGATATCACACTAATGTAATGACGATAATGTAAAGTGAGCAAATATTTACTAGTATGAACGTAGCATAAGCGTAGATGATATGATGAAACAAAGAGAGAGGCAAAATTGCGTCTATATAATATTCATAGCAGCGATGGGCAACGAAAATTCACTCCCTCTCACAAAGATGTTTGTTGTCTCTATCGCTCTCAAACATAATGTTGTTGTTCTCACTTGTTTGACCAGTCCGTTCTTATGTTGTTGTTGTTGTTGTTGTTAAATGGCATTCGCTCTTCTTTGAAACTGAGATATGCCACAAGTGTGGATTCTGTGAATCTGATGTCGTAGTCTACATATGTTTTACAAAATTAAATTAAATTTCATAGAAAAAGTCTCCCACCTTCCACCAAACATTGACAGATGCACTCACAAAACAACATAAGAACAACATTTCTATGTGTTTGTTGAAAAAGGGTAGTTCTTTATTAAAATTATTTTATACAAAGAAAAGTTATAATTAACACAAACGGTTGTTCAGCTCGAACTCCATATTTTAATACAATAGAAAAGATTCTCCTTCGTCTTAATTTTGATCATGTCAACAATGTACAAAAGCTCCTCAAGTCAATGACCTCGAAAATAGTTGCCAACCATTCCAATCTGTGTATGCCATCCACAAAAGATCCACATTCACAGACTGCCAATTCGGTAACCTTTTTTAGTGCTTTTATACTTTGTTTTAATTCTATTACAACGTCTATATTTAACATGTGTTTTTCTCCGACATCCTCAATGGACTTTCAACAAAACGTGGTCGCTAGTCATCCCTTGGAAGTGGTGCAAGTTTTTGTACTGGTCGTCTGACTATGCCTTTTTTTGTTTGCACATCAGCGATGCGAACCTTGCCGTCTTTGCCAACGATCGATGAAATCACTAGCCCTAAAATCCAATGTTTGGGTGGCGTGTTGTCTTCATGGATTAGAACGAGCTGTCCAACAGTGAAATTTGGCTGTTCTTTTGTCCACTTGGAACTTTGTTGTAATGTATGAATATAGTCACGCTGCCAAAAAAAAATTGCTGTTTGAGATACGTCACCCTCTGCCATCTTTCTAAATAACGCATCTTTTTTTCGCAGTCGTCTGTACTACAGAACAGTACCTCTTCAGGTGCTGATACTAATGAGGATCCAACAAGCATATGTCTTGGTGAAATTGCTTCAGCATCGTTTGGATCATCAGTCATGGGAGCAAGTAGACCTTGAATTTAGTATCGCCTCAACTTCGATGAACACCGTTTGCAGCTCTTCGAACGACAAACTCGCATTGGAATCGGGACCATTTACGCACATATTTGTGAGCATCTCTGCTACATTACATTCTCGGGACCAATTCCTGCTAAGTAATACAGCGGCGCACAACTCAAGTTTTGGCAATGATTGTACTTTCATCGGTGCCACCTTCGACTTTGCAATGAACAAGTTAACTTTGATGCCGTCACTTTGTTGTACCCGAACGTAGATGCAACATCCGTATGCTCTTTCTGAAGCATCTGCACACAACTCGTTTGGTGAAGTGAACACAAATCGTGGAAATATTAAACGTGAAATGCAACGTAAATCTTGAAGCAGATTCATTCAGGTTTCTTGAAGCTGACCTTTAATTGGCGTATCCCAATCAATTCCCTTCAATGTTTTGTCCTGAATGAAGATTTTGCACCGAATTATTACAGGGCTTATAAGACCTTATCGAATACTCGTGCAACTGTTAACAACATAGATCGTCTCGTGAAAAGTTCCTCTGACTCGAACTAGTAGTGAAACACAAAAACATCTAGGTTAGGTTGCCAAGCGACGCCTAATGTCTTTGTAGTTTCATGATCATCAAGAACAAGGAATTTTTCAGCTTCTGATGTGGCCACTATTTTATTTGAATTACTGCTAAACTTCCTTAGTTGTAACCCTGCTCTAGTCAAAAATATTATTAACTCATCCTTCTTTCTTTGCAGCTCATCCTCCTGATCGGCTCCAGTCAAAAGGTCATCTACGTAAAAATCGTTGAGAAGGGCTTCACTACCGAGTGGAAATTCAGACCCGTAAGAACGCCATGCTCTTTTTGCCAGAAATGGAGCAGCTGATGTACCATATGTAATCGTATTCAGCTGATATGTCTGAATTTCGCTGTGCTTATTAGGTCTCCATAATATTAATTGAAAGAGCCTATCCCGTTCATCCATTATGAACTGGCGATACATTTTCGCAATATCCCCTGTTAATGCGAATCTGTGTAAACGGAATGAAAGTAATGCAATTATTAATTCTTGCTGTATGGTTGGTCCCACCATTAATAACTCATTCAAAGATCGTCCTGAAGTGCTCCTCGCCGATGCGTCAAAGACTACGCGTAGTTTTGTATTAAAGCTCAGTGGCCTTAACACACATTGATGTGGTATGTAAAAATGAGGCTTGTTCATTTCTACATTAGAAACTGATGACCTGTGGTTGAGAGTTATGTACTCGTCCATGAACGCGACATGTGCCTCTCTCAAATGATCATTACGTTCTAGTTTCCTCTCTAAGTAATTGAAGCGTTTCATTGCCATATCAAATGAGTTCCCTAATTGAACTGCTGACTCTTTGAATGGCAACCTCACTTACACACGTCCATCACTTCGCAGTGTCACTGTTCTGCAGAAATAGTTTTCGGCATCTATTTCTTCTTCTGTTAAGTTGGATGTATTCGTTTGGAAGTCTTCAATTCTCCAGAATCGTTCCACTAGCCCGATCAGTTCACTTCCATTAGATTCAGCTTTTTGAGCGAAATGACACAACTGGACGTCATGTGATCCAGTGAGCCCTAAGTTATCTCCGATTATCCAACCATATGCGGTACTGAGTAGGCATGGCTGGTTCTCGCCTAGGCTGTATCTACCTTCTTGTATAGCTTTGAAAAAACCTTCAGTGTTCATCAAAATGTCGATTTTTGAAGATGAATGAAACTGTGGATCAGCCAGTGCTATGTTTGATGGTAGATTTCATTCTGCGACTTCGAAACTCCCCTGCGGTTGCTTTGCACAAATTCTCTTTATCACCGCGAATGTTGATGGTCACTCAAAATCAGTGCATTGAGATCGAAGTGTTGTGAACACGTTATAGTTAACCTTCTGCCTAACATCTGACGAACCGCTAACTTCTTCATATACCCTTTGTTTGTCAAGTTGCAAACGTTTAGCAGTTTCTTCCGTAATAAAATTGATCTCAGAACCAGAATCAAGTAACGCACGAACTAAGTGAAGCTGTCCGAATTTGTCCTTTATTTGGACTACTGCTGTTGGTAGTATGCCCTTCTTAGCTGTGATCGCTACGAGACTAACACTTTGCGACGGTCGTTTGTCTCCTCCGAAATTACTTGTTGTTGCTTTTATAATTGACTGTTCTGCTTGTAGTAAAGTATAAGGAACAAATTTATGTAGTAGTGTGTGATGAACAGAGTTGCACACTTTACATCTCCTTTTAACTTGACAATCCTTAACTTGATGTGTATTCCGTAAACAATTATAACAACAACCTGATCTTCTAACAAATCCAAATCGTTCTTCTTATGAAATATTTGCAAAAGATTTACAACTGGAAATATAATGTGATGTTGCATTACAATACAAGCATGCGGAACTTGTAGTAAGAAATGCTTTCGACGAATCTTTTGTCTATGGTATACCTGACGGTTTCTGTTGGCTTAAAATTCCTTTTTGTGTTTCTAGAAATTGGCAACGACGATTGAAAATGTTGCAGCAATCGTCCCATGAGAGCAGTTTCTCGAAATCTTGTTTCTCATCGAATTTTGTTTTGGTCTCCAGATCTAATTTGGTTAGTAGAATGTGAATCATGACGTTGTTCATTATATCCTCAGCAGATCTAATGGTAAGAAGTCATCCACGTATTGCTGATGTAGTGTCGACAAGCTTCTGCAGTGCTGTTACTTCAGGATGTAAAATCATTGGCAAAGAAAACAAATTCTCGACACATTCACGGAAAATCAGTACATCGTTATCATACCTTGTCTCCAAACGTTCCCATGCCGTGCTGTAGTTGGCTTCTGTAAGTTGGAACGATTGTACAACTTCAAGTGCTGGTCTAGACAGGCAATCAACTAAGTAATTAAATTTATCAATGACTGGAATAGAAGCATCGCTATACACTAAGTTTATGAACGAACTTTTGAATCTTTTAAAATTGATGTACTTCCCATAGAAACTTGGTAACTTCAATTTTGGTAATCTGCTTACGTGTGTTTGACCAGTTGACATTGTGGAACTTAACAGTGTTGAGTTATGTTCATTGCTGCGACGCTTTTCTAATAATGTTAAAATTTTTACTTTTGCAGCAATGAACAATTCATCTAGTTCGGCTCGACAAGCATCAATGGGTTCCAAGTCTTCAATCTGTGTTTGAATTTGGATAAGTTGACGATAGTGCAACTTCAGAATGTTTAGTCTACAATCCAAAACATTAGCTTCCTCTTTGGCACCATCAGCAATTACTTTCCGTTGTACGGTTTTAATGTGACTCTCAATCACTGTACGTTGGGCACGTAGAGAAATCAGCTTTGATTCCTTGGCGGTAGTACTCATGTTGTCTAAATTGACTTATGTATCTAACAATTCGATTGAGAATTTGCTTTATTTGCTTTTTAACGCCAAAAATGTTTTTTAATTGTTACTATTTGTTTTGAGGATTATATTGTTTTACATAAACCTATGCTCACAGAAATAAAAAATTAAAAATAAAAACACAGTCTCAGTTCAATTTGGCACAATTCAAATGTTTAGTTTATTTTATTTGCACTTCACGTGTTCACTCCACAAGCTTAGAAAACAGAATAAAAATAGATTATTATAACAAAACGCTTTATGATTAGAAGAACCAAAAAGTAATGCATAAGAAAAACAAAAGTAAAGCATAACTAGAAAACAAAAGCTTTAATATTGATAACGCAGCTTCTGTCACTGCACCTCTGCTGCTAACTAACAGAAATGCTTAATGTGTTTAATTATTGTTGTTATCATTACTGCCGCCAACATCCTCCCCCCGTTGAAATCGCCTGGTTTCAACTAAAAATTCATCTAATGCAAGCTTTTTAGAAGCACGCTTGATGAGACCATTGGCAGTTCGTTTTATGGCGACTCTTGCAACACCGTCACTGCCACATATGATTTCTTCAACACAACCTAGTGCCCATTTTAGAGGAGGATAATTTTCGTCCTTTATAAGCACAACATTGCCAGGCTGGATATTTGGAACACCATGAAGCCACTTGCTTCTTTGCTGCAGCAGATTCAGATAACAAGAGCTCCAACTCTTCCAAAATTTTTGTTGCATATGACATATGCGGTACCAATGATTTAAACGGCTGAGTTTGATGTGACAAATATCAGGTTCTGCTATGCTAGTAGTGGTGGTCCACTACCAACTAAGAAATGCCCAGGTGTAAGAATGTCTAGATCATCAGGGCTTTCTGAAATGAGGCAGAGCGGGCGTGAATTTAGAATAGCAGAGATACTACATACGAGAGTTCGCAGCTCGTCAAAAGTTAACACTGCAGATCCAACAGCGCGAATAAAATGGAATTTGGCAGCCTTTACAGCTGCCTCCCATAATCCACCAAAGTGTGGCGATCTTGGTGGAATGAACTTCCAATCGATTCCATCGTTAATACAGCTCTCAATCAGTGTTTGATTATGTAGTTGATCTAAAAACAGCTTCTTTAAGTCAGCCAACTCATTTTTTGCACCTACGAAATTAGTTGCATTGTCTGACCAAATAGTCCTTGGTTTGCCTCTTAGGCTAATAAACCGTTTGAGAGCAGCTATGAATGCTGGCGTGGATAAATCTGCAACTAATTCCAAGTGTGTAGCCTTGGTGGCGAAACAAACGAATATAGAAATATAACATTTGATTGCTGGTCGATTGCGAATACATGACTTGTAGTAAAACGGTCCACAATAATCAATGCCAGTTGTGAAGAAAGCTCTGGATGGTTTCACGCGTGCCTCGGGTAGGGGACCCATGATATGTTCTACAATCTTTGCCTTCATGCGATAACATCTCACGCACTTATTTATTATGCTGGATACGGCTTTACGTCCTCCAATGGGCCAAAATTTTTGTCGTAACAAAGCCAACAAGGCTTGAGCTCCAGCATGTAAGAATTTGACATGGTAATACTCGACTATTGCCCTTGTGACTGGATGATCCTTCGGTAGCAAAAGCGGATATTTGGCATCATAGTCCAGTTCCGAATTTTGTAATCGACCACCAACTCGAAGCAAGCCAAAAGTGTCTATCCATGGATTAAGTGAACGCAGTTTGCTATTGGCAGGAAGGGTACCTTTCATTTTGATTATTTTGTATTCACAAAAGTTCACCTGTTGAATGTGTCTAATTAAGAAATTAGTTCCCATTTTAATATCAGTTACCGTTAGTCCATGCACTGATAAGCATTCTTCATTATTGGGATGTGCAAACTTGTAAAGGTAGGCAAATACACGTCTTAATTTTCCGAAGGAATTTTTAAACTTATTGCTTAACGAAAAATCGAATTGAGTAGAGGTGGAAAGTAAGACTTTATTACGCTTCTCGGGTAAATCCAAGACAATATTTGCAGTCTTCGGCCAGTTGCTACGATCTTGTAAAAGAAAAGAAGGTCCACATTTCCAGAGATTGGATTCAAGCAATTCTTTAGGATTGCATCCTCGCGATAATATGTCTGCGGGATTCATTGTAGTGGGTACATGGTGCCAACTCATACTGGCAGTAAGTGATTGAATCTGTGATATTCTGTTTGAGACGAAAACATTGAACTTACTGGGTGCTTCACGTAGCCAGGATAGCTCTATCGTTGAATCCGACCAGCAATAGAAACGACAACTGAATGGAATGTGTTCACGTATAGATGAGATGAGTTGGGCTAATAGCAAGGCAGAAGACAGCTCCAACTTAGGCACAGTCAAGGACTTTAAAGGAGCCACTCTGGATTTGGCACAAAGCAGATGAGACGAGCAACTTCCATCTACTTCAGCTCGAACGTATATGCATGCACCATAGGCTTCCAGACTTGCATCGCAGAATGAGTGTATTTCATATGAGGCTCGAGGTATCAAAACAAAGCATGGAAAACTGAAGCTAGTTACGGCATACATTTGATTACTTAGCTTTAACCACGTAGCAAGTAATGACTGCGATAGGCTTGCGTCCCAGTGCAATTTTTCTCTCCATAGAATCTGTAAGAATATTTTTAAATTAGTGATGACTGGTGATATTAAACCAAGGGGATCGTAAACTCGTGCAACAGCTGAGAGGATTGAACGTTTCGTGACTGAACCCTCAATTTTAAATGGTGAAAAACTGAATAAGAAACTGTCTGAGTGAGTGTCCCATGCCAAACCAAGTGCCTTTGTAATATCTGTGCCATCATAGAATTTCATGTACTGCTCGCAGTCTGCGTCAGCTTCTCCAATTAATGCACTCCTTTCATTCGAACACCACTTGCGTATTGGAAAGTTTCCACGTTGCAAAAGCGCCTTGACTTGATTTCGAATCTCCACGACTTCCCTGATCGAGTCACCGACAGAAATCATATCATCCACATAAAAATCTTGGCGGACAACTTTTGATCCAAGAGGGAAAGATTTTTCTTCATCAATAGCTAACTGCTGCATGCTTCTGATTGCTAGAAAACCTGCTGATTTCGAGCCGTATGTTACGATGTCCAGTCTGTAGATCTTGATTTCTTCCTCTGGGTTTTCTCGCCATAGGATACACTGCAAGTAACTATCAGGATCCGTAACACGCACGCAACGATACATTTTGCATATGTCTCCGCATAATGCAACCTTAAAAAATCTGAAGCGAAGAAGAGTGTAGAATAACTTGTGCTGAATGGTTGGTCCAACGAGTAATAAATCATTGAGAGAGGGTCCACTAGACGTTTTTGCTGAACCATCGAAGACAACGCGTAATTTAGTATTCGTGCTATCAAGTTTACGTACGCAATGATGCGGAAGAAAGTATGTTGGACAATTAGGCATAGATGATATAAGAGACATGTGACCTAGATTTTCGTATTCGCGCATAAAAGCCGTATATAGTTTCTTCGTAGGCTCGTCCCTTTGCAATTTTCTTTCTACATTTTTGAATCTATGAAGCGCGCGAGTATATGAATCACCTAATGCGTTGAAGTCGGACGTTGTAGGCAGCTTTACTGAGTATTCACCCGAGGCTAGACGAACAAAGTTTTCTTGGAAGTGTTGTTCGCATGGATCATCGTCCTCAGATGGTTTTTGATTCGATGAGGGGCAATTTTCAATTTCCCAAAACTGCCTAACAAGATCGTTTAGTGAATCATCGCTTTCTTGTACATGTGTTTTACTGATGGTTGTTAGTGTCGCAGAATTAGTGTTAGTGTAAGAAATGCCACCAGAGACTACCCAACCCAACTTTGTTTTTTGTAATGTAGGAAGATGATTTGCAATACGTATTTGGCCGACGCACATTAAGTCAAAAAATAACCCAGCTCCAATTACGACATCTATGCGTTGAGAAGATGCAAATTGTGGGTCTGCCAACTTTATATTTTTTGGTATATCCCAGCTCGAAGTATTCAACTCACAGCTTGGTTGGTAATCGGTTATACTTGGGGTTACAATAGCAGAGGCGACAGAACAGTAACTACCATCCTGTGATTGTATTATAATTTCAACGCACTTGTTGACAGAGAGATTAGATTCACCAATTCCAGAAACCGTAATGTGTGCAGGTACAATTCGAAGTTGTAGCTGAGCAACAAGACGAGAAGTTATGAAGTTAAGCTGTGATGCTGAATCAAGAATTGCACGGCAGAGAACTATCATGCCAGATCGATTTTTAATGCAAATTATCGCTGTAGCAAGCAACACAAAATTAGGCGAGACTTTAGGTGGAGATTGAGAATAGGCTGAGGACACGAGTGTTGATTGCGCTACTATTTGATGAGAAGGAGAAACTGAGATGATAGGTATGTTTGAATTTAAATGCAACAATGAATGATGCCTATTTTGACAATGCCTGCAGTTACTGGATTTACAACGCTGCACCATGTGGCCTTTACGCAAGCAATTGAAGCACAAACGTAATTTCTTTGCTTCTTGGCAACGTACACTAGGAGTCAAGCTTAAAAATCGCGAGCAATTACTAATGATATGTTCTTTTGAGTCGCAAAAAGTACAAGATGTTACAGATGGTATATTCGAAGAGGCAACTAATACATTTGATTTAATTTTGTTTTTTCTCACCTGCTGGCTAGGTGTTTGCGATACCTTAGCATTTTCCAAATTTTCCATCATCCTGCATCTTTTCTCCAAGTACGCAACCATAGCACTCCAAGGCGTAAATTCCTTTATTGACAAATCCTCCTCCCACTTCTCTTGCGTCCGTGTGTCCAACTTTCGCACAACCATGTGAACGAGCAATCCATCAAGGATTTGTTGAGGAGTAGCCAATGCATTTAAAGCTCGAAGATGCGCATTGATTTTAAAACTCAACTCACGTAAACTGCTCGCTGAGCCCTTCTCAACACCCTTAAGTCCGAAGATCGCCTTTATGTGTGCCTGAAAATGCAAAAGTTTATTATCAAAGCGATTAACAAGTAAACTTAAAGCCTCATCATAATTTTTGTCACTCGGCTCGAGTGAACGAATTATATCGAGGGCAACGCCTCATAGACTGGAACGAAGATGCTGCATTTTTTCCAGCTTACACATGTACGGATCTTTGTCGACCGCTGCCAGAAAAGTTGCGTAGAAGGATGGCCAGCCAGCATAATCACCATTAAATATAGGAAGCTTTAGTTCAGGAAGTCTTGATTGGCGAGTTGAATGAAGTGTTGAATCATCCAAGGCGAAATGTTTGATTGTTGATGAATGGTCATTACTTTGCCGCTGTCGTTCCTTCAACTCATGGATTAACTTTGCCTCAACTGAAAGATAAGTGGATGAGAACTCAAATTGATCATTAGTTTTAAGTTGACTGGGATCAGCCTTCTCCAAATTTAATCGCATTTCATCAAAGCTTTGCACCAAACGTTCGACAAAATCCGATCTCACCGTAAGCTCAGCCTCGTTAAATTTCACAAGTTCTTCAGAGGTTAAAAATTCATTTAACGCGGTTAACTGACGGCTGATAGAATCGCACTTTTCAGCATAGAAACTGGTATTTGAATTTGTTTTTTGTTTGTGCGGCATTTTTCTTTGATGAACTGTATTTTTCACAAGCACTGTTTATATATGCGAACTGCACAACAAAAGAATACGGTAGCTATGTAAACACTATACACTTATATATGTATATGTAATGATTTGAGACGCGAAACAGTTTTATTCGCGCCCGATATTTGTACCGATGAACGCTATTTATAAGTATATAAACGCGGTTAGCACTATTATATACACACGAAATTGCAGAACAATTGATAGCACAGCTTTATTATTAATTTTGTATGAATACACGAGGATTCTGCTTAATGTTAATACGCGATGTGTAGGTGAAATTGCTATGTCACAAAGATAGCAATTTATGTGGCTATTGCAACGGTATGCAATTAGCGCGAAAACACAAACACAATACGAGATCAAATGTTTTGAGGATTATGTTGTTTTACATAAACCTATGCTCACAGAAATAAAAAATTAAAAATAAAAACACAGTCTCAGTTCAATTTGGCACAATTCAAATGTTTAGTTTATTTTATTTGCACTTCACGTGTTCACTGCATAAGAAAAACAAAAGTAAAGCATAACTAGAAAACAAAAGCTTTAATATTGATAACGCAGCTTCTGTCACTGCACCTCTGCTGCTAACTAACAGAAATGCTTAATGTGTTTAATTATTGTTGTTATCATTACTGCCGCCAACACTATTATTAATATATGCTATAGTGACATAAAGCATATATTCGTATATACTTGGATCTAAAGATCCTAGCACACCAACTTACTAGAATGCTCGATTCACCGGACAAGCAGTCTCATGTGGTGCCTATGTACTAAATCCACCCCGGACTACACTGGCTCTTTTTTCAACCCTGGCGGGACCACCAATCGAGGTATTACGTCGCCAGGGAGAGCAGGTTAGACCATACTTCTGTTCAGTTCCTCATCTCTGCGCACCTGGTGCATAATTGCCACGATTATCCCGCACGCTGTGTTCCAGGAGTCTTCATGCTTTAGCATGTAGTTAATCACGCAATCTAGTGTAAGGTTTCCACCTACCTCAGCCGTGATTAACTCTCTGAGGTGTACAAACTAGGAGCAATCCATGAGAACATGATGAGCATTTTCTCGTTGGATTGTACAAAACAGACAATGTGGGTCATCTACATGCTTGAATTTATGCAGATACTCCCGGAAACATCCATGTCCTGTGAGGAACTGCGTGAGATGGTAGTTCAACGTACCATATACTGTGCACAAAATATTTTTGTATGGCACATACGATAATTTCGCCCACAAGAATAAAATGCATTGTAACATACGATAAAATATACAGTAAATTTTTGGGATTTCAGCTACATTATTTAACCAGGTGATGCGTTAGGTGTAGAATAAATTTGTATCAAGAAGTCAATTTCGTAAAAATTGCACTTACAACAATTTTGCGCAAGGAAGTCGATAAACAAGTAGGGATTTTTCGATTCAAGTAACTACTTGATGGAACTAATTACTTTTCATTCAATACCAAGTACTCTTGTACTATTTTGCAATACTTACTTGGAATGGAATGAAAAGTTGTTGGTATCAAATGAGTACTTTTGATACCCAAAACAGGAAATCCACCACCAGACTAATGAAAGCAGGCGTCCTGCAAGGCAACGCTCTCGCTCCTGTCCTATACGCACTTTATACCTCGGACAAGCCGATAATTAATGAAGATCAAGCAATCATTGCTACATATACCGGGGATACTGCTATAGTCTACAACTCCGAGTCACCTAATGAATCGGCAGAAAAAGTAAACCATTAATTAATAAGATTTCACACCTGGGCCAAGCGCTGGAATATAATGATCAATTCCGCCAAGTCCAGTAACTGCACTTTAACCTTAGGAAAAGGTGTCTGTCCGGTTATAAAATATAATGCAAGCATCATTCCACAGACGGAGCACATTAATTTAGGTCGGATCCTGGATAAACGGCTCAAATAGCCTGCACATAATAAAAAAGCCACTGCGCGATGCTACCGAAAAATGAAGAAGCTAGACTGGCTCCTCCGGCCCTCAAACAAGCTGTCACTAGGCAATATAAGGCTCATCTACCTTCAAATAGTGGCACCAATATGGCGGTATGCAATACAAATCTGGAGTTCCACGGCTACCTCCAGCATCTCCAGACTGCAGGCATGTCATAACAAGGCACTTAGAAGAATCACGGATGCCCCGTGGTTTGTCAGAAACACCACGCTGCACAATGATCTAAAAATACCAACAGTGTTAGAGACAATGCAACTCAATAGCAATTCGGCACTTAACAAAACTCCAGACTCACCCTCACCCATTGGCTTCCGCCTTGTTCCGAAGCCCAACTATAAGGCGAAGGTTAAAAAGACTGCATCCACATGATCTCCCACTAAGAAGAATCTAATAATTATAATTTAGTACCACATAAAGATGAGGCTCTAAGACATTTTAGTATTATTTACGTATATAGCCATCAAAATGTGTCATGCGGAACAACTGCGATAAGCATTATAATATATAATTTAAATAACAAAAAAAAAATATAAAAAAGACCAACTTTGACTATGCCGAATTTGAATACTCTTCACGCCCCTGCTAGTAGTCCGATCTTAAAATTTATATGGTTGGTGGATATAGATCAGGCACTTACATTCTCCAAATTTCAGTTCCATAGTACAAAAAACAAAAAAGTTTTTCTAATAAAAACTTTCATTTGGATCCCGGTTTGTATGGGGGTAACCCCCATAGTGGTCCTAGGGTCTTGAAATTTTCATGGTTTTTGGATATGAATCAGAACTTTATAATGCCCAAACTTCAAGTCAATAGTACAAAAAAAAGTTTTTCTAATAAGAACTTTAATTTCGATCCCGGTTTGTATAGGGGGGTAACATCCTAGTGGTCCGATTCGGCTGATTCCGACAAATGTACTGCGTATGGTAAAAAGAAAGAAAGGGACTAGTTTGCATACATACAGACAGACGGATATGGCTAAATCAAGTCATCTCATCGGGCTGATCACAAATATATATACTTTATGGGGTCTCCGAGGTTTTCTTCTATGTGTTACAAATTTCATGACAAACTTATAATACTAATAATAGTGAATACTGCGTGAAGAGTATAAAAATATTTAAACTAGGGTACAAAAATGTTCACGTGTGAACGCTCAAGATCGCTCATCGCTACTATCTAAAGGTTATTGTTAATTTCACTAAAATTATTTAAATTAAAATTACTTACAATTTGTGTTTTTCACCTAAATTATGTCGAAAAGAAGGAAAACAAGGAATTTTTTGGGACAATCGACGAAAATATGGCTAAATGCAACTTTGTCTCTACCTTTAAATGTTACTCCCTTGCTGTCAAATGTAAATTTGCTAAATTCATAAATTCCGTTGTTTTTAAACAATTATTTGCAGAATAATATTATAATAGAAGTAAATGAAGAACACCCGACAGAAGAGACTTCGCAAACTCTTTCGCATACAAAAACAATGAACCAGCAATCAAAACAAACGAAAATGTCTTCGTTTTTGTAACGACCAATAACACAAAGTCGAAAAGAGATTATTGATAAATCGCTTTTATCATTATTTATCGACAGCTATCAGCCGTTTAGCTTGGTGGAAGAGGAGTGTTTCAAGAGTTTCGTAAAAGCCTTGAACCCAAGCTATGAACTGCCAAGTCGTCATGTTATATCGCGTTCCTACTTACCAGCACTTTTTGAAAAGTGTAAGTTCTCAGTTCGTGAGTTGATAAAGGGAATGAATAAAGTTTGTTTAACGACAGACTGCTGGACCTCCAATATTGCAGTAACGGCTCATTTTCTTTATGATGAATTCGCTATAAAGTCGTGTCTTCTTGCTTGCCCCAATATGAAGAAGCATCATACAGCGGACAACTTGGCGGGGGAACAAAACAATGTTGAAACTGACAACATAAAAAGTGCTATAGAAAGCAAGTTAAATTTTAAGCATTTAGGGTGTATGGCGCATACAATTCATTTAATTGTAAAAGATGCAATTCAAACGTGAAGATGATGGAGTTTCAAAAAAATTTCCGGACATGCGACACCTTTAAAACTGCGGCAGGATACATCCACGCGATGGAACAGGACTTTTTACATGTTGCAACGTTTCTATGCTTTAGAAGATGCGGTGACAATAACAGTTGCGTTGTTGAATTCAGATCTTCCGGTTCTGACGTCAGTTGAATAGCAAGTGGTAAAGGAACTGTGCCAAATTTTGAAGCCATTTGAAGCGGCAACCACTTCTTTAAGTGGTGAGAACTACCAAACGGTGTTGTTATTCCCATTGTCAGTGGCATCAAGCGGGTCCTGACACTGATCAAAACAAGTATTTTGTACATTGGTGTAACAATGGCATTGAAAAAAATAGATGAAGGAATTGATAATCGTCTTCCGGCTTGCACATTTTGTGATCTTCGCTTCCAAAATATCCCATTCACAGATAATTACCATTTCGATCACATAAAGAAATGGTTCATAAATGAAGTCGCCCAAAAAATAAATGTTTCTACGCCAAGTCATCAAGGTAATAGAAATACTGCTTCAATTTAACAACCAACTGATGAAATGTCGTTATGGTTTGAAATAGAAAACCAAGCTGCTACAACACAACCAAAGAGAATACCTTATTCACGTGCAATTCTCGAAGTTCAAAGATATTTGGAATCGGGAATTATTTCTCGGGACCAAGATCCACTTGTTTGGTGGAAAAATAACAAATACTTGTACTCTTTTTTGTCAATGGTAACCTAAGAGAAATTGAATGTACTCAGCACATCAATGTCATGAGCGATTCTTTTCCAAAGCAGGCTTGCCAACTTAGGGGTATTTTCAAAATTCAGATACAGAAAAAAAATTATAAATAGTCAAAATTACTGGGAAAAACCCCTTAAAAACAAACCAATTTACGTTTTGTAATATACCTTATTTATAAATTATTTAATATTTCAAATATAATTGCGTTTTCTTCTGATTCTGTCTTTTGAAAATAATCTAAGTTGGCAAGCCTACCAAAGTCGGGATTATTATTTCTGATAGACGTTCTCGCTTGAGTCCACGCAAAACAGAAATGTTACTGTTTAAACAGCAATTTAAAACACTAAAATTCATAGACTCTCATTAAATAAAAAGGACTTTAAATAAATGTTACATTAAATATCTTTAACGTATTACTTTTTTTTTTTTTAACAAATTTGTTGTTTGCCTTTTGACCAAATTCATATATTCTTTTATTAGTGATTCTAATGCAAATCGCATTTAACTGAACTGAATCTAAGCTGTGACCCAATAACAGTTTATAATCAATGTGATTTTAAACGAGAAGTCACAGTTTCCACTGTGATTGTAAAATCATTATTTAGCTCTTTCATTACTTCATTCTCTTTTTAATCGACTTCAAAAAAGGTGGAGGATCTATGTTCGATTGGATGTATGTTCTATGTTTGTCAGCTTACGTGTAGTCATCATTTTTTGTGAACCAAAATAACTGAATTCAAAATATCAGTAAATAAAATAGTTTCCGGAATATTTCAAAAACATATCATTGATAATGTTTACAGGTTCACAAATTAAATTATTCGGTATTTCAACGGTATCCGTACCGAACTGAGGAGAAGTTTCCATTTCACCGTTACCAAGTGATATAAGAAACTGAACAAATTGAATTTCATGAGGAAGGGCCCTCATATTTCGAGTTAAAGTGACATGATGAAAGTTTCGAAATTCAGACCACGATGTAATACAATTTTCTATGAGGGTAACACGTGAACCATGAGGAACAACTGGCAGGATTTGTCTAAAATCACCGCATAACAAAATTTTTTTCCCCCTAAATAATTTGTCTCTATTCTCTCCCGAACTCAAGTCTCTCAGCAATCTATCAATTAATTTCATAGTATAAAGAGGACACATTGAAATTTCGTCGATTATAATCAGTGACGCAGAATTGAAGAATCTATCTTGACTACTGTTAGGACTTATATTTTCTAATAATAGAATTGGTAATTTAAGCACATTGTGTAAGGTCCTCCCACCGATTAAGAAAGTAAAAGCGATACCGCTGAAAGCTGTGGGTATACAACGAAGATTTAATTAATTTAATTTACGAATGATTGCTGTTTGGACATAAGTTTTCCCACAACCTGCGTGAGCCGTTAAACAAAATACATTGCTACCAGTATCATGATTCAAAACTTCTCGTAAAACACCTTTCAATTGGTATATTTGTTAAACAAAAATCGGTTCAGTGGTTTAAGCAGGAAATGGTTCACAAATCAAAGTTTGTTGTTTAATTATATAGATATGTTTACACAAAACATATAAACCTTTGCTGGAATAAAAACAAAATAAAAAATTAACAGTCTACGAAACTCATAAACGACGCGATCATGCGCATACACACACTCACACCTACACCTTAACTTAAGTCTGCTTTAACTATTTCATTCTTGCATTCTTTTATTCTTTATAGTGGGCCCGGCCCGCTTCGCTGAGTGTGTTATACCTTCCCCTCAACTCCCTCTACTTTTTTGCTGCTGCTGCTAAATTCGTCAGTGATACAACAATTACAACAACACACAAAGTTCAAGAAGAAGCACAGCATTATTTAATAAAAATCGACCTACAAAATCGGTCAAAATTGGTTTATCAAAATTTGTACATATATAAAGCTTTGATATATTTTAAAATCAATGAAGTAGGCTTTGTTAAACATCTACAGGGTGGTGCAATAGAACGTGCATTTATTAAGTATAGGCTAAAAAAATAAATACAAAAGGTATAGTTGAAATAAAAGATAAGATGATTAGGTACTTAAATGTAATTATTTTTTAAAAATAACATCATCTAAATGACGGCCCTCTCGAAGACGGCACTCCTCTAAACGCGATCGCAGATTTGTGAAAACTCTTGTCAATAAATCTGGGATGATTGCTGCTATTTCTCCACGGATATTTTCCTTTAGTTGACTGATGTTCCTCGGATTGTTCATGTAGACTTTATGTTTGAGGTATCCCCACAAAAAAAAGTCAAGATGCGTCAAGTCAGGGCTACCTCTTTTGGAAATTAAATTAGTCTTGCAGGAAACATCTGTCTCACAACCGCCATAGAGTCATTTGATGTGTGACAGGTCCCTCCGTCTTGTTGGAACCAAGTCCTCATATTCGCTATTCTTGATCTCGCAACAGTTGTGTGACAGCAAAATAAAAAAAGTATCATTCCTTCTATCATTCCCCTGCAAAGCTGATTTTGATAAAATTTTACCGGGGAGTACCAAAACAAGTCAGGACAGCTAGTATGAAAATAATGTAAGTCCATCCGAGGATGAGGCTGAAAAGCAAACCTATATGTTGAAAAATATCATAATAGAAAAAGAAAAAATCAGCCAAGTGTGAGTCGGACTCGCACACAGAGGGTTCCGTACCATCGTACAAGATTTTTTGCTTAAAATATTAAATTTTGTGGATATTTAACAGCCTAAAAGTATACTAAAATTACAGCTTCAAAGTATACAACAAAAGCAACAAAAACTGTTAAACAAAAGGTTAGATTAAAGAACAATGCTTCTAAAAATGTGTATTTTTAGTATTTGTCGTTCTACACCCAAGTGAATTACACACTCTGTGAAAATTTCAACTATCTACCTATTACGGTTCATGAGATAGAGCAGGAGACGGACGGACATCGTAAGCTTAGTAATAGGGTCCCGTTAGCTCCCTATGGGTACGGAACCCTAATAAAAAAGTCATTTTAACGCAAGCCTAAGCCTAGCTAAAGAGATAAAGAGATTAAAAATATAGAAAAAGCTTCCAACTCATACTAATCCCTAAGCACTATCCCTCATTTTATCGAAACTACGCAATTAAGTCAGTCCCTAAAGTCTCTGTATCAGGAAAATAAAATATGAGGTTTTAAAAAAAATTAATCCTGTGATGTGCTGACCAAGTAGCGCGGAGTGTATATATCGAAATATCCGATCTGTCTGTTAGACTCACTAAGCAAATGCAGATGCATGAGTAAAGAGGTGCTTATATTAAATTTTTGCACAAAAGGTATACACGAGGGCAGTTAGACAAGCCAGTGATTTTTTGAATAAAAGATTTATTTTTTTTTTTTTTTTGGCAAAAAAAGTTTTATTTATCAACGTAGTATAATTAACTCGATACATTTAGTCCAGAGTTTTTACCAATTTTGTTATACCTCCGAAATAGGTTTTCTCAAGGTCCTCAAAGTAGGCATCTGTGTCTGTGAAGACCTCCTCATTCGACCCAAATCTCTCACCGCCGGGCCATTTCTTCAGTTTTGGAAACAGGAAATTGTCGCAGAGAGCGGAATATGGAGAATACGGCGGATGATGTAGTAATTCGTAGCCTATAAAGTTAGGTAAAAGCAAGGAAAGTTAAAAGCCGTAAGTTATGTATGTATCTTTATATAAAGGTCTGTTACAATAAATTGACCCTCCTCTAGGACCACAAAAAAATCTCCCACACAGATATGAAGTTTTAAAATGATCATATTATTTATCTTAACCATAGAAATATCGTCTCAACAACCACTAAAAAATATGTGTTTTACTAGGCTCTTAAGATCATTTCAACTTTTATTTTAAGTCCCGACCTAAGCGTTTTTCTTTTATTCTTAAACTAAAGTGGATAGTTCATGCAATGAAGGACTTGTTATTTTGGTAATATCCAACGTTGGAGTTACAGAACCACTTGCTTCGAGACCATTTATGCAACCGCCATTTATAAATTTCGGCGACGGAGGTGTAATGGTTGATGGTCGATTATGATTTGATGTATTAATGGCACCTGCACCATTGGAAAAGATGAGTGGATTAAAGCTTCCATGAGAATGAGTTGGTGATACTGGTGTTACAGAAGTTGGATGCACATTCAAATGACTTGTGCTATTGTGGTAAGGATAAATTTGTTGCTGTAAAGAAGAGTAATGTGTTTTCATGGTTGTTGGTGTATGAGATGTCTGATAGAAGGGATTAGGGCGTTGCATTGATGATATTGTGGGTGTAATATACGCTGGCATTGTTGTGACTGCAGGCACATTCGTGTTCTCTATCGGTGCTATGCTGAGTGGAGTGGATCGGTAACTATTTGTTTTCTCTTTTTGCCAAATAAAAACATTATGCACCATAGCAAATCCACAAAAGATGATGCCAACACCAATAAGTACGCTGGTTACTATAGCAGATGTCGAGTGAAAATTATTGAATGTAAATAAGATAATCCCTGATTAATTAAAAATATATCGTTATCAAAATTTTAAGTAGATTTGTGTTAATGGTTACTTTACCTGTAAGAAATATGGGAATAGAAATGAAAAACCCCACAACTGCGCATTTCCGACTACCACTTGACTTTTCCAAATATTTATTATCGCATACATTAATCATTGGCGATATGACGAGCTTAACAGCAAACAAAAATTGTATGGCACATACTAGAAGGCAGCAAAGATTCAATGAAAGAGACAGAGTGCATAGGGCCAATGTGACATCGTAGACTATAATGAAATCTTCACTATTGGAACTGCGAATGAAGCTGCTATCTTCCCGATTATTTGGTGAAATTTTCAACAAAAACATTAACGAAAGAAGAGCAAAAAGCAATGAAACTGTAAAAGATTATTATTGTATTAATTGAAAAGAAAATTGAAAGTTTAATACGTGCCTAAACACAGTAGGCCAAGGCTTGTAAGAACTTCTCGTGGTCCAGGACCATGAATTATTGGTTTTTTAACAAAATGTAAACAAGATGTTTGGTTATTTAAATTAAAATTGTTACTTTTTGTGTTGTTGGTATCGTTGTTTTGTAACGATGGCGGCAGTGCTGGTGCTAAACTACATATAGTGGTGTTCTTGCCGGAATTTCCATTAACAGCAGCCACAACCAATGGTTGATTTGTATAAATATGCTGTGCCATTTTATGGCAACTACTAATTGGTGCTGCAGCAATATTAAGTAAAGTATTTGACGATTGTGGTCGTCCCCCTAAAATTGATCCGGCATTTGGTATTCGTGCACCACCATTGAGCGTTGTAGAGTCAATTGATTTTACTGATGTCTGCAGCGAAGTTGAGGCACTAAGAGCTGATATGTTTAGGTGTTGTTGTTGTTGTGATATCGTTTCTGGTCGTACTCCTACAGAACCCGACGAAGTCGTTATTGTCGTTATCGTTGTGGCTAATGTAGGCGTAGAGGATGCAAAGTAATTATTTCTTAGCTGGCCATTAGCTGCCATTGCACAACATGTGTTCGATGCATGTTTTAGCATTTTAATTATCCTCTTTTTTAGCGGCTATACTTCCATTTCCCGAGTTTGATCATTTTTTATCGGCTTACATAATTTTGTATTTATTGTTTTAATGCATGAAACCAACCAAAATATCAGTTTGAATTTATTGAAAAGCTTAACAAGTTTCGCGACTTGTTTGACCTAATCACAAGATGGAGAAAGACAAATAACATACGTACGTTGTTTAGAACATAAATCAGCATTTCTGCTTGCAAATAATTTAATGATTTAAAACAAAATTTCTTCGATGTACAAAATAAGATGAAATTTCTTAATTCTGTAAAGCAACAACAAAATTTTCCCAGACAAACTAACCGACCGACTGAAAAAGAACCAATGAATGATCAAATAACTGAGAGAGTAAATGAGTGAAGCTTAAGTCGGAACTCCACACTATAATTTACATAATTTGTCGTCTAGTCGGCTTCGTATAGAAAAGCAATAATAATATGCAGCAAAATTCACTTAATTACTTACAACAAAATAATCAACTTCTTTTAGTAGCCATTGCTCCTTAAGTTAATTTAAGTCTTATAAGCTTTGTTAATAATGAATAAATAATCAACTTCTTTGTTCAATGATGAGCAATACAAAAGCAGTACTGGAATTACCGGAAAATTGTGAGCAGTTCTGTTTTGAAATTGCTGATATATGAAGCAAAGGTAATGGACAAAATTTACAACTAATGACGTCTTATAGCCATTTCATACTGAGCATTCAATATACAGTTCTCGAATGCTGCATTGAATGCTACATTTTTCAACAACAACAACAGGGATTATGACATCTTCGGCACAGCCAAACTTAGTCTTTTTTTATATTTTTATTTCAAATATATATATTTTCATTTTTCTAATGTGAAGATACTAAAAACATAGTCTTTTACTATTGGAACTATTTTAAATCTTAAACCACACAAATTTCATTTTATGCCAAATTCAGACTGAGCAGAAGTAACCTTATTTTTGTAAACAGCTTTAAAAGTTGGTAAATTTCAGCAACAACAACAGGCAAATGACAGAATTTCAGGGTTGCTTTGAGAAGTGCTGCCAAGTTTTTGGTCATGCCCGCCTTTTTTTTGTCATTCTCGATATGAAACAGATGATCATTGCACAAAACAATTTGAAAAAAATGTTAATTTTTTTTTTCATATATTAATAAAATAAGTAGCATGAATGAAAAAGGTAGCTGCAAGAATTATTTGCATACACTGCGAATTGTTCTCAATCATATATTTTTCACAAAATGTCCATTTTAATTATCACAATTAGCCACAACGTTTGTATCTATAACCAAGACAAAAAACAGCTGTTTTTTTAAGCGAATTCACTGTGTGAGCGTTAATTTTGAAGTAGTGTGAACCGGGCATTAATCTTTCGAACATTGCCCCCCACCACACATAGTCATATATCACATTAAAGCAACTAGTGATAACAATATATAATTATCATACTCAAAATTGACCGCAAAATCTTAAACCGTTCATTTCATTAAACTGATATACATAGATATCCAAATTACAAAAAAAAAAGTCGTGATAAAACATCCAACTCAAACTTGAACACATGTCTTACCACAAACACACACCACACATGGTCATGCCTTCCCATAAATACAAACATATTTTTTTTTCGAGGTGTGTTTTTGCGCGATACTGAAAAAAATATATTGTCAGTGTTTGTAATTGAAAATACGAAAGATACTTGTACCTACGTGCCTGTTGTACCGAAGTGTGTCTGATGGCGTATTTGTGGTGCCTGCGGTTGGGTGGTGTGGTTGTTTTCATTTTTTTAGTAAATTGGATTTTTCTTATCAACGAAGTGAAAATTTACTTGCACTCAAAAGCGCGAGCGAGACGAACAGCTGATTGTTGAAGAAGGGGCCTTATACACGAAAATTCTCTTCTTTGAGTGACCTTTTTTTTTGTTACTCTATCGAATAGGGGTCATATACACGATCTGACTGATCCATACAGATTATACATGCAGTAAGGCATAATACAAGACCTACACTCATCTAGACATTCTTACAGCGCACAGTGGGTCAAACGGGCGATCTAGCGGAATTAAATTAATATCGTCAAAAGTAAAAGAGTTATCCGTAATCTGTTTTTTTTTTGAGGATATAGAGCAAAAAGCAAGGAATTTAAATAATAAATGTTTTTCTTTTTTTTAATTCAATTTTTTTTTTTACATTATTTTTTTTTTTTTTTTCAAACGTGAAGTTCTCCTTTACTGGTAGTTTTTTCATGAATGTCAGATTATTCATCATTTTTGACGTGGCCTTACATATTCCACATGTTTGTGACGATGTTTCCGCAATAGTACTAATGACTTTTCCATCTATCATAGTAATGTTGAACTGATGATGAACTTGAAAACTCGTTGGTTTCAAATTTGTTATTTGAGTTCGAATACTCTGTACCTCTGCATTAACAACTTCTGATGTCTCCTTTTGACAGCTTATTTTAATTGGTCTGCAGTAGCCAGTTGAAGAAGGCCGTGGATTTTTCCAAACTATGTTGGATCCCAATTCCACTTGCAATGGCACAAAACAAACCATAAATATATGCTCATCATTCGTATTATTATTGGGATCACTATATCATTGCCGATATGTGGAATGTTCATTGCTACCATCACATCCCCATTTGTGAACTGCAACTATTTTTTCGCTGTTTCCATCGGTTATAACATTTTTGAATAAATTGCGATGTGGCTCCATTGTTTTGTGAAACCTCCATCAACGTAAAGACTCAAGGCTTCCTCTGGAGAATATTTTATAGAAAGATTGTTATCACACTCCACAAGCTTTTTAATTTTTTCACCAGCATTTTCGTCAGCATTCAGAAATGACACAACTTTAGATGCGTTGCGTATTCCAGCTGGAGCTCGCTGTTACCATCAAATCGTTACAAGCGCTTTCTTGTACCAGGCCTGATACTTTTTATACTCTTCACGTTAGTGAATAGTATTATAAGTTTGTCATGAAGTTTGTAACACACAGAAGGATCCAGCCCCATTTTCTTTTTCTAATTTCCAAGTTTATGGGAGCGCTGCGGGTAAGGGTGAGTAGGTCTTCATTTGATATTGTATTTGGCCAGAAAAAGCGACAGATAATGCGTAGGCATTTGTTTATAAAAGTCTGCAATTTATTACAGATCACCTCAGTCACCTTCCAGGTTTCCGAGCCAAACAGGAGGACTGGCTTAATACTTGTATTGAAAATTTTCAGTTTGGTATTGCGAGATAAAACATTTGAGTCCCATATCTTTTTGAGCTTGAAAAATGCTGCACGGGCCTTGCAAATGCGCGCATCGACATCAACGTCTGCTCCTCCGTCCTTTGTGATCACGCCACCCAGGTAGGTGAACTGGTCAACGTCGTCAATTGAGCCGGTTACCCCCTCCATATGAAAAGTCAAGGGTTCTGTTACCGGGGTCTCCATCCGCATCAGTTTTGTCTTGGCCATGTTCACCTTCAGGCCTACTAGCCGCGCGTTTTCAACAAGTCTCTCAAGTTTTTTCTTTATGCCATTTAGTGAATGGGAAAGAAAACAAATGTCGTCCGCGTAATCGAGGTCGCATAATTTTTGAAAGGGATTCCATTGGATGCCGTCAGGAACTTCTTGATTTGTTTTCCTTAATACACCGTCGAGCACTAGAATGAATAGCAAGGGTGACAACACGCAGCCTTGGCGCACTCCCTTCGTTATTTCAAATTTCTCGCTGTTCTTGCCTTTGAAACGGACGCAGCATTCTGCATCGGTGTAGAGCTCTCTTATCAGGTACGCCGTTTTTACGCAACGCATCCCAGATGGCGTTCCTGTTTATGGTGTCAAAAGCGCGCTCGAAATCAACAAAGAGAAGGAAAAGCGGGGAGTGCCATTCGGCCGATTGTTCGATGATGATCCTTAGGGTGTTGATGTGGTCAACGCAGGATCTGCGTGGTCTAAAGCCATTCTGCTCTGGTCTTAAAACGGTGTTTAGGGCCGGGGAAATACGATCGAGAATTATAAAGGCTAGAATCTTCTGAATTGTGTTTAGCAACGTGATACCTCGCCAGTTTTTGCAGATACTCAGGTCCCCTTTCTTGGGAATTGTTATTATGACGCCCTCTTTCCAGTTCTATGGTATCCGTTCCGTTTGCCAAATCTCTTTAACCAGTCGAAGTAAGATAGGAGCTGGTTGTTCTGAGCCGCATTTGAAGATCTCAGCGGGTAAGTTGTCCGCACCGCCCGCCTTATTATTTTTAAGTTTTTGTATTGCTCCTTTAATTTCTGCCACTGATGGGGGTGAGGTGGTTATATTTCTATTCGGTAGCAATCTGATGGCTGAAATTTGCTGTACTGGTTCTGACGCCGCGTTGCTGCCACCTGAGTTTTCAAAGAATTCTTTCCATCGTCGGAGTTGCTGCTCTTCGGAAGTTAAGACATTGAGTTGTTCATCTTTAAGAGGTGGAATATTCGGCTTGGTGTTAACGAGAGCCTTAATGGCATTATAAACGCCTCTAAGGTCGTTCCGATGAGCCGCAATTTCAGCTTCTTCCGCAGTGGAGTTTTCTTGGTTGATTTTGTCTTTTTTCACCTGCTTTCTGATCTCTTTCTGAGTGGTGTTATAGTGGGCTGCAAGGTGTCGTCTTAGCTGTGGATTATTGGTGTTGTTTATCCTTGTTTTAATATCGCGCCTTTTCTCGATCTTCTCCCAGGTCTCGTCACTTAACCATGGCTTTCTGCGGCACCGCGACGTGCCAGCAATTTCGGCTACGATTGTCTTGCAGGTAGAGCAGACTTGTTCCCATGAGCCCATTTGTAGCAAAGGCTCGATCTCATCGTGCAACCTTTGTTGGAATTTTTTGGCGACCGCCTGGTCCTTTAAGCTGTGGATGTTAAGCTTGGCATTGGATTTTGCTGTTCTTATTCCAGCTGGACGTAGGCGCAGTTGTGCAACGACAAGGTTATGATCACTATAGATGTCTGCACCACGACGAGTGCGCACATCTAGCAATGTGTTGTGAAATTTTCTGCTTATTAGAATGTGGTCAATCTGGTTCCTTGTCCTTCCATCAGGGGATTGCCAAGTATATTTATGAATATCTCGATGACGATATCTTGTACTGCCAATATATAGGTTGTAACTCGCGGCAAATTTTTTAAGGCGTTCTCCATTATTTGATGTTGTGTTGCCTAGCCCATGCTTACCCATTATATTTTCGAAGCCAAAATTATTACTACCTACTTTTGCATTAAAATCGCCAATGGTTAAAACGATGTCTCCTTTCGGTAGGCCGACAAGTGTGGCTTCTAAAACCTCATAAAACGCATCCTTATTTACATCATTGTCTGGGTCTGTTGGTGCGTAACACTGTACAATGGATATTTTGCGAAATTTTGAATTGAATCTTGCTGTTATAATGCGATCCGAGATAGGTTTATATTCCAACAGGGATGCCACAGCGCGCGGAGCAACGAGTATACCGACTCCGTTTATTCTAGATTGTGCATTCCCACTATACAAAAAGCGGTGTCCTGTAGGGACGCGTAGTTCTCCTTGGCCGGTCCAACGGGTTTCTGCTAGTCCAAGTATAGATAGACCGTATCTGTCCATTTCTTTGCATACCTGTTCAATCTTGGAGGGTTCCGACAGTGATCTGACATTCCAGGTTCCTAATCTAGTCCTTGTACGAAAGCCAAAGGTCGTCATCTTGTTGTTTTGGTATCCGAGGCTATTTTCCGTTTCTTGGGTAATTTAGTTTTATGGCTAGGTTACCAACCTTGCGCAACTCCTTGTGCGTCAGTGGGATACGTGTTGAAAATTTCAGGTCTCCAACAATGACCATTTTTAAACACGTTTGTATAGCGAGCCGCATGCTGCATGTCAGACGCCCGCTTCCAGCCGCATCTACTGTGATGGCCAGACGCTGGAAGTTTCTCCCTCTCTCGTTTGACTCCCGCTCCATGTACTACACCGGGGTTGATTACCCGATCGTTCGAAAGAGTGCTAGGGATTAACAGGGTTTACCACGTGAAGGTGAGAGTAGGAAAGTTGACAGATAGAGGCTATGTGGTACGCATATCTACCTTTTTAACCCCTGTGAAAAATATATGATTGAGAACAATTTGGAGTGTATGCAAATAATACTTTCAGCTTCCTTTTTCATTACTGCCACTCATTTTATTAATATTTGAAGAAAAAATTACAATTTAAAATTTTCTTCAAATTGTATTGTGCAATGATCAGCTGTTTTATGTGCGGCGCGCAAAAAAACGAAGAAGAAGACACATGACAATCACAAAAAAACGACGAAATTATGAAAATGCTGCCAACCTACATGGAAGAATTGCCCAGCCCTGTTAAGACTGACCATTCAAAAAAACCGAATCTTTGTGAATCTATTTGAGATTAGAATCTCACAATCGAATCTCTCTACAACAACAACCCCTAATTTTTGTCATTTTCCCTGTTGTTGTTGTCAAATGAGACTCGAATCATTGTCGCATCTTCATAGATTCGAATCTTCGCTTACTGTAAAGCCACTATTAAATGCGGAGAGAAGGGTCAATTTGCGAAAGCCTGTGTTAAAAAACCTTTCTGCATGGCTTGGATGTAGCATCGTGTAAAAAAGCCAAAAAATGAAGATTCTACAAATAAATCTGAATCAAGAACTCAAGAAATCTGCACCAGGTTGACATCGCAATAATTTGTGAGCAATATAAAAATTCAAACCAAAAATTGATTATTGTTTCTTTTCACAACCTGCAGTTTATTTTTAAGATGAGAAAAAGCTTATTGAGCCCTTCTGATGCATTTTCGCCAAGGCAAACGACAGGAACAAGAGATGCAGCCAAGAAATTGCATTTAAAACTGTATGGAGGTTTTCAAAACTATTTGGTAAATGGGCAAAATTGGGCAAAAAACGTTTATAACACACATTTAAATAGACATATTGAACTATAATCACAAATTTTTACATTTTGGCACAAATTGACAAAAAGTTAGTTTTCAATCCACGAGACACGGTCAAGTTGGTTAGATTTTTTCTTTTATAAAACATAATTAAAACAATTCACACAAATACAAATTGACAAATATTCACAATAAACACATACACTTCCTACATACCGTCAACTTTTTTTTCCATATTTTGCAGACATTTTTAATTTGCCAGCACTATAAAGCTTAGAAAAAGTTTTCCGCGTTGTTTACATAAAGAAACAGGTGAACATACAGTGCAGTTTGCAACCCTATTAAGGCAATTGGGCTCTCACCAGATCATTTTCTAATTTCAATTAATTGTACTTAGACTATGTAATTTACGAATATTCAGTTAAAATACAAATAAATTTTCATGAAAATTTTGACTTTATGCCAAAAAAATGGCATTTCCGACCATAGTGCAATTTAAATCTACAGGCAAACCTATTAGTCCAGCATACGAGTAAAGCCTGCGATGCTTGGAAAAAGCAAAATGCACGCAGAAAGCCAGCTTATTGGTGGAGCAGTGAAATCGACTTACTGAGAAGTGAGTGCCACAAATCGAGGCGACGCTACCAAAGAAGAATAGGTACTGTGGAGGATACGCAAACACGTGAAGCATTTAAGAAGAAAAGCAACGAACTCAAAAAATCGATTGAGAAGAGTAAATCTTCATGTTTTGAAGAGCTTTGTGACAAAGTGAATAAAAATCCTTGGAGTGAAGCATATAAGCTGATAATAACAAAGATTAGAGGTGGCAAAGATCAATCTCCAACTTACCCAATACTGCTAAAGAAGGTGGTGGAAACGATTTTACCTGCACAAATCCAGGGAGATGAAAACCTGCTCGCTGTGGATGTACTCGATATATCATCAATTAGTTACTTAGAAGTGATACAAGCTGTGGAACAGCTCGGGAATGCAAAATCACCAGGCTTAGATGGCATTCCAAACAGAGCTCTAAAGATTGCAATAAAGCACAATACAAAGCCATTCTCGGATTTGTTCACAAGATGCCTACGAAACGGTGTATTTCCAAGAATATGGAAAAAGCAGCGGCTGGTTCTGTTAAAGAAACTAAACAAACCAGCGGGTGAAACAAGTGCATATACACCACTTTGCATGACCGATGCGATGGGCAAAATCCTGGAGCTGTTAATCCGTACGCATTTAGAGCAGCACTTGGGAGGAGAAACTTGCGGTCTATCCTACAACCAATATGGCTTTCGCAGGATGCCACCCAAAAACTCACTGATATAGCAGCTAGAGCTATTGAGGGAGCTAGATGGATGTATGGCACAAAAGAGTACTGCGAAGTCATTATTTTTGACGTGAAAAATGCGTTCAAGTCGGCCTCATATTATGCGAGCACTAGAGGCAAAAAATACGCCTGAGTACCTACAGCGGATCATAAGAAGCTATCTGTTTGAAGGAATATTGCTCTACGATACGAATGAAGGACGTAAATATTATGACGTGACTGGTGGAGTACCACATGGCTCAGTATTGGGTCCAATCCTATAGAATGTGCTCTATGATGGAATATTGCATCTCCCTTGTCCAAAAGAAGTGCAAATAATCGGATATGCTGATGATATAGCAGTGACTATAGTAACAAAGGAACTACATGAAATCCAGAGCTTATGCAGAGATACGACACTGAAGAATTGAAGAATTGGCTAATGACGGCAAAGCTCTAGCTCGCCGGGCAAAAGACAAAAGCGGTGCTTATTACTAGCAGGAAAAAAATTGAGACTATCTATCTTGATATAGATGGGTTTAATATTGTGACGCAACCATCATTTAAATACCTTGGCGTTATCATAGACGCAAGACTCAACTACAAAACCCATATTGAGAAGGTATGTGAAAAAGCTGCACGTGTTAATGTGGCTCTATCCATGATAATGGCTAACATAGGAGAGCCACGACAAAGAAGGAGAGAACTTCTGTCCAAGGTTAGTCAATCAATATTGAAGTACGCGGCACCCGTATGTGGACCCGCATTTATGATTAAAACGTATGCCGAGATGGCAAGATCGGTGTTCCGACTAAGTGCTATCAGAGTTGCCAGCGCTTTTCGTACAGTATTACATGAAGCTGTTGGAGTCACATCAAGTGTAATGCCACCAGACATAATGACCCTTCAGCTTAAAAGAGTCTATGAGAAAAACCAGAAAATTGGTAGACGGTTAACGACAATGGAGCGAAAAGAAGGAAGACAAGTGAGTTTAAACGAATGGCAAAATCGCTGGGATAAATCAGTCAAGGGAAGATGGACACACCGACTGATTGGAAATGTGAAAATATGGGTGGAACGAGAACATGGCGAAACTGATTTTTTTCTGACGCAGTTCCTGACGGGACACGGCTGCTTCAGAGAGTACCCTCACAAATACGGACACGATGATGGAGTAGCTTATTCCTTCTGAGGTAGTAGCAGCTAAAATGAAGAGCACGTATTCTTTTGCTGTCCAAAATATACTAAGGAGAGGGAAACCCTGGAAAGGGTCATTGCAGATCGACTGACGCCAGAAAATGTAGTGACGCATATGCTGCACTCGATACGAGCGTGGAGTATGGTGAAGGATTTGACTACAATGGTAGTCCAAGAGTAGCGTGGAGTATGGTGAAGGATTTGACTACAATGGTAGTCCAAAAGTTGAGAAAAGTAGAGCGCCAAAAAAGCAATTGTAGAGCTGTGAATGGAATATAACTCAAATTATAGATGTGAGCCAAAAGACTAAGCCTTGCCCTTGTATTGTTATGCGAGTCCGGTGTAACCAGATTATATTACCTGGGCGTGGTCCCGAATGAGGTGTACCTAGCAGACAATATGAATCGTACATGCCGTCAGCGACATGACAGTATCTTAGGAAGATTCCCTCTTCGACAACAAAAAAAAGTCCAATAGACACACACCACACGTACTATAGACACACATCACACTCACCATAGATTCACACCGCACATGGTCGTGTCTTCGCGAAAAAAAATTAAAAAGTGGCTCAGGACGCCCAATACACTACTATTATACTTACGTTAATAAATATATTAATAGTTGTAGAACTTGCATTGAAAATAAATACGACAGAAATCCCCTAAGAAAACAATTTGAGCACACAATCACTCCCAATAAATCAAATGAAACAGTACATATAAGTGTTTTTCAATTTCTTAAAACTCCTTTTTTAACAATAATAGATAAATTTTCTGAAATAGCTACTATACATAAATTTACTGATAAAAATATGTGTACAATTAATATTAAAATTGAATAGAGAATTAAATTCATGGAAAACTGTGCAAAATTATATTAGATAAGGAATTTAATAATACGTTAATCATAATATTTAAGTATATATTCTTGTAATTCTTAAAATACATGACCAAACCGAGTCTGCTAAAGCGTCACCTATTCATTTCCGGTCATTGTCTTTGGATGTTCATGATCAAATAAACGTGGTGAAAATGGTGAATAGTGTGTGTCACTGAGAAGAGATGATGAAAGAAAAGATGAGATGTTTTAGAAAAACAGTATCTTTTGAACTTTCGCTATTCTGGCTTTGTAGTAATAACAGAATCATGTGTCACATTTATCTTTTGATGATGATGATGATGGGGATGAATAGTGAGAACACATATCCAAGTCTTCTATATCAATCTTTTCTTCTTCTTCTTCTTCTCGTTTAGATATATTATGCCAAAAGCATTCAAAATATTCTTTTGATTCTTCCATGAATACAATGTCTTCGGGGAAAATTGTTCCGTTAAATTCCTCAATAAATTTATTAATATGAGCAACAATATCTTCCAGATTTCCTTTGTCCATTTTTAAATTATGAGACGAACTAATCCCTTCAAGGGACTGTATTCAATTAATCGATCTTGAATTAACAGACAATAAGCTTTAGTGTTGACAGGAGCGGAGGCTGTTAATTCAATAGTCGCGCGAATGTCTATCGGCCCCGTTTTAACTGTAGTATTTTGATAAGAAAGATCGATGACACCAATAGGTGCATTCTCCTTAAATTTGGTTGGTGTGAGAAGTGGTTGAGCTTCTTTTAAATAGTAGCTTTTTTGAAATTTTGTATACATATCATATAGAGTAGCATAACGGTTTCGATCCGATTTTAAGTTAAAATCATCATTTGGATACACATCTGAATTCAAGTGAACTTTCAAGTTTAATAGATTGCTATGAATAAATTTTCCATTATGATTGCGAAACGAGGACGCTATCTATTAGCGGCCAATTTAATACTCCAGACTTGATTGGCACCATGGGCTACCGATGGATTCATATAACAATCCCAGCTACGAAATGCAATTGGTAGTGAATTCCTATTTTTAACGATATTATACATTTGTAACTTAGCTTCATCGCTGAGAGTTATATGTGGTATTTTCCATGTGATATTGTTGATATGCATAGCAAAAGCCGATTCTCCTATGCTGTGCACAAATCAGTTATCCAGAGTTTTAGAGATAAGTAGAATTAACTCATGTTTACTATTTAGTAAGATCTTGTTAAAGTCTTCAGCAAAACCAAGTATATTTTTGAGTGGTACAGTGAAATTAAAGTGACCTTTAACACCTATATCTCTAGTGGGTTCATTGAACCATCCAGCATTTTCGAGCATTTCACTCTCAAAATTGTTTAAAGAAGCATAATTTTTTAATGATGTACTAATACCCACCTCCCGCGTTCGATCTATTTCAACTCCATTTATTTCATAACGAATCTCATCAAACAGGTATACCATAAAATTATTTTTGAGTAATTGTAGCTTGATCAGTAACATTTTTATTAGCAAAACTAACCGCTCGTTCAATGTTGAGAAAACTCTCATGTGGGAACACATAAAGATCTTGATTTTGAATTGTTATTCGCACTTCATCATTAGTATTATAGGATTGTTTTAGTTGAAGTATTTAAATAAGTTCCAGGTGCTTTTCTATTGTAAATAATCATAGTTGTGGTCTCAAATGTAAGCGAAGTGTAACCTCTTCGCCACGCACATTTACTAAATCTCCATTTTGATCAATTAATCGCACCGTAATAGTACTTATCACTCTCGTATTCAAGGGTAAATAGATGAGGTTGCGGGGAATCTCATCCATTTTATAGCCAGGTGAAACATTGATACCAAACTCATGCATGTGCTTGTGCATTATTAAAATATGCACCACAAATGATATTACATTCCAAACAAATGGTGTTTACTTTAAGAATATTAACAGACAGATCCGAGATATGACGAATGTTTTTTTCTAGTTCCCTCTTTTTGAATCCAAATAGTCGTCCGATAGAACGCTCTTTATTGAAGTATATTGGAAAACTCTTGCCAAATATTTCCAATTGAAGAGTATTATTGTTGCTATTAATTTCCAAAATATCAATCTTTTCAAATTTTTTTACTAGTTCTTCCAAAATTTAGTCAGTAATGTCATCAAACTCATGTGAACCTATTGGTATCTCGATTTAATGATTACCAATATGAAGTAAATTGTTATCATAATCAACATTAGGAATTGAATTATACATATGGAAATCAATTAGAGAACATTCATATTCTCTATTCAATTCGATAGGTGGAAAATAATCCGCTTTTAAAATAGAGCTGTTACCAGTTTAAGTTAACGTTGTTGCCATTTTGATTTATCCATGAGTTTTGTTCATTGGAAAAACTTAACCATTTTACAAAAACATTATCATTTTTTCTCTTTAAAATCTTTTCAACCAGATATATGATAGAAAATACGAAATATCACAGATATCTCCAACAACGTCCGATAATACAAGTATAGTCACACTTATATTGAGATAGCTCTCAGCATACAATAAAACAGGAAAAATCACCACCACAACACAAGTCTGTGCACTATCGTCCCAAAACCAACAATGATTTTCTTCTTTTTACTGCACACAGATCTGTTCTCCTTCCACGTCCCTCTCCAACACGAAAAGTATGTGAGGAGCGTCACTTCAGTGTTCAACAAAATATAACACTGTCAAATCGATAACGATAACAACTGTAAATCGTACTTATTTTGTTACTTTGCTCTAACATATATGTGTGGAAAACTTATTTTCTTCAATTCTTCTTCATAGAATCCACCTTTGACATCTGCACCGGTATAGTCCTGTAATAGATATGTTGTAGGGCTGGTATTACTCACATGTTTGATTTTGAAAATTTCCGTTGTCCAATTGGGGGTGTATCCCTTTTCAAAAACATGTTTGTATTTACTGATACGCACATTGTCGTCCACCTTGAATTTGCTCATTTAAATATCTTTATTCGATTGTACACTGTACTTATCAAATCTTGTTCATTCGTTAAAGAGACTTTTATGGGAGGCATTTTAATAGTTCTATGTTTCTTTCTATTGTATTCATCAATTAAATGTTTATATAGTTTGATCCAGCTAAATGAGCCATTATAAGTGAATTCCTTCCACATTATTCCCTTAAAAGTTCTATTGATTCGTTCCCCGATCGATGCCTTTAATCCGCTATAGGTTGAATAGTAATTGATTTTATGTTTTTCCATGAGTCTCTTGAACTCACTATTGAAGAATTCTTTCCCATCATCGGTTTGCATGTTCTTGGGAATTTGCCCCAATTTAAATATTCCTCTCTTTGCTCTCGTTACATCTTTAGATTTTTTGCTCTTGACTGCTACACCCCAAGCAAATTTAGAGAAGGTATCAATAATCGTTCGGAGAAATCGATAACCTCTATTTAATTTACCTTATTTGACCATTTCTACCAAATCAGCTTGCCAATGATCATCAACTCCTTTCATAATAACTCGTCGTCTATCAAATTTTTTACGTGCTTGTGCATGCAACTCATCCACCAATATTCGTTTACTCATATATTCCTCCTGCACCTGCTTCTTTGACTATAGATGTTTTAATGATTGTTGTCTCAATAGTATGTTTTTTAGGTGTTGAAAAATATTTGAATATATATTCATTAATCTCTGTTAATTTCTCATTAACGTATTCTTTGCATTCCTCTATGCTTTTCTCCAATTTAATGATCTGTACAAATAATCTACTTTCTAATAGTTTCATTGAGTCTCTATCGATTATATTAAGATAAGTGGTTAAGTCTTGTTCTGTGATGAGAATCTGTTTCCTCAAGTATCCTCTGTTGACAACATCATTTTCATTAATCGGTGTAGCAACATTTTTAATACGTTTATCATATACATTAAAGTTTTGATCACCATCAAACCATATGGTATTCTCTTCAATATTTTTAAGATTGTTAATAAGATTAGCTTGATTCATTTCAAATAACTTATGAAGATCATTTATTTTATTGTTAACGAAAATTTGTAGTTGTACACTTATATTTTCCAATAATAATGTTCTCGTTAACAGCATTATTCATTATTCTCCAATGGATAAGCTATATATTTCAGTCGTTTCTTAGAAAAACACAGATTCCTTTCCACACCAAGTACGATATCAGGTAGTGTTTTTTTTAATTTTTGATTGTCTCCTCCTCTAGTCAGACGCGAGTGATGTCCAAATTTATCAAATGACATTTTAAAACTGTATACACCGATCAATATAACATGCATATATATATATATTTATATATAAACATTCAATCCAATAAATTATTCTCGCTTCTCTCAATTCTTCAATAATGGAGATAATTTCATTGTTATGATTATTATGACCAGCTGTTTGTGATGCGACTAAAAGCTTCAATCTTGCAACAATCTCATTATGATCATCCCAATATATGTAATTCGAGTTATTCATATTGAGGTGCATAAGACCGGAACCTTCGTATTCTCCAGAATGTGGTGTTGAAATTGCTCTTGGCGTATTATTGTAAAGAGTTGTTTTGGTTTTAAAAAGAGTTCTTTGATAATTTTTTTATATTTTTGTGATCGATTTCTTTTGAGCTAACCAGAGTTGGAATGGTTTCTTCTGTGTGCGTTTGTCTCTGACAAGATATGTCGGGTAAAGGTACAATTGAGGTAGAGGGTATACCATCATTGACAGCACTATTCCTCGAATTATCCACAATTGAGCTAGACAGGCGAGGAGAAGCAGATCTTAACTGCTTATAGGGATTGATGGCAATATTCCTATTTTTGTCCACAATGGTGTTCGACGAAAGAGGAGAAGCGGGTCTAGACCGTTTGGCCGAAGATACTGCAGATAAGGGTGGAATTAACTATATTACAGGGCGCACAGGAGTTGAGGTAGGATCGGTTTGAGGGGCAATTGCGGCAGGAACAAGAGGAGTGATGGGAGGTAGTTGGGTGGAAGCATGGTTGCCCATAGGAGAAGGTGACAATAAAAGAAGGGGAGGAGGTGAATCGAACTGATATTTAGTGAGTAAATCAGTGCCCGAATCAAAATCAAACGAAAGTTGCTTTACAGCCCTATTCAACTTGATAAAATTATCGCGTATACATTGACGAAAAATCAGCCTGACGCTTAAAACAGGATGGGAAAGACCACGTCAAACTGCCATAAACTGTTTTAGATCTGCTGATTATCTTATCATGGTCACGGCCGTTCAGTCCCGCACACTTCAAGTGTGAAAAATTGTCGCACAGCCTGTTGGCGTATTGCTCGTTGAGAATCAACATCCAAAGTATTCTAGTATACTAAATGTACACACTGTAAGTGATTGCGCATAAAAATAAAAAAAAAAACCAAAGAAAAAATAAATGCTACAGAAAGAAACACAAAACGGTATGGAATCATTGATTAATAACAGTTTGGTTTCGCAACAACAATGCTCACAGATAATAACATTTAAATGTTATATACAATAATAGAGGTAAAAATTATTAAACATGCAAAAACAAAAACAAAAATGAACTCGAAAATATAATGAAAATACCTTATAAGAAAATATTAAAACTTTTAAAATTTATGCACCACTAACTAACCCGAAAACATGATCAATTTAAGTTATTCACAATAATATAAACAGTATTATTATTAACAAATTAAAGTAAAAAAATCAGCCAAGTGTGAGTCGGACTCGCACACGGAGGGTTCCGTACCATCGTACAAGATTTTTTGCTTAAAATATTAAATTATTTAACAGCGTAAAAGTATACTACTATTACAGCTTCAAAGTATACTACAAAAAAAAAAATTGTTAAACAAAGGGTTAAATAAAAGAACAATGCTTCTAAAAATGTGTATTTTTAGTATTTGTCGTTCTACACACAAGTGAATTACACACTCTGTGAAAATTTCAACTCTCTACCTATTCACGGTCCCGTTAGCTCCCCATAGGTACGGAACCCTAAAAAATAGTGATTTTCATTATTGTTTATTTGAAAATGATTCCAAGCATAATAATAATACGAGTATGTTTGAGAAATATAACTTGTTTAATTTTAAAATATGAATTAGAGATTTTCATTATTGTTTATTTCAAAATGATTACAAGCATAAGTATGTATACCATCGGATTGTATTTTTCTCTTATCATCAGAACTACTTAAAGTTATTTTCATAATTTTTTGTGTATACAAATTATGTGCTTTTGACTTAAAATTTAACATTGAATCATAAAAAATTTTATTATTAAAAAGACAATCTTTGTAATCATTAACAGTTAACTTGTCTAAAGTTTTTACTCCCTTTGATTGTTTTATGCATTTCATACCTTCAACACTTAGAGAATACATTTTTGAACGAAGACCTACACATTCTAACTTAATTTCACCATTATTTTCATACCCGAAACTTTTTTATTACATTTTAATATGTTATATAATTGTGCTAAGTCATCACTTATTTCTGACGTATCGAAATTCAACTTTATATCATTCTGAATATCTTTATAAAAATCTTTTGTTTTAATTAAATAAATAAAAGAATCTGTATCCATATAGTTTAAACTGAAATTTTCTTTAAATTTTGGTTTCATATATCCGTAATGAAAGTCATACATCTTCCATTTGGATAACTCTAATACAGCGAACCCTACATACGAGTACATCGGTTTATTATACCATGTACGCAAACGTTTCATTTGCTTTTGCAATAAGTGTTTGCGCACCCAATTTATTTCTATTCATTGTTTCCCACAATATTACTAATTTTACATCTTTTCTCTTATCAACGTTCTTCATAGTTTTACCATAGACCGCATTATACTCCTATTCCGTGGAGCGAAGGGTAAATCGTTGTGCACATCATGTATTGAAGCGGGAACTTCAAGATCAACTTCTAATATATAACCTATTTCAGAGTTTGGGATAATATTTTGTAATTGGAAAGAATCTATTTCCCCTTCACTAAACCACTCGAAACCATCATATGGCAAGTTTTATTTTCGTTGACTTGAGCATAGCATCCCACGACAAACCTGGTGCAGTATAATAATGTGGCGGATCAAGTTTATGTACAGTTTTGCATATGGTGCGAAAGTTTTGAAATATATCAGTCAAAAGAAGTACAGCTGTCTTTAAATATAACTCCATGTAGTCACATAAAGTTCTACACTCAAACACTCTCCAAACATTTTGAGCATGTTGATAGTCATCTAAACTACATTCTTGATCGGTGAGATAGTTAAAGAATTTCTCACGAGGTGGTAGTTCTTGGTCTTGTAGACGTTCAATTGAGTCTAGATAATCATAAGGAAAAACACCCTTTCGACGAACCAAATCAAATTGATTGTTGTGTGGAAAAAAACATCTTACTGTACACAACTGATCAATACTCAAATTATTGGCTAACTTGTCTAAGCTCGTCGCCATAAAACGAAACGAGTCTAAGAATCGTACTTCTAAAATATTTTCTTGATTTGACAAGTGTATGTACTTTGATGAAGAGTAATTTGAGAAGTATATGTACTTTGAAAAAGAAATATATAATTCTTTATTCAGAGGTACAACTTTTATGTCTTCCTCAATCTTTGATAATTCTCTAACAAATAGATGTGCATCATAGCGCGAAAAGTTATGAAAAAATACCGGTACAAAGTGCAGAATTTTGTAATTCAAATTACAAGCGTTATGAGCTGCACCTCTATACATTCCACTCAGATGACAATGATCTCTCACTCGATCATTTCCTAATGGACCTCCACAAATGTGACAAGGAATAGTTTGTTGGAATTCTCTTTCTTCTTCCCTAGTGATGGTCATTGAAACAATTCTATTCAAGTAATCGTTATATATTTGTGAAATATCTTCAAAAATTGTAAACCTTACAAAAATTGTAAACCTGCATCTTCACCTGTTTTAAGCACAAATTTTTCAAGAGATGAATCATAAGCACATTTTATATAATATGCAAAGGCAACAGGTATATGCTCTCCAACGTTTTTAAGTTTTTTCACTTATTTGACTCTCTATAGGTTCAAGAATGTATTCAAAATCGGCATAAACTACAAAAGGAAGATCTGCGCTGATAATCCTTACATTCTAAAATAGACTTATCTTCATCTGGTAAAGTTGTCACCATTTTTCCGCATTCTATCTTGTATCGTTCATTCCTCCTTTCATCGAATAGTTTTACAGGATGTTTCACTAATCTCTGTCACACAAGTCTAAAACGAAAAAAAGAACAATGTTTTAATTTTTTTTTTTTAAATTCCATGTTTGATATTTACCTTGACAAATCCTTTATCCAAACAAAGTGTGTTTCCCTCCTCCTCCAGCAACAGTAGACTTATATGAAAAGGTTTCTCATCACTAGTCAGGTATAGTGTACCTATGATTCTGCCAGCCTCCTTATCGTATCCAAAGACATTGATGCTGATATTTGGGTTCATTTCTTCAAATTTCTTGAAACATCAAATTTGCAAAATCGAGTATGAAATTCTCGTTTATTTCAATTTGTGAATCATTGATATTTCAAATATTGAAATATGAATTGCAACGATCAGAATTAATTGAGTGCGGTTTCATTGCTAAAATTATAGTCCATTTGAAACTCTGATTTTTTTTTTATCATCTGCTCAGAGAGGTTCTCAAAAACATTCTTGATATCTGTAGCTGATGTAATGATTGACATTCTGCTTTGATGCGAGAAATTTTTTTTTATTTAATCATCTCCCATTTGTTTCCGATATTTACTCGATAGAATAAAATTAATCTTGTAGGTAGTAAGCTATTCAAGATTTTCTTCCATCAATGGAATGATCACCTTAGAGACTTCATCAAAGAACTCCTCTGGTAATAACAGCTCCTCCTTCTTATTTTGATATGAATATGTCTTTAATCGATCCTTAAAACCGCTTGAAATTAAGACAATTGATTTATTTAGCTTTCGAATTTTACGTTTACTTATTTATTAATTTATTTCTGTCGATGTACTCGTATATCTATCAATATTCATTTTAAGCATTAATATTGCAAAGAGATTCCAATCACTCTCTCTTTTCTGAAACTCTCTCATTTTATTTAATAACTGATCAGAGAGCTTCTCAAAACATTTTTAATATTTATGTTACAACGATGTCGATCGGATTGATGTAGAAAAATTTTGAATGATCCCTTATCCTCATTTATGATCCTAAAATATTTCGCCGATAGAGTAAAATTAATCATGAAGACAGTTAGCTCTATGAGTTTATTCTTCATCAATGGAATGAAGACCTTAGAGACTTCATTAAAGAATGTCTCTGGTATCAATAACTCCCCCTCATTTTGGAATATATAAACTTTAAAATGTTTTTCAATATCGTTTGTAGCTACTTCACCTTCATTGAAATGCTTCTTCATCTTTTTGTCTTTCTTTCCGTCCATCACATTCATATTCCCTTTGTTTGCTCCTCTTGTTTGCTGCTGCTGCTGCTCTTGATGGCGATGGATTGTCCATGTTTAGTACTTTATACACATACACACTTACACATATACACAAACTTTAACGTTTCTTTTAAAAATTTCTATTTTTTCTTTAAAATTAAATAGATGAAAAAACAAACTAGGATTCTGATTTTGGTCTGAATAAGTGTTCATAATTGAATTTTATTTTTATACTTTTTCATTATTATCTCCTAAACCACAAAATTTCATTCCTCCAAGCTTAATTAATTTCAAGATGTGATAAGAAAATCAAACAAACTATAACAACAAAAAAGCTGTTGATGAAAAATTCAAATGTTCCCCAACTCTTACACCATACAATCAAAAAAAAAAAAAAAACCTTAGAAGATATTTAAATCATACACATGATAAGAAAACCATATAAACTAAAACCACACACAGCTATCAATAAAAAAATTTTAAAAACAGTAGCCTTTTATTATACATATAATCAAAAGCAAAAACGTGAGAACATTTTCTCACCATCCGCATGTTGAATGCGATAAGAAAATCATAGAAACCAAAACTACCAGAACAATTTATAATGCTGCTTACGGCACACAAACACACACACACACACATTTACCTTTTTCAACACATGACACTACTTTTCTTTGGTCATGTCTTCACACCAGAAAAATGGATGCTAAATGATCACTGACACTGTTTTAGAATGCCCATTGTTTCTTTGATCATGTCCATCCAAAGACACAAGCCATTATCCAAAGACACACACCATTCACAATTTTCACCACACATCATCTCTTTCCAAAGACAATGACCGGAAATGATCGGGGGCGCTTTAGCATACTCTGTTTGTCATAGTCATCAGATTGAAAGTTAAAATGTCTATAGAATGGTTTTTCACTCTCGATAATTCCAGCAATATCACATTCTTTTCTAATAAGGTCTTGCCTGAAAACCTCAATAGCCTCTTTCACTGTAAATGGTCGTGAAAATAAATCTTGTAATCTCAATCAATAGACTAAACACATTTATTTAATATAATTCTTTATAACATGTTTTCATTAATATATATTATTTGATGATGATGATGATATTTTCTAAATATCTGATGTAATGTATTCAACTGCGAGGTCATAAATATTAGTGGACTCTCTGGCCCTTTTAATGATGTAGAAGGGAATTAGGCGCCAAAGGTTTCTTTAATTTCTCTGTACCTCTCAAAAGATTGCTTGGTTTTGCTCAAGACTTTAATAAGATCTTGCTAAATAGTAAACATGAGTTAGTACTACTTATGGCTAAATATATGGAAGACGCATTTGTTTCTAAAAAAGATACATTGTCATATAGTCTATATCCACAATATCACATGGAAAATACCACATATTACTCTCAACGATGAAGCTAAGTTACAAATGTATAGTATTGTTAAAAGTGGGAACTCACTGCCAATTGCATTTCGTAGCTGGGATTGTTATATGAATCCATCGGTTGTCAATGGTAGCAATCATGTGTGGAGAGTTAAATTGGCTACTAATAGAGAGCGTCGTCGGTTCGCAATCATAGGATTTGAAAATAAAAGCAAATTTGTTCAAAGTGGTTTATTAAACTTGAAAGTTCACTTGAATTCTGATGTGTATCTCTATGATGATTGACACTTAAAATCGGATCGAGACCATTTTGCCACCCTATATGATATGTATGCAAAATTTCAAGAAAGCTACTACTTTAAAGAATGTCAACCACTCCTCACACCATCCCAATTTAAGGAGAAGGCACCTATTGTTGTTATCGATCTATCTCATCAAAATGTTATAGTTAAAACAAGACCGATAGACATTCGCGTGTCTATTAAGTTATGGGCTAACGCTTCCCCTGGCACCAAAGCTTATTGCCTCTTAATTCATGATCGACTAATTGAATACAGTCCCTTGAACGGTTTAGTTCGTAGCATAATTTAAATTTTGAAGAGTTAAAAAATGATTACAAAAATGGATCAAGGAGCTCTGGAAGATATTGTTATTTGTATAAATAAATTTATTCATGAATTTGATGGGACAATTTTACCTGGTGAAATTATATTCTTAGAAGAATCAAGAGAATATTTTCAATACTTTTGACATAATCTATTTAAACAGCAACAAAAAGAAGAAGAAGACTTGGATTCATGTTCCGGCTGTTCATTCCCAACATCATTAACAAAAGATATATGTGACACATGCTTCCGTTATTACTACAAAACCAGAATAGCGAAAGTTCAAAACATGATTGAACAAAACTGTAAGCTCAGAGATAGAATGTTGAGCAAGTTTTAATATGAACGAGAAAGAGAAAACATATAAAAGAGAGAGGTAGAAAACATAATATGAAGGAGAAAGAGAAAACGTATAAAATAGAGAGAGATAGAAGACATAATGATGATTAGAGTTTGATACGGGGAAAAAAATTGTTTTTAATAAAATAAATAAAATTAATTATTGTATTTTCTTGATTTTTTAGAAACGTGTCATTCAAAATATAAAACGGTATCAATTTTCGAAATAAACAAAGTCTGTCAACAACATTTCCTACACGCCAAAAGCAGGGGAACAAACGACAAAAACTAAATTAAATTTAATTAAATATAAGAACAAGATATCTAATAATAAAAAAAAATTCCACAATATATTTTGATATTATTGTAATTGGAACTCAATTACAGAAGAGACGTCTGCGACAAAGACAATTAACTTATATAGACTGAACAGTTCGAAGAAGAATGATGCCGTTCTCAATTTTCTCTTTCGAATAGTTTGTACGTGATTGCAACAACAAGAACGCATGAAATTGTTATTGGAATGTCTAAATTTTGTTGTTGGAATGTCTCAATGTTTTGATTTTGATGTGAGTGATTGTTGTTGTTTTGAAAATATTGAGAGCTAAACCACAACTTTGAGAGCGAAAATGCAATTTTGAGAGCGAAAAAACAAAATTTGAGAGCGAAACAATTTCGAAGTTCGAATTGTCCAGTCTATGATGTATACAGTCTTTGGTCTGCGACACTTACAGAAGAGGTATCTGCAATAGTTATAGAAGAGACTTCTGAGACACTTACAGAAGGTAGGTTTGCAACTTATGCCCGATTCACACTGCTTAAAATTTGTTGCTTTTTCAGCGAACGTTCACACAGAGGTTTCGCTTGAAAAAACAGCTGTTTTATGTTTTGGTTATATATACAAATGGACAGTTGTGGCTAATTATGATAATTAAAATGGACATTCTGTGAAAAGTACATGATTGAGAACAAATTGCAGTGCATGCAATAATTCTTGCTGCTTCCCTTTTCATTCCTGATACCTATTTTATAAATATTTAAAGAAAAAATTACAATTTAAAATTTTCTTCAAATTGTTTTGTGTAAAGATCAGCTGTCTAAATTCGAGAATGACCAAAAAAAAAAAAAACCGGACATCACCATGAACTTGGCAGCACTACTCATAGTTTACCAGCCCTGGCTCCTGGAAATTTTAAAAAAAATTTAATAAAATAAGTAGCACGAATGAAAAAGGAAGCGGCAAGCATTATTTGCAAACACTACGAATTGTTCTTAATGATGTATTTTTCACACAATTTCCATTTTCATTTTTCACAATTAGCCACACCGTCCATTTGTATTTATAACCAAACCAAAAACATCTGACTGTATAAAAAAAAAAGTGTTAACACTTAAGTAGTTTTAAATCACCTAATTTGAAGCAGTGTAACCACGCTATTTGATCGATCAAACTGAGCTGAGCTGATAAACATCCAGAAAAACAGCAATTTTGTTAGCGCAACTTTTTGAGGTTCTTACGTTCTGTCTGAACCGGGCATAAACCACATTTTTATTCACTCGAACCAATAGTGCGCCCTCTTCTGCTTGGAACTTGTATTAAGCGGATGTGAGCAATTTGCAAACCAGATGTGCATATTACTGGTTTCACACTGAACATCCGATGCAACATTCACAGAAAGTGTTCACAATGAATTTTGCATTTTCGGGACAGCTGTTTTTTGTTTTGGTTATGCATACAAACGGAACGTTGTGGCTAATTGTGAAAAATTAAAATGAAAATTGTGTGAAAAATACATGATTAAAAACAATTCGCAGTGTACGCAAATAATTCTTGCAGCTTCCTCTTTCATTCCTGCTACTTATTTTTTATAATTTAAAAATAAAATTACAATTTAAAATTTACTTCAATTTGTTTTGTTGTTTTGTGCAATGCATTGGCACGCAACAAAAAGAGAGAAAGAAAATCGAATGCAGCATTCGAAAAATGTACGTTGGATGCTCAGTGTGAAATGGCTATATAATGCTAACCGGAAGCTGACACTTTTTCACTAGCAACTATGGTTGTTTGTTCAGAAATAATAGGGGTGGTGTTTAGTGTTCTAGAATCACATTCAGTGTTAAAAAACGTGTTAGTGTACTGGAAAAACATCGATGTTTTTGGGGAAAGAACATCGATGTACCGACCTTTGCCTATTGACGAATATATTAAAAGTTTATATTATAGGTCTTCACGCTATGTAGTTAATGCTGCTAATGTATTTCAAACATTTGAATTTTTTAAATTATTTATAATAACAAGGTTTCTTATTTTTATGTATAAAAGTCGGAATTGGTGGACCAAATTTTGCATAGAAAGTTTAGAGAGATATTTTGAAATCTATCAAGTCAGGTTAACCAATCAGTATCCACAAATTTTTTGGGAAGGAGGGAGGCGAAACAACATCTGCCCGTTCAGACATTGTCCTGCCTCTCCTTCCAAAAATATTAGTGTATAGTGATTGCTTGACCAATTGAACTATTGGAATGTGTGAATAAAAATGTAGTTCGCACTACATAATACCAAGTACTAGGATTAACATTCACTTTTCAGTACTAGCTGTCCTGAAAGTCTAAACTACAAAAAGTATAAATAAATCTTTGCTAGAACTACATAGCTAGTAGTATTGGAAAATTAAAACATACCCGGCTGCAAAATCAGCTGACAGAAACTGTTTGACAGTTGCCACTGTTTTAATATATGACTATTTTTCTTCTAAATTAATAACAAGCCTTATAAGCAATTTGGTAACACAATCAGTTTGTTTTGACCATTTGATATTTTTGGCGCCACGATCGTTGACAAAAAAGTGAAATTTTTTTAACTGCTTGAAAGTTTTAAGTCACCAGTGAGGGTGGCAAAAGAAAATGCATTGTCTTAACAAAATAATTAATTAAAATAGTCTGCTTGATGGGAATTTGTCCGCACACGATATAGTTTTAGTTGCGAATGTTCATATATGCAGCCATATTTAATTAAAAACAAAAGGCATTTTTTTAACGAATAAACCAATAATACAATTCTTTCCAGCACCTCAATGACATGCTTACAAAGTTACCACTTTACTTTAAGTTAACACTAGGAATTTTTAGTATTTAATAGTTTTTATTCGCACTTGTTTCAAGGAAACTCTGGAAAAACTAGGTTATGCTAGACAGCAAATTTCACTAGTTTAGAAATTATTATTCAACTAGTTTCAACTTACAATTTGCTAGTTCTAGCCCGCCCTACATTTTTATTCACACGGCCCACTGTATAAATACAATATAAAAAAAGCATCGAACATCGAAAAAAAACATCGATGTTTCGTCCAACACTACGTGTTAGCCATTTTAGGACGGGAGAGAGTGCGTATATTCATCAGCAAATTTACTTTATTTGTCGCTTCATTTCGGTGATGGCGGTACCGTAGTTTTTTTTTCTAGTTTAGAGTCGGTTAGTTTGCGTCAATTAAAAAATCCATTTTTTTTTTGTGTATTGTAAGAACAAAGTGGAGTTATCTTCATTACACCATGGATGTTAATATGTCGCTTGATGAAATTATTGCCAAAAACAAGGGTTCATTTAATTTTCAAGCGTAAGTAAAAAAAAATGGCTACAGCGTTCAAAAATGGCGAATCCTTAAATTTTATTGAACAATTATCTTTAATTCAATTCAATTCAATACTTCTTATTCATTAACTTTCCTTTTTTTTTTTTTGCATGTGAAGTAAAAATCCGCGCAGCAACATCAATAATAATTTGCATGAAATTCAGCAAAAGACAATTTTTAAGCCGTCGGTGCAGCGTATTGGTGATGCTCGCAATAGAATTGTGGCTCGTAATCGGGCGAAAATTGTTGATGCGCGTGATATTTTATTAAGAAACACGCGTCGAATGGGGTTTGATGCTCGTCAGCGCATCATAGAGCATCACAAACAGTTAGTCGAAGAAAGAGACGATGTAAAAAAGTGCAGAGCCTTGACTAAGGGACGTCTTGGCAATCGCATAATCACTTGTGGTCATGAGGCGGGTGGTATAGTAGATTTGCCAAAACGTCAACCGCCGTTGTCTTCATCGACCAGAACTTTTTTTACTTATGGCAATTCCGAAGACAGCATTAAAAATCCGATCAGCCTTAAGCGTACCGTGGAAGTACCACGTGGATACGTAGATTACGATAATATGCAGGAACAGGAACAAGGTGTGTTAATTTTTCCGAAATAGAAAAAAAAAATTATATTAGCTTATGCCTTAAATTTTTAGAAGAATATCGTCGGGCTGCTTTTCTGGATCCACACAAAAATTCGTTGGCGTACGTTTCTGATTACTCTAGCAGTATATCATCACCATCTGCAACAACAAAACCACGTACGGCAACCACTTCATTATACGGTAGTGGTGGTGTTTGTAACAGTAAAGAACACGACCCATTTGATGCTTATGAAATTTTCTGTAGCCCATCTTTTCCGAGTCGGGATGGATACGTACGTTTTCTTGACGCAATTAATATCGCACGTGAAAGTAGGGAAAAACCGAATATAAATAATACTAACGATTTATATGACCGCGGATCATCGGTTATTTCCTCAGAGTTACGTTCACGTCTTTACGGAAATGCTCCCGATCCGACAGTATCACATGGCATCTATGCAAATGAAACTAATGGGTTGAAATTTAGATTACCTTCATCAATAACTGCAAACATCAACGGTACTTCACGAGTGGTTAACAATATTGCCAAACACAACGTTAATCTCTCATCAGATGGTTATCGGATTGTTGTAAGCAATTTACATCCCGAAGTAACAACAGCTGATGTTAAAGAACTGTTTTCGGAAATAGGTGCTATGTATGATGCACGCGTTGTACGTCCTGGTACTGCTGAAGTTATATATGTATCTCTATATGATGCCGAACGTGCTGTCGAAGCTTACCATAATCGTCAATTAGACGGTCAACCTATGACATGCATGTTGGTTAAGCCACGATCATCAAATCGTCCAACTGCACCAGCAATTGGGTAAGGTTTTTATAAATGTTTTTCATGTGTAAAAATTGGCAATGTTACAAATAAATGAAATAGATTACGATATCTTTAAATTTAGATCAACACAAATGACTGGTGGTGGTGATGAGGGTGGTGCAGGATCAGCAGCAGGAGGTATTAGTGCTACATCTTCTGTTTCCTGTGATCTCAAAACATTACACTCGGTATTATTTGGTGAACGTTTTGGATAATGGAAGAGAAACAGTTTAATACATAATGTTAATGATAGGCGATATAGGAGTCAAATATAAACGAAAACAAATATGTGGATAAGGTAGGAAGAGGACGGGAAAAGATTTAAATTAATAATATATAAAATCACACAGATCAGAAAATAAATAAGTTTAGAGGGAAGTGTGAAGCGGGATAATAAAAATTAAGAATATGAAAATAGATTAAGCTACGATTTAATTATAATAACAATATTAAGACCAAGGGGGAGGACCAGACACTTTTATGAAAACTAAACGAATGACGGGAGAAGAATTAGCTAATCTAAAATAAGCAGTTGGATAGATGTGTATAAATAAATACTCATTATTATTCATATGATTATTATAACTGTGGCAGCAAGTCAGAGTAGCTTATGTCGAAAGTCTATTGAGATATTACCCATTTTGTATAAAATGATTTCTATTTGGTTTTATTTCAACGTTTTCAATCAATATACATATATCTACATATCCGTATTTATAAATTCTTTATTCGAAACTGGTGTTTTGAATCGGTGAATAATAATAACGTTCAAACTCAATTTTCGATGTAAGCTAATCTGACTTGATAATTTAATAGGTGGAGGAGGATGAAAGTTTGATTTAGAGAGAAAGGAGGCAAGGAAAACGTTAGATGGAAAATTGAGTGTTTCAAAAAGTTTAGTTGTCTTTTTAATATACATATAATTTTCTCAGCATCTAATAAATGCCTTAGTCACAAAGCAACTTTCGTTGCAGCTTAGTTGGCAGCTCATACACTACGCTATCATGCTAACATTTATTTCGTATTTGCTAAGCTCCTTGAAGATGCGTATGCTTCTAAAGTCATAAAACAGGAATTTTTTCGCATAGAAATCGAACAAAACGAAGGCAATTACATACTTATTCAATGTACATGAAGTTTATTTAAAAAATTATCATAAAATAACCTAAATAATTACTCGATTTTTTATGTATCCAATAACAAACAAACAAACATTATATGAGGTAATATTTGAAAAAAAAATCATACACACATGGATATAACTGTAATTTATAGATTTGTAACATTTTATAAAAGGTAGAATACGAACACTGCAGTATTCTTCATACATTATCGACGAAGAACGATTATTACATTTAATGAAAGATTCTTTTGCAGTAAAAACCAGTAATAAGAAGATTAACTTTTGGCTATGCCGAAGTTGTAATACTCTTCACACACCTTTTATATCTTTTGATTATTGTTCCAAGTTCATGTTTTGTATAGGAGGTACCCATCCTATTGGTCCGAGGGTCTTGAAATTTACATAGTTGGTGGATGTCCAAACTTAAGAAAATCGTTTAGATTAAAAATCATAATCATAAAATTCGATTCATGATTGATTAATCATAGACAAATTTAAGTAGATTTAAATTAATGATTAAATTAATCATGAATCAAAATTTTTGATTATAATTTTTTATTTGACTCTTTACGCAGTGAATAGTATTATAAGTTTGTCGTGTAGTTTGGAACACACAGAAGGAGCCATCGGAGACCACATAAAGTATATGTATTCTTGATCAGCGCGACGACACTGATCGAGTGAAACTAGTAAACATGCAGCCGTTGCAGCTATGAGTTATCCGTTGATCAAAAAAAGTGTATAAACTTTTTTAAAGGAAGGAATTATCAGAAATCCAAGAGCCTTTCTTTAACAGTCAACAATGAAGCCAATAATACACGACACTAGGGAGACTAGGAGAGTTTTCTGAATTTAGTTCCGACTCTGTTAGTGAAGCGCAATTATTTCATACCAAAAAAGAGAGCGGAATTGATAATTTCAATTTTTTGCCGATGGCAGCCGTAGAAAAAATGTTTTCTTATGCAACTACGCTTAATAAACCTAGATCACATAAATTATCTGACGACTTATTCGATAAAAGAGTAGTCATGGAATAAAACTTGAACATCGAGATATTAGAAATGTAAAGACAATTTTTTTTTTTGAGTTTTTCAATAATTAACAAGAACGACATAACATTATAATTTTCATTTTTTCATTACTTCTTTTATGATGATTATGATTACTTTTTCAAGCATGATTAATTGTTTAATAAAGTAATTGATTAATGCTAACACTGCCTCCAAATGATAATACGTACATTTTTTTCAAAACTTTAATGAAATATAAAAATTTAAATTTAAAAATCTTACTTTATTTTAAAGATTAAAGTATTACAGCAAACAGAAATTTAAAATTCTTTTATTATTGTCCACGGACTCAGTATCCAAGTTTGAACATCATTAATAACACTCTAAAGGTGGAGATACACAAACGACTTCGGCGAGGAATAACTATTGCTATCTTCCATACGTCAGGGAGAGGCACGAAATCGCTACTGATCCCAAATGTTTGAGCACAACCATCGAAACACCATCAGGTCCCAGGGCCTTAGAAGGCTTCGCGTTGCGAATCGTAGCTTCAACTTCACGAGAATTAAATTCCTCGGGCACAACTTCAGGTTTGATGTTCTTAAACCTACGTATGGAAGACCGCTTCTCTTTGCTGTTAGTCGACGGATGCATAATAAATTGATGGCAAAATTGAGCGGCCCTTTTTTTAAGGTTCCCTATTTGTTTTCCCTCAAATATGAGGAAAGATTGAGCTTTACGGTGTGGCGCACCAGAAAGACGTCTAATAGTATCCCACAGCTTACGAGACTTAGGACTACATGACTCAAGATGATGAAGCCATTTCGCTCTTTGAGTTTTGCGATCTCAAGGTTCATCCCAGCTAGACGTTCATCACTTGGATCAGTAGCCCGAATCTGATCACGTAAATTCGCTAAGCGTGCATCCGCTGGAAAATTTGGTCTTAAAAGAGGAAATTTACCAGCAGGAATATGCTTCTACGCGGCTCTATTGATTGCGTACCTGAAAACTTTCTTTCCCAGTCTCGTATCACCGGGAAAAGGAAAGCGACTTAAAGTATGATCTACCAATGCCAACATACCAACAATAATAGGAACATGGTCAGAACTCAAAGCAATAACGACAGACCACCCGCAAAATGTTAAAAGCGGTGCACTGACGTTGTTAATGTCAGGAGAGCTGGCACAGGTAGGACTCATCCGGGTAGCGGAATCTTCATTGATCACACTAAAATCAGATTGATCAATATGATTAGCAATGCTAACACCACGATAGTCCTTACGCAATGGGCAGAACCAAAGTTCATGATGTGCATTCAGATTATCTAAGATGACACGGTGATCACCGTGAAACACATGACATAGCATTGGATTATAGCCTGGAGGACAACTGTTCACCGGAGGAACATTAACATTCACCAGCTCAATTTCAACATCGCCGGTCTGTATAGCCAGGCATTGAGTCTCTAATAAAGTATCAGAGGGACTGACAGAAGGTAGGGAAAACAGTTTAAAATTCACCATGCGATGAACAATGAAAACCAGACCATCCCCACTATTCCTACTTCTGTCTTGCCTAACCACACAATAGTCTGCAAGGGACGTCAGACCACATGAGCTAGTTAACTTAGTTTCCTGAAAGGCTGCCAACAATATTTTATTCCAAACCAAATAATCCACAATCTCCACAACCTTCAAACGCAACCCATTACAATTCAACTGCATAATCCTGACAGAATCAAACAATTGAGATGATGTAAGGCTACGAGCACGCGGTGTTGACAAATTTTGCGGCGGAGAAAGTGGAGGTGTCCTACAACAAAGCGCTATAAAGCCTAAATTCCAATCCCTTCGAAATCTAAGACCAGCACAACGCCCCATATGACACAACCTATGATAATTATTGCACTCGACTGAGACAATATTGCGTTGTATCGCATTGTCATAGATTGGACATACCCGTTCCATATAAGAAGAGAATTGCGACTTACATTTTGCGGGGCCGCCAAAGGTGTGAGCGGTTGTGGCCACGGCTGAAATGAAGTATTCTGTTGTTGTGCACAACAAGGAGCAACATACCGCACTGGCCGATCCTTCAAGGAATTTAACCCAGAACAATTCATAAGATGACACCATTCCATAAAGCTAGAGCATTGGATAGAGGCAGTACTCTTACCAATCCTCTTGCTGCACACGAAACAAAATCAGATCCTAGGACCTGGATTTTGTTCAATACAAGCACGGATTAAGAGGATTTTGAGCAGATGCGTTGGTAACATCTGGTCTGCTCGGGAAAAAAGGCATGCTTGCATACACACCAGCAGCCTCGCGGTTGGAATGAGTGGCCGACTTGTTGTCGGGCATATTCGCGACGCAGACCCGACCACTCGTGATAAGAAGAAGGGAGGTGGCTAAGGCTGCTGTGGCTTTCGGACACCTGTATTTACATTTAATACAGGTGTCAATTTAAATTATGAAGGTTTGCAGATCTTGGGGGAGGGGGCTTTATAAAATAAATTGTTGGCGCGTAGTGCAGCGCCGGTGGAGACTTCTTCGATCACGAACTTTAAGTGTCCAATTGAACCAAAACAAAACTCAAATTTGCATTATTTTGTTTATTTATTCAAATTGTTACAATGATGATCACTAAAATCTATTACAAATTCCATAACTGTTATTCTAATACATACATATGCACATTGTTTGTTATTTACTTATATCTGTGCTCGCTTGTCTCTAGTTCCCAACACCTTTTTGTTATTCTGCTTGCATTTGACTGGTTTTATGTCAAGTAAAGAACTAATCTAAGTCGCAACGAAAATGAAAGCAAAAGAAACAAGAATGTAATAGCAGAACAAGCGCAGTGGCGGAGAAAGCGAATAAAAGGGATTTTTAATTTGCGTCGCAACATTTTTTTTTTTTTTAATCGGAAGAAAAGCATCGAAAGCCGGATCGGTCTACAACCGTAGTGCGGGACTTTAACAGCGCTACCCGCAACGCACTTAGACGTTACTTTGAGCGAATACCCGCCATGTATGAGCCCTTCCGTGTTGCATCCGCCCATACTGGCGCCGCGTATAAGATAATGGAGGCAACGATTTTAGCCAGCAGCTTCCGCGTGCTTGCTCATGGTCCACCTATGTTTGTCATTATCCGAGATAGGGCTCCATTAACTTTCGCTGCTTTGTCGTTTATGGTTACTAGATGCTCCTTGAAGGACAGCCGAGTGTCAATAAGCACACCCAGATACTTGAGGGATGGCTGGGAGGTTATGAGGCAGTCACCTATACGAAACGAGAACGTTTCCCTCACTTTCCGGGTACACAGGAGAACAGCTTGACTAAGCCAGCTCATGACACTGGCCGTGGCTTCGCAGCAGCTAGCTTGTATTCGCTCGATCGTTTTACTCACGACTACCAGAGCAATGTCGTCAGCATAGCCAATCAGCGTTGTACCTGTGGGGAGGTTCATCCTGAGAACACCATCGTACATTACGTTTCACAAAGTGGGACCTAGAACCGAGCCTTGTGGCACGCCACTTGTGACCCTGTACTCCTTCCGGTCATCATCGGTGTCACACAACAGCACTCTATCTGTGCAGTAATTTTCGATTATCCGCGTTAGGTACCTCGGCGTGTCAAGCGCCCTGAGTGCTTGTTTGATCCGCGGCCAGCTCGCCAAGTTGAAGGAATTTTTGACGTCCAAGGTCACTACAGCGCAGTATTCCTTGTCGCCTTCCCTCCATCTGGTTCCACTCGTAGCTCTACGCGCAATATCCATCACTGCTTGGATTGCATTAACCGTGGATTTTCCACGGCGGAATCCAAAGTGGAGGTCGGATAAGGCGTTCGGTCTATTTACAGTGTCCTGAAGACGTCCAACTAAGATAATTTCCAGTACCTTGCCCTGCGAGTCAACCATGCAGAGCGGCCGGTACGCAGATGATGGTTGCTATTTTGGTTTTACCAACAAGACTTGCCTCTGTCTTTTCCAAATGGATGGAAAAACACCTTCGACAATGCATGAGGACTACTTTTTTGTGAAGGTCGCAACATCTGCTCTCATTGCAGCCTTTAGCGCTACGTTTGGGATACCATCAGGTTCTGGGGCTTTCCTGTCTCCCAACTTTCTTAGCACTTGCAGCACTTCCTCCGTAGTTACCGCTGGGGATCCAACGACGCCTGTAGGAGAAGCAGTGGATTCTAACATGTCACCCACTGGGAAAAGTGCTGCACCCACATCGCTGATCAGTGCTGGATGTGATGGCTGTGGTCCCTTTACCGAGCTCTCTTCACAATCTTGTAGGTATTACCCCACGGATCGGTATAAGAGCTTTCTCGCAAGACTTTGAAGCGGGAGTCCTTGCTGGTCCATATAGCCTTCCGCAGGAGATGCCTTAGCCTTTTAAAGTCGCATTGCAATTGCTCCCAATCAGGAGACGTTCTGGCACGCTGCGCCAACCTGCGTACCCGAATGCAGTGACGCCTTTCGCGCAGGTACCCGAGCTTTCTTAGGCATCGAGGCATCACAAGCTATGGAAATCCGCTTAGTGACGCTTTCTGCCATACCGTTCGCGTCATCAGTCATAGTTGTGGTGTCTTCCTCGTCGAAAAGTCGATCTCTCCAGCCTCTAGCGGAGTGAAACTGACCTTTGGTAGCCGGATGCAGTGCAATCTCAATCATCATGGCTCGATGATCACTGTTCGTGTAGAAATCACTGATGCTCCATGCTGTGTGACGTGCAATGGAACAATGTGCAGGTGAGATCTATGGCTGAACGTCTATCACCTGCCTCGAAAGTGAACTGACTATCGTTCAAAAGCTCGACGTTGAGTTTGGCTAGGCACTCCATAAGGATTCTGCCACGCTGGCTCGTGAACCTGCTATCCCACATTGTGGACCAGGCATTGAAGTCTCCAGCGATGATGGACGGCTTCCTTGTCCTTGCTACTGCCACTAGCTCCAGCTCGTTCAAGCTGGTTGAGCTCTAGACTTGGTGGCGCGTAGCATGAGAAGAAGTATATACCATCTACTTTAGCCCACGTGAAACCGGAGTGAGGAGTAAGAGGCCTGCTTTGCGGCATCTTCCCATCCGTGACCCATATGGCAGATTTACAGGTAGCATCCGAGATCCAATTGATCAGATCGAGGTGTTGCTCAAACACTGTTTGTTGCAGCAAGTCCTGGGCTGCCGCACAGTGGTTAAGATTTAATTGGGCGATTTTCCTCCTACTTTCTTAACCCTAACTGCCCTTTGATGTCCCCACCGCATAGCGCACATTTTGGGTCATTTTTGTATTGTGCTGCATGATGACCTTCTTGTCCACACCTCCTACAAAAGTTACTGCGGTCCACCTCGTCTTTGTAGTTTTGCGCTGTGTCGTTGTAGCCCCAAAACTTGTAGCATCTTGTTGGCGCCGCGCAATCCCGTACCCTGCAGGATACCCAACTGATACGGACTCGTTGGCAACTCAGCACCTTTTTTGCATCATCAACCGGCAACGTGATGTATGCAGTCTGCGTGCCACGTCGTATTTTCCCTATGTTCCGGACTAGCGACTCAGCTGGACGGTGTTTGTTACACTGTGCGTGAAGGGCGTCACAAACTTCCCCAGAGGATGTTATCTCATCCAGATCGTGACCACAAACATTTTTGCCAGAACCTTGGCCACATCTCCTAGCGTTTCTTTAACGGCAGTCTGGTACTTAACCGTGCTCTGATCTGAATCCCGTTTGAGTTCCAACAGCAGCTCATTCCTTGTGGTGCGTCGTACCGTCTTGACATTCTCGCCAATTTTCTGCAAGGCAGGGTCGCTCCGTATCTTACGAATAATATCCGCATACGAGGAGCTTGCCGCAGCCGAGATGATGAGAGCATCCGGTTTGGACTTAACGGCATTTCCTCGGTGCTTCTACCCAGGACTTTAGTCCACTCCTGTGATTCTTTCCCGTTCACCTTTCTTGTTGAGTTGGGGGAGCCAACATTCGCTCACCGATTTTTTTCCCTTAGTACCAGCTAGTGGTTTCTTTGCCGCTGGTGTTGGGTACCGCTTGGTGGGAGGCGTCTCTAGCTGTCCCTCAGGGCCTCTTGTACTATTTGGAGGTTTAAGCCATGGTGACGTCTAGGAGGAGTTGTTGGTCCTTATGATCGTGTCCCTCATTGCCTGATGCATGGATCGTCTTGGCTTCCCATCGGATCCTTTTTCTTCCAGCATATCCACCAGGGTCCTTATTTTTTTACCAAACTTGTGAAAAGGACTGTAGTTTTTTTCGGGTTTCGAGTAAGAAGGGGTCGTCTCATCCCTGCATGTATGTGATCGAGGGATCTTCAAGCTTGTCTGTGGGGGAGATCGGGCCACCTTATCGCTTCTCCTGAACGCCATATCACCTGTTGTTTCCAATCTTGTAGTTTTTTTCGCCACAGCAACTAAGCTGGCCGTCGCCGTGGTAGGTGATTTTCCGAGTTTAGACATATTTTGTTGTTGTTTGCCAGCGCATCATGTGAAGGGGGCGGGCCGTAATAATCAGGAACGGGTATACCCTTGGAACATAGTCCCTACCCCAGTTCATTGAGGCCTGACCTACGCTTTACCAGTCCCGGGATTCACGGACGGACTGGCGTCCGCCCGGGGCAACGCAGTTTACTGCAGCGCGACGTGACGAAGAACGGTCATCTCCGAGTTTTAGGCCTACCGCCAGGCATTGACCGCTGCCGACATATCAGGCACACACATGCAGACCAACAGGCCGCCCAATCTGGGACCAGACGCCTTTTGGGTTTCGGAGAGCTCATTATACGGGCGGCTCGCACTCGCCCCGTCACGAGCATTTCACAAGGGTGTGTAACATTTTAAGCTACCCCTTCTAATCTCGCCGCTCATTGGTCAGGGACTGCTTATTCAATATGTCATCGGTCTGGAATTGAGCGTGTGCCCAACGTCTGCCAACGCTGCACGTTGTACCTCATCTCGTAGACCTTACTTAAAAAAATTTCAATTAATATCGATTTTGTAGAACGTTCCATTCGCTCCCATGCTCCGCCCATGTGGGATGCTCCTGGTGGATTAAAAACAAATTCCATTTCTAGGTACTGCCTCTCCACTGCAGACGTTGATATGTGTTCAATGTCATCTTTCAAAGTCTTGCTTGCTCCTCTGAAGTTGGTACCATTGTCAGATAGCAAACGACGCGGTACACCACGTCGACATACAAACAACTTCAGTGCCATTAAAAAAGAATCAGTTGAGAGTGATGGTACCATTTCCATATGGACTGCGCGTACAGTAAGGCATGTAAACAGAACGCCCCACCGTTTTTTTTTGACGTCGACCAACTGCAACAAACATAGGTCCAAAACAATCCACTCCAGTGTATGTAAACGGCTGAGTATGTGGTGAAAGACGCTAAATAGGCAAGTTTCCCATTTCTGGTGGATTCGGCTTAGATCTTCTTATACGACATACTGGACAACTCCGTGCCACTTCTTCCACCAATGCACGCAGACCAGTAATTCAATACTTCTGGCGCATTTCATTTACCACAATCTGATTATGCAAGTGGTGATAAGTTCGATGATAAAACTCTGTTATCAAAAACGAAATTCTATGACGTTGGTGCAAAATAATTAGATGCTTCACGTTGACTGCGACACTGCATCAATTCTACCGCGTATCCGCATCACGCCGAACTCATCCAAAAACGGTGAACACTTGAAAAGTGTGCTTTTGCGACTGACCACTGCTGAACCAGATTTCAAAGTGTGCATCTCATCAGCAAACATCTCTTTTTGGGAGATGCGTATGAACACAACATCCATTTCGTAGTTGTATATCAACTTGAACAAATTCATCAAGAGCATTTCGCAGGGCTTTTTAATAACTCTGTGTAAAAATCTGAACACAAAAAGTTGTGCTACTCGAAACTTCTCTAATTTACTGAATCTTTGTGGGTCGGGAGTGACACACACCAGAGATGACTTGTATGCTTGTTCTTCTTCAGTATGATACAGCAAATTGATACCTTTATTTTTATTGCTTAGTTCCGTTTTTGGCCATAGTAACTCGTTTAAATTCAAAAATGTTGGCCCATGAAACCATCGAATCGTCCCATTTGTTTCTGGCGTTTTACACCAATTCGTGCCATCATCAGCTACATTTTGTGGAGACGGTACCCAGCGCCATTCATTTACTTCGGACCCTTCCAAAAACTCGCCTATTCGAAGTGCTACAAATTGTTGAAATTTAAGTGCATCAGAATGGATCTAATAAAGCACATCTTTTGAATCAGTCCAAAATATTCGTTACTCTATACGAAGTGACATCTCAGACTGAATACTTTTCGTCAACCTAAGACCCAATACAGCAGCCATCAGCTCCATTGGTGGTACCGAAAGAGGTTTCAAAGGGGCCACCCGTGTCTTCGAAGCCACCCGTGTGCAACTCATGTCACATCAAAAGGTTGCGCGTAAATACACCAAAGCTGCATATACGTTATTACTAGCGTCGACAAATGTGTGTAGTTGCAGTGATTCAGCACGACTCGCTAGGGATATGCATCTTGGTATACGCATATCACTCAGTTGAGGTAGCAATTTCATCCAACACGACCAATCTTTTGTATCATTTTCTTTGATATAATCACCTCATCCAATTCCCGATCTCCAAATATTCTGCAAGTTATCTTAGCGCGTACAATAAAAAATCCAAGCAGGCCAAGAGGAGTTAAAATCGACATTACAATGCTCGCTTTGTTTCCCTTGTATGCGCACATGCAATTATCTCTGGCTTCACCACATAAGTAAGTATATCCTGGTCTGGCTGCCACCACATACCTAGGATGCCACTTCGAAACTCCATTCTTATCATCAAGTGCTTGGTACGGCTAGTGCTCAATTCGCCGACCATTGCCGCATTTCAAACCCGCCGTCTACATGAATTTTCTTTACATTCGTTGCCAGTTCTATCATCTGCTATTCAGTGTCCACCGACTGCAACCAATCATCAACAAAAGTGTTGCAGCAAATGGCATTTACTGCTTCTGGATAGTTATCTTTAAATCGGTTGGCGTTACGATTTTTTATAAAGTTCGCCAACGATGATGAGCATGTTGCCCTAAATGTCATGTTCTGCATTGCATACACTTCAGGAGGTTATGTGGAATCGCCGTGACGCAACAAAAACTTCTGCGCAGCCTGATCTGCACGGCGTACCTTTATCTGATGAAACATTTATCGCATATCACCAGATTCGTAAATGGGCGTTCTCAAAAGCGTATGAGAATCCCTATTAAAGAGGCTAACATATCAGGCCCTTTCAAAAGCATTTCATTTAAAGACACACCATCAACCTTTGCTGCTGCATCCCATACCAAATGTGTTTTCTTCTTGTTGAGATTTGCGACTGTAAAAACAGGAAGAAACCATGAAAATGATTCTTTTCGTATTAACTCACTCGGTATCAGTTTCCGGATGTATTTCTTCTCTTTATAGCTTTGGATTGTGCTCATCATAAAGGCCCTTAATTTCGTATCTTTGACCATTTTTGCTTCTAAGCACTTTAGTCGTTTAAGTGCCATCGGGTATGAATCAGGTACCGACATGTTATCAAATCTCCATAGCAAGCCTGTTTCTCAGCGTTTCTTCCTTGAATGTATGTATGTATGTAGCAGTTCTTTCCAATATCTGCATCGATTGCTCATCTTCTATGGATCTAAGAGGTTTGGCTGAAGAGCTCACGCCGATTGACTCCAAAGAAAAGAACTTCTTCATAGCTTCTTCAATTTTGCGCGTACCATGTATATCATTGAATTGGCAAATATGCAGTACACGAAGCGATGAAGTGTTTTAAATACATTGTCGGCCATACACAAACCAACCGAACTTGCACCGCACCGCTACAACATCGTCATCTTCAAATTTTCGCATTTTCAATGGTACGCTAACCTTTATGTTATCCAACCCGATGATCATCCGTGGTCTTATGTTGTTATATGGTCGAATCGGTAAACCCTTTAAATGTTTACTATTGCTCAGTACCTCCATACCAACAGTTTGAACAGGAAAATCCAAACGTCTCACAGTGCGCACACCATCAAGTCTGTATCGCTGTGAACCACTATTTGTAGCTGAAACACTAACACATACTGTCTTTGAATCAGCTTCACACTGCATTATATCGCTTGTCCACCTGAGACAAAGCTACTCTGTAGGACCATCTAGCTGTAATTCATCTGCCAAAGCCGTCTCCATTAACGTAAACGCAGCACCCTCGTCAATTAGTGCATACGTATGTACACATTCGGTTTTATTATACAAAGTGATTGCTACATACCGAAACAGCGCCTTAGATGAAGAATTCCCATGAAATAAAACTGCAGACTCTCCTTGTCTGGTCACATCAACTTCAATTCGTCGGTTGTTGGTATCACCACTGCTATGGTTTCGAGCCACATTAGAATCACCACACTATGCACCAGTACCGTTTCTTTCATTGTTCCGCTGCCGTGTTGTACTTCATACGATGTGACCATACTAGCGCACATCGCTATGTTGAATAACCAATTGTCAAATGTGGCTAAATTGCCACCATCAGTTGTTAAACGACGTCTGCCTCAGTCCAGTTTCATATCACTTGGCATCTTAGCGACCAACTCGTTCAACAGTGCAGGGTCATTTAGAAAAACCTGAAGTCCGACCGGTGACATCTTTCAGTTCATTGTTCATAGTTGCTGATGAACAGTAACCACTCCTCAGGCTTACCAGAAAAGATTGGCAAATCTCTGCTTATTACATACCGAGCAGCAATCTGTGCTGATGTTAACACTGTGTTTGTGTCGGTTCAGCAAATTGTGTACTTGCGAAATCGTACTGATGCTGCGGTGCTGATTTGCTAATACCAGCAAAAATATTTCCATATGGTGCTGTCATTCGATTAAAACTTGCCGTATTCGCTTGAAGAGTTTCACTAAGCGGAACACCCAAGTGCTGATTTTGGCTACTTCTTGGAATTCGGTCTTCTCCAAGTTCATTGAACAGTAAATTCTTAACGGGCCCTGACGTGGCCTCGTTAACGTTACTTATTCCATTGACACTATAACTTCTTTCATTCTCTTTTTCTATATCCATATTGATTTATAACAGCACTCTGATGTACGGACCTTGAAACTGTCACCTGTAGCGGAGTGGTACGGATTTTAACTTGACCAATTACACTAATGTCCGTAGCCATTAAGCTAGTGCCCAATTGTTATAAACAATTCAGCAGAAAACTCAAAACTTACGTGTAAAAAAGAATGACTTCCGATTAAAAATACTATACACAAAGTTTTTTCTCTAAATGCCAATATATTCGAATGCTAAGATATTTTAGAATGTTGGCGCGTAGGGCAGCGCCGGTAGAGACTTCTTCGATCACGAACTTTAAGTGTCCAATGTTTTGGTTCAAAACAAAACTCAAATTTGCATTATTTTGTTTATTTATTCCAATTGTAACAAAGATGATCACTAAAATCTATTACAAATTCCATAACTGTTATTCTAATACATACATATGCACATTGTTTGCTATTTATTTATATCTGTGCTCGCTTGTCTCTAGTTCCCAATACCTTTTTGTTATTCTGCTTGCATTTGACTGGTTTTATGTCAAGTAAAGAACTAATCTAAGTCGCAACGAAAATGAAAGCAAAAGAAACAAGAATGTAATAGCAGAACAAGCGCAGTGGCGGAGAAAGCGAATAAAAGGGATTTTTAATTTGCGTCGCAACATAAATCTTACATAACATGAAACACTTACACAATAATGACATTTTTCTTAAAGTAACCTTTATAATTTAAATAAAAAATGAAGAAAACAAAAACAACGTACGTCTTCATTCCCTCAATCTCTCTATCTCTTTGTTAATGCGTAGTACCTATGCCTGTTTACCTGCTTTGTTTGGTTTGCTTCTTTGCTTATATGATACACAAGCAAATTATCAGGGCTAAAATCGAACGGTATAGTTATTGTGATTACAATAAGTAAAGAATTTAATAATTTGCTTGTGTATCATACAAGCAAAGAAGCAAACCAAACAAAGCAGGCAAATGTTCTACATTAACATATAAGCACATAGAGAGAGAGAGTTGAGGGGAAAAAAGACGTACGTTGTTCTTGTTTTCTGTGTATGTCTTCGCTTTCAGCGATTCGGCCCAAACGAGAGCAGCGTACAGCATAATTGAGATAGCCACTCTTGCTAATATCCGGTGCTTGTCTGCTTTAGGGCTTCCGATATTTGGAAGCATCCAGAATAAATCATTTTGGACCCCTGTAGCTTTATCTCTAATATATAGCAGGTGGTCTTTATATGTCAGCCTGTTGTCCAGCATTACACCTAGGCACTTTTCAGCATTTTTGGACCGTATTTCGTAATCGCCGACTCTTACCGAGCAGAATTCGACACGTATGCTCTGCCAAGGACAGGTTTGAGTATTTAAGCCACGCTGTAACCAAGCTAATAGCTGTAGTTGCTGATTGCTCAACATCCTTAATCTCCTTTCCCGTTTTAACCAGACATTGGTCATCAGCAAAGCCTGCCGAAGAGCAGTTTTCGGATAGCTGCAAACGCAAGACCTGATCGTACATGAGGCTCCATAAAAGTGGCCCCAGCACCGAACCCTGAGGAACACCGCCGTAACTCTGAAAACTTTCTTTCTTTCTTCACTATCATAGTGCAAGTAGCACTCGGACAAGTAAGACTTTATCATATGTTGGAGGTACATTGCCGCTCCCGTTCTACGAAAAGACCTTATGGTGTGCAACCAGTTAGCAGAGTTAAACGCGTTTTTTATGTGCAAAGTTATTATTGCTCATTACTCCTTATCGCCATAGAGCCACCTTTCACCTTGGATCGCCTGTTTTGCTTGTAGACCACTTTTTGATCGCGTCCACTGTCGATCGACCTGTACGAAAACCAAACTGGCTTTCAGAGAGAGTGCCACTCTCATTGACACTTAGCTCCAGCCTGTTGCACATAATTTTTTCCAATATTTTGCCCACAGTATCAAGAAAACATATTGGTCTATACGACGACGCATCATTGTGTGATTTGCCAGGTTTTTGGTATTAGAACTAATTTTTGATTTCGCCATATCTTCCTGGAAAAACTCCTTCGTAAAGGCACTGGTTGAAGATTTTCAAGAAGACCTGAGGAGCATTGGAGATAACCGCTTTTAGAGCTTTATTCGGCACTTCATCAATACCCGGAGACTTCTTATCCTGTACCTTAGCGCTAGCCTGGTATAATTCTTCAGCACTTATATCAGAAATACTTTCTGTGAGACGTTGCTCAGGCTTTACTGATACTACTGGGGTTGCCGCCGGGAACAGTGTTCTTACTTGTTTTTCGAGAATTACTGTTCTGAATTCATTTCGTCGCTGTTGAAAATTTTCACGAAGACAGACCGATCGCAACTCGCCTAATTCGCTATTCCATCAGTGCATGCTGTCCTATGTCTACCTTTGACTCTTCTAAGCATCGCGACATCACAGGCTAGGGACATCATACCAGCCAGTCTTCCTGCCAATTGATCGGGAGAGCCCACACCAAGCTCCTGAGTTCTGAATACTTCCTGGAACATTTCCTTGTTAAAAAGCGAGTCTTTCCACCTAGGCCCAGTTATAGGTTGTCTCTGCCTGCTTTCCTGAACGTGGCCGTAAAACCTATAACAATATTATATTGTATATGCCCCTAAAGTTGGTAGATCTGCTTCCCCTCTCCGTTGACCACGTATTGAAGTCTCCTGCGATTATCTCGTTCTTCCGTCACTAGTTCATGAAGAAAGTGCTCGTATTCCGAAGTTGCCATGCTTGGGCGTGCATAGCAGCTGAAGAAGTAGATACCCCCGATTCTCGTACGAAAAGTTAGCAGCATGAGTTTCACCATCCTCAAATGCGTATGGAACACATGCCCAAATTGCAGCAACACCTTCAGTATCTTCCAACCAAATAGATAACATTTTAAATGTATTGAAGAGGACGGTGGCAAATGAAGTTGCGCATGCAGATGACGTTGTGATATGGGTTGTTTCCTGACGTGATAAGCAACATCATGCAAGAAGCTCTGGGGAAACTGTTAAAGTGGGCCACAGGATGTAGACTAAACGTTAACCCGAGCAAGACGGAACAGATACTTTTCACAACGAAGATGAAAAATCCGACTTTCCGCATTCCCACTCTGAATGGACAACAGCTTCATCTCTTGAATAAGGCCAAATACTTAAGAGTTATGCTGGATGCAAAACTAAATTGGAAATCCAATATAGAGTTACGGGCAAAGAAAGCCTGTGTGGCCTTTTATTCTTGCAAAAGATTGTTTGGCAAGAGATGGGGTCTAAGCCCTAACATAACAGCATGGATGTATACTGCAATTGTACGTCCAATACTAATTTATGGGGCAATCGTTTGGTGGCCAGCTCTTGGAAAGAGGTATATAGTGCACAAACTAAGTAGTATGCAGAGCACGGCCTGTGTAGGAATCCCAGGACCCATGCGCACGTGTCCCACGGCAGCGCTGAACTTACTGCTATATCTTCTTCCCATTGACCTCCACATTATAAACATCGTCTGCAACAGCACGGTAAGGCTGAAAGAGACGGTTGGCTGGTCAAAACGACCATGTGGACATAGGAGTGGTTCAAAATACAATGTTCAAGAAAACAACCGACTACATAGTGTCATTTAACATCTTTGAGAACAACTTCAAGGTAAAATTTCCTACCAGGATGGAGTGATGGAAAGAAAACAGTTTTCAAAGTAATTTTGACTTTCCAATCTGCACGGATGGTTCAAATATGGAATGTAGTATAGGTGAAGGGGTATACTTACCACAATTAAACTTAGACCATTCTTTTCGCCTACCTAACGAGGCAATGGTCTTTCAGGCAGAGGTTCTGGCAATCAGATAGCTATTTTCGTTGATAGCCAGGCGGCTCTCAAAGCTTTGCAATACACCGTTGTAAAGTCCAAGCTTTTAAGGAAATGCAGGTTGGCGATAAGCAAGCGAAGTCGTAAAGCAGATGTCACTCTCTCATGGGTTCCCGGCCATAGGAACATTGAGGGAAATGACAAAGCTGACAAACTAGCTCACTTTGGTGCATCTCTGGATATATCGCTGGCGGAACAAGTCCCGATTCCACTGGCGGTTGTCAAGAGGAGCAACTTCCTGCTTTTCCTTCAGCAGGCTAACAACAGGTGAAAAGATCTCGAATCTCTGCGGGGTGGCGCGTGTTACCTGACCTAGCTACAATGAAAATAGGTCTTTTAGACTAATCAACAGAAGACGCAAAGATACCGCTAGGCTCACAGCGGTTTTTACTGGCCACTGGTGTGTTGAAACACACGCGAAGAGACTGGGTACCCCCTACAGGAGCCTTTGTAGGAGTTGTCATGGAGGAAGCTGAATCACTCACCCACTTTCTATATAAATGCCCAGTACTGGCGAGGGCTAGGAATAAGTTCCTGGGCAATTACTTTTTAGACAAGACTGTTCGGTCACATGTCCGGGTGCTAATTGTGACTTTTTAATGGAGTATACAAGTTAGCCACGGTAACCAACCAACCATCATCTAACCAAACTGACTCATTGCGCTTTGTGTACGGCTCACTTACCAGAACTACATCTTTCTTCAACTATAGTTCTTTGCAAGAGATACTGCGCTGTTTGACAATGATTCAAATTGAATTGAATTATCTTCATATCCTTCTGGCTTTAAGTTGCATCTGTGTGTGTATGTATGCGTTTGTGTGTGCGTTTGCAGTCGATTTTTCTTTGCTACATGCAATGTTTTTCAACCATATCGCCCCTTCTCACTCTTCCACTCATCGACTCAATCAACTCACGTCACACAACAACATTTTGTGATTTTTATTTCGTTCCGTCTTTGGTGAGAGATTGATAGAAATGCTTTTTGAATCTATTAATATACAGCGATGTGTATTTTTTTTTCGTTGAGAAAATAACTATCGCTGACTTTTAAATAACAAAACGAAATATTATACTCTGAGAGGGAGAGATTTTTTAAATTCAGTCATTCTCCAAGCATTCCACATTGAAAATAAAAGTTGATTGTTATTTGCTTGCTCTGGTAATTATGATTATGATTACTTTTTCAAATGTGATAAAATGTGTATAAAAGAATACTTCATTCTATTAAAATAGTTAAGACTTCCCGTAGAGCTTTTCGGGGCTAGCAATAAATCCGTAATCAATTTACAAAACGATCAGTTAACTTCACAAATAAAAAACTTTTCCATAGAGTTGGGTCTTCATAAACTCATCGGTATTAAGCAACCGGCAAAAGCCCACGGTTCGACTATGAACTAATAAACAGAAAAAAGAATGTAAACAATGCTCTAAATTAGTGCAAATTATCAAACTTCATTTCACCCCGCAAAGCAACGTTCTAAAAACGTAATTCACCACAAAAACAAAAAATACTTTGCAAATATCAAAAACAAATTTGCAAATGTGAATAATTTATCTGACTTTTCGGTCTTGAAATAAATAAACCTTTCTACTTCCAACCCAATATCTCTTACGCAATGAGAAAAATTCTATTCAAATACCTACCCACCTTGTTCAGATGTAATAATTTCAGTCTTTGGTATCTTTGATTGCTCCCTAGATTCTGAAATTACAATTCAGGAAATTAAAGTAGCATTGATCTCTATGAAGAATGACAAGGCCTCAGGTCCCGACTTGATATGCAGCGAATTTTATAAAGTTCTGCCCCCTGAAGGCATATGTTACCTACATGGCTTGTTTAACAATGTCCTTAAGTACGGGACAACCCCTGATTCGTGAGCTTGCTTGGTTCTTACTATGTTCCACATTATAGAGAGAACGCTCTTTGTAGTTCTGTTGTCAAAATTTTCACCTTAATATTATCCCAGAGACTAACTGCCTGGGAAAATACTAACAAGGCATTACTCGAAACGCAAAATGGTTTTCGAAGCAAAAGAAGCTGTATCGATAATATTTTTGTGCTGCAATCAGCCATTCATCTCTAACTTCGTCATCTAACAGCTTCTGCTTTCGCTCTATTCCGTAGAGCATTTGGTTCTGTTATGCATAATCTATTAAGGCAAACACTGTATGCAACAGGCGTCAGCGCGTGATTTATCAATACATTAAAATCCTTATACGATCGCGCAATGTTTGTAATTAATATTAATGGGTTAAATTCTAAAAGTATTCCAGTTACGGAAAAGTGTGCTGCAGGGTGAAATCCTTAGTCGTCTTCTTTTCATCTTGCTTATCTCATTTTGAGAAAAGACTACGAAATGAAAATATTGAAGGTTTAAATATCGATGGCGTAAATGACCTGGTTTTATTGCTTTTTGCGGATGATGCCGTTGCATTAGCACGCACCCCAGCTATATTACGCAAACAACTAATTGCTTTAAAAAGTATTTTGTAAGAAATCAATTACAGATTAACACAAAGAAACCCAAATTATTCACTTTAGGAAAGGTTGGAAGGCCTCCTTAAATAGCTTTTTCTTTAAGAATCAAAAGTTAGAGATTGTTAAAAAGAACACCTATGTAGGTGTAACATTTTCTAGTTCTGCACTAGGGAAATGTGCGTCGGAAACGATAAAAAAAGTCAAGGTTGCGCTAGGTGCGGTTTTAACGATATTAAGAAGATGCTAAGCCGATTCTTGGATAAAGAAAGGGGAAAGTTAAACTTTTCGAAAGTGTAGTTTCCTCAATTCTTTTATATGCTTGGGGGTTGAGGTACTTCGATCAGCTAGAGATTGTCAAAACCTCCTATCATAAAAAAACTTTTGTCCTTACCGAAATCCACATCAAATGCGCATCTTAGGTTAGGGTTGGGAATTTATAAAGTTGTCTTTAGGATTTTTAAGGCTGCCTGGAACTATATAGTTAAAATTCCTAAAATTACTCTCCTTAGGCTAATCCATCTCCATCGGCAAACGACAGCGATAAGTGAATATAATTGGGTAACCCAATTCAACAGTTTTCTGGAAAAAATTGGTTTATCAAGTATGTGGGACTCGTGTAATCTAGAAACATGGCTTTTATGAAAGCTTTAGCTATTGTACGTCTTATGCCCGATTCACACTGCTTCAAAATTGTTGCTTTTCCAGCGAACGTTCACACAGTGTTTTCAATTGTGGCTCTGATAATTCTTTACCAAAATCCACATTAAAATCTCCTCCAAGAATTATAGGGATTTTATTATAATAGTAGTGTAGTATTATTATAAGTATAGTATGGTAGTAAGTATGGTCAAACGTGTATGATCAGTATTAAGTATAGTATAGTAGTAAGTAAGTGTATGTATGTATGATAAAACGTGTATAATAAGACCTAGAACTTAAATTGAAGAGCAAATAAAATTCAGAGTAAAATTGAGTGCGAAAATGAACGGACGTTTACTACATCAGAAGAGGGATAGCACGCCAAGATTTTTTTTTTAAACTGAGTGACTAAAATAATTGTTTGAATTACGTGAATCGGAGAATGGACGAGACGATTGAAATGAACATTTACAGCGCAGCCGAATTGCGAAGTTGGCTCCTTCAACTTGGGCTTAAGAGAAGCGGGTCAAAACCGGCGCTCGTAGCGCGGTTAATGGAAGTGCCCGAAGAAACACGTGTAGTGTGCCCTTTACTTACAAACGTGAACGAGCAAGCGAGTGAAGGTGATGGTGAAGCGGGAAGCGCGGTAAAACAAGACCAAGCCACACAGCAGAAAGATAACGGCCACAGCAAGTACGACGACGACAACAGGCGCCAGGAAGACGAGCATAACGGACAACAACAACAGCAGCAAAGCCATGAATATAATTAAAACGATAATGATGGCGATGTTAATGAAGACAACGAAGAAGATCAAACCCATAAAGACAATGTAAACAACAACAACAACAGCAAGCAAAGAGAACAAGGGAGCATCGAACATGACAAAAGCAATGCGGTCGAAGCAAGCGGTCGCAACAACAAAAACGATTGTATCAATGTGTGCCATCGCGACAATAACTCACAATAAGGAAAGGGGATCGAACATTTGTTACTACAGATGAGATTAATGGAAAGAGAAAACGAACTGCTAAAGAGGGAAATGTTGCTAGAGAGGAACGCTTCTAATATATCAACATTAAAAGTTGACAAAAAACAAAATGATGATGCTACCAACATAAATCTCAACAAGACTTGTTGCCAGAGTACTGTGGCAACAATGGCTTCAAGGTGTGGATCGCCCAACTGCAAAGTGTCGCTAATGTTTATGAGCTTAACGACAACATGTTGCGTATGCTTCTCATGTGCAAACTAAAAGGGCAAGTACAGACCTGGCTGCATTCAAACGCCCAATATTATACAATGCTTATGTCAGAGATGTTGCGACAAATGACAGAAATGTTTGACAAAAGAGAAGATAAAATGTTCCTACGACGAAAGTTTGAATCTCGCAAATGGCAAACTGGTGAGAAGTTTACCACATACTTCAACGACAAGATGTTGCTAGCTGCTAACATACAAATTGAGGAAGACGAATTGGTCGACAACATTGTTGATGGAATATCGGATGACCACCACTGGAATTGCCAAACAAGACTACAACAACTAAAAGTGGATCTTTCGTCAGAAGCTCAGAAGTAAGCTCGATGTCCAACAGCCCAACCGTTAGATGCTTCAACTGCAATTCAATGGGTCATTTTGCAGCCCAATGCCTGAAACAGATAAGGAAAGTTCGCGCTTGTTTTGGATGCGGAAGCCACTAACATTAAGTTGCATCGTGTCCAGAGCGTAAAACTCCAAGTAAAACCACAATAGATGAATACATAAGATATTTTAATATTTATTTTAAAAATTATCATCATAAATCTCTTTAGAATGCCTCTTAGATTCGGGGAGCCCGATCAGCTTTATTAAAATTTCTTCTTTACAATATGATACAAAATATGAAGAAGTTTTCTTTGGTTTAAATAAAAGTAAGTTAAAAACTTTTGGACAAATCTCATGCTAAGTTTTATTAAATAATAAAAGGATTTGTTTTAGTCCGATAGTGGTGCCCAACGAAACAATCAGTTATAATGTTGTGCTACGTAGAGATTTTTTGAAATCATCATGCATGAAGTTAACATTCCAGATAGATTCCAAATAATGACAAAAAGCAAGACAAATGTAAAACCACAATGGCCCACAGAACCGGCAGTAAGGAGCGAAATGAAACTGAGTTTAGAGACGAAAAAAACCTTTTCACTGCCCTCCAAGACGCTTAGCATACACTGAGAACTAAAAAATTGATAGATGAGTATAGTCAAAAAGGATATATTCGTCCGAGTGAGTCTGAATTCATTTCACCAATAGAAAAGAAAAAAGACAGGAGATTTGAGAATGTGTGGAGACTATCGCACCCTAAACAAAGTTACGGTAAAATACAATTTATCCAATACCTCTCGTCGACGACTTATTAGACGAGTTAGCAGGGAAAAACATGTTCACGAAGTTAGATCTTAAGAACGGGGTTTTTCTCGTATTTATGCATGGAGAATCTATAAAATACACGTCGTTTACAACACCAATTGGTCAGTACGAGTGGCTACGAATGACTTTTGGCTTAAAAAATGCTCCGTCTGTTTTTCAAAGGTTTGTTAATGAAGTTTTCGCAGACATGGTTAGGAAAGATAAAGTAATCATATACCTCGATGATATAATGATAGCGACCGATAACGTTGATGATAATTTTGCACTCCTTGAAGAAGTGTTCAAAAGACTAGTTCAAACAAACTTGAGTTGAGGCTACATGAAGTTCAGAGTTTCTTGGGTCTCTGCTCGTATTTTCGAAGATTTGTCAAAGATTTGTCCGAAAAGATAAAAAATCGTGTTTGATGAAGAAGAATTGAAATTTTTTGAGACATTAAAAGCTTAGTTAGTCGAGTCCCCGGTCCTTGCTTTATATAACCCAAATGATATAACTGAACTACATTGCAACGCAAGTGCCATATGATTCGGATCAATTTTGTTGCAAAAATAGTCAGACAATAAATTCCATCCCGTATTTTATTATTCAAGAAGAACTACAGAAACAGAAGCTTAATATCATAGTTCGGAGTTGGAAACGTTGGCGATAATTTACGCGTTAAAGAGATTTCGAGTGTATCTCCAGGATATAAACTTTAAAATTGTAACAGATTGCAACTCGTTAACAATGATGCTCAATGGAAAGGACTTGAACCCCAGGATAGCAAGGTGGGCACTTGAACTACAAAACTATGACTATAGCTTAGAACACAGATCAGGACGCAGAATGCAGCGCTCTGATGCGTTAAGCAGATCGACCAATATATTAATGGTAGACACAAATACTTTTGAAGAAAACTTAATAATATGCCAAGGTAAAGACGAAAAATTGAGACAGTTGAAAGAAAGTTTACAGAATGCTGAAGATAAGTTTTATGAAATGCGGAAAGGAGTAGTATATAGAAAGACGAATAAAGGTACACTTCTTTTCTGCGTCCCAGACTAAATGGAGGAACACGTATTGTACAAGTACCATGACGAGTTAGGCGATATTGGTATGGATAAAATGACAGAGGCAATATCGAAGAGTTACTGATTCCCAAACGTTAGAGCGAAGTCAGGCCAACATATACGAAATTGTCTCAAATGCATAGCGTACTCTTCTAAGCAGGGCAAGGAAGAGGGATTTCTCCATAGCATTCCGAAAGGCAACATGCCATTTGAAGTGGTCCACATTGTTCAATATGGCCCAGTTCAGTCAGGAAGACCCAAAAAACATATACTAGTAGTAGTCGATGCTTTCACAAAATTTGTAAGGCTCTACTTCACAAAAAACAACTGGTACAAAAGAAGTCTTTAACAGATTATTTCAGAGCCTATAGACCGTCATACATAATTTCTCACAGAGGAAGTTGCTACACGTCCAGGATTTCAAAGAATTCTTAGACAAAAATAAAGTTAATCACATAAAGGCCGCAACCGGTTCAGCACAGGATAATGGACAAGTGGAACGAATTAACAGAGACATAGGTCCTATGTTAGCAAAATTAGTCGATACGGAAAAAGGATTACACTGGGACAAAGTATTAGACATGGTAGAACATGTTCTAAATAACACTCAGCATAGAAGTATTGGACAACACCCTAGCAAAATGCTCTTCGGAATATTACAAAAAGGCAAAACGTCGGACGCGTTACAAGAAAACCTAGACGAATTGAACAAAGGAGAGACGAAAAGAGATTTAGAAGAAATAAGGAAGGAAGCTGAAAAAAGGCAAACAAAAGATCAGTCTTACAATAAAAGATATGCAGACAGCAAAAGACAAGAACCACACAAATACGTTGACTGAGACTACGTTGTGGTGAAAAATTTCGAGTCACACTTAGGCGCGTCAAAAAAGTTAATCCCCAAGTAGAGAGGTCCATACCGAATAACAAAAGTTCTACCTAACGATAGATAAGTTCTGGAGGATGTAGAAGGTTTTCAGCAGTCGAGAATACCTTACAAAGGGGTGTGGACCGTGGCTAATATAAAACCGTGGTTAAATTGAAAGTCCAATAATCTAACTGAATGAATCAATGCAAATTAATTATTTCAAACTAGTTTATACACACAAATATAATGTATAGGAAGACCAGGAGGTCTCCCGGTCAGGATGGCCAAATTGAAGTATTAAGTATCGTATGATAGTAGGTAAGATTGTGTATGTATGTATGATCAAGCGTGTATAATCAGACCTAGAACTTAAGTTGAAGAGCAAATAAAATTCAGAGTGAAATTGAGTGCGAAAGTGAATGGACGTTTACTACTGTAGTGATATGTGAATGAAGGCAATAATTTTGTGAATTGCCTGATTCGGGGATATATATAGGGCCACCACTACCACCGGTTGACCGTGCTTTCCTACTTTATCTAGAAGTACTGCATATGATAGCGAATGGTTGACGTTTACTTACTCCGAAGGTGTTAACATGTGAGCTGTATCATTTCTATTATGATAGATAGCCACACCACCAGATCTAACAACACCCTTTTAAGCTTGGCTATTCTATTCTATCTTATGACTTTAAAAGCCTGTGCGAATCGAAAAACTTAGATATACTAGCAATTTTAGTTTTAAAAGTTATTGTTTGGTTATAGCAGGTCTTGATCGTACAGATAAGGTCCTGTTATGTTGATTCATTACTGTTGCTGTTAGCATTTCGTCGAGTTCGCAATGCGCTCTTCACATAGTGCTGATGATTGGAACAGCATTAGCAGTGACAACAACAAAACAACACTATGACAACAGCAACGCTAGCAGTAACAAAAAAATCAACAATAACAACAACATCACTAGCATAATCAACATAACATCAGCAACAACAATATCAGTATCAACAACGACGACTGATCCCACTTATTTTGCCACTCCACTAAGGAGCGTGATCGCTCGACTTTCTTGTTTTCGAGAGTGGGTTTGTAAGTCTGCTTGCCTCCTGTACTTAATATACTCCCAGGTAATTTATCGATGGCTGCGATTCGATATCATGTCCACCCACTGATATAGTGAGTTTCTCTTTTCTCCGACAGTTACTGATGAGGACTAGTTCAGTTTTTTGGGCCGCTAGTTCAAGATTGGCGTTATTTAACCACCTTTGAACTCTGGTTATCGCATTATTGCACGTTGGCCCCAGCACGGATCCTTGTGGTACACCTCCGGTGACCTTGTAGCTTTTTGGACCCTCTTTTGTATCGTATAGCAGTACACGCTGGCTTAAATAGCTGCTGATAATACGAATCAGGTATATAAGTATTGTGAAACCTCTGAGCGCCAGTAAAATGTTTGTCCAGTTTGCCGAGTTAAATGCGTTTCTGATATCCAGCGTTATCACCTCGCACTTTTTAGCTTTGCTGAGCGCGTCTTTAGCTATATCGACCACCGTTTTATGGCGTCAACTGTCGACCTGGCTTTTCTGAAGCCGAACTGGTTGTCAGATAAACCTCCTGGTTTTTCCAGATACTGTTGCAGTCTTTCACATATTATTCTCTCGAATACCTTACCAATCGTATCAAGCATATATAAAGGTTTGTACGCCGACGGCTGGTCAGGTTGCTTACCGGGTTTCAATAGCAACACTAGTCGTTGCTTTTTCCATCTCCTCGGAAATGTACCTTCGGCCAAGCACAAACCATATAGGTCCACGAAGACGTTCGGTTTTGCAGATACTGCTGCTTTGAATGCAGCGTTAGGTATTCCATCAGGGCCATATACTTTGCTGTCGCTGATTAGCGCAAGCGTCGCAATCACCTCCGACGTCGAAACCGGCGGTATTTCATCATTTACATCCAGTTGCGTGCAGACATTTCCAATTTCCTCCTGTGGAGGAAAGAGCGATTTGACCACTTTTTCCAGCAGTATAGGGCATGTTGGCTGAGGGGCTCTCGGACCTTTGACTTTAGCCATTACTGTTTTGTACGCCAGACCCCAGGGATTGTCGTCGGCACCATCGATCATCTGCTTGAAGCAGGAACTTTTGCTCACTTCGATAGCTTTCCTAAGTGTTAGTCGCGCTCGGAACTGTTCATGCAAGTGATAACAGACCGGCAGGCCTCTTGCCCTTTGAGATCTCCTTTAAACATGCCTGGCGGAGCTTCGCCATCTCGTCCGACCACCAATATGCCGGCTTGCGATTGCCGCCCGTGTTGGGTCTGGGCATTGATGCATCGCATGCTGCCTCCATATTTCGAGCTATATATTCAGCCATGGTTTCTGCGGAATCAGCTTCTGTTTCAACAGTTTCCCATTTCTCACAGAACTTTCTTCGGTTGAAAGATTTGCGCATCCAGTCTTTTTGCTGGACCTTGTTGCAGCGTGGTCTTCGCACCAATTCGATAGTCTCTAATACAATGGCCAGATGATCGCTGTGTGTATAAATAGAATCTGCCCGTTTCCATTTGGTACGCAATGCAGTTGCCCGATCAGCAAAGGCTAGATCAAGTACAGATTGTCCGAGTTCTCCTTATCTGCTTTCCAATTGTACGAGTCTTTCACTGTGTACGGCTCTGACAGCAGCGCCACATCAAACTACTCTTCCGTCACCAATTGGCATAACAGATCCTGTGCAGCCCTGCAGTGATTAACGTTCAGCTGCAACAATTTCATGTACGCCGTGCTTGCACCGCCTCTTGATACCGCGGACACTTCGCGCTTCCCGCTGCATGTGCTCCTATGTATAACGCACATTTCACTTCCTCTTACATTCTGCCGCTTTATGCCCTTCTCCGCATCTTCTACATTACTTTGCGCGATTAGGCTCTTTATACGCTGTTGCGACGTGCCCGTATCCCCAGCATCGGAAGCAATGCTTCGGTGTCATGACTTCCGAAACACGACATCGAATCCAACCAACTTTAAGATATCCTAGGGCTAGGAGTTTCTTAGCATCCTCGTCAGGCAGCGTTAAATATACGGCGTTCGTTCCACCGTGTACCTTGTGTTGCTGGTGCAGCTCTGAAAGATGTATCTGCTGTTACGATCTTCCGACAAGACTTGCTGCCTTCTGCTCTGCTTCAATGTGCATTGCTAATTCTGTGTGCCAGCGCTTGATTATACTGCACCGCTTCTTTACCTCACCGTGAACGTTATGCCACGGTGCACAATAACTAATAAGCTCATCTATCTCATGACCGAGTTTGCCTATTAATTCCGTAAGCCATTATTATTATTCATTTGATGATTGCGCCATCTGCTTCCTGCCTTCTCCGTTGCTATTCAGGTTAAGAATGCTCGACCCCGATTTTGTTGCCAATACCGGTATATTCTCCATTTGCGTGAGACTAGGTTTAGCTGCTGCATTGAGGGAGCTCGCATGATCCACTGCCGGTATATGTGCAGTGGTTGGGATACTTTTGCTACCGCTACTGGGGGTTTCCATTGATATATGCAGGACGTTGCTTCTGTGGGCTGCTGTAACTGGCTTTGAACTTGCCGTACTGCTAAGTGTGGTTTCGATATGTACATCTTTCGATGGGGGCGATCTCTGTACAATTGCGCTTCTTCTAAAAACGCTTGTTTGTTCTACTGGTGTTTGTGTTTGTTCAATGGTGTTCATGCTGTATGGGTTCAAACTGAAAACCGCTATCTCCGCTCGTGTGTATAGTTTCCTAGACGTTGTGCTGGTCTTAGATTCCAAAGAGAATGGGATAATGACTATATAGCTCCTTGTTGTAGGACTCTTACCGTTAATGCTTCACCATTTTCCATCCGGTAATTGTCACCTTTAGCCAATCAAACACTGTCACCTCCACTTTCTCCACTGCAAAATTTGTCAACGCCGCGTGCTCGTAGCCTTACATCATCTCAATTGTTTGATTCTGTCAGTATTATGCAGTTGAATTGTAATGGGTTGCGTTTGAAGATTGTGGAGATTGCAGATTAATTGGAATAAAATATTGTTGGCAGCTTTTCAGGAAACTAAGTTAACTAGCTCATGTGGTCTGGAGTCATTGCGCACTATTGAGTGGTTAGGCAAAATAGAAGTAGGAATAGTGGGGGTGGTATGGTTTTCATTGTTCATCGCACGGTGAATTTTAGACCTTTTTCCCTACCTTCTGTCAGTCCCTCTGATCCTTTCTAAGAGACTCAAAGCCTGGCTATTATGACCGGCAATGTTGAAATTGAGCTGATGAGCGTTAACGTTCCCCCGGTGAACAGCTGTGTTCCAAGCTATAATATAATGTTAGGTCATGTGCTTCACGGTGATCACCGTGTCATCTTAGGTAATCTGAATGCACATCATGAACTTTGATTCTGCCCATTGGGTAATGACTATCGTGGTGTTAGCATTGCTGATCAGATCTTTCTGGTGCGCCACAGCGTAAAGCTCAATCTTTCGTCATATATCCCTCGACTAACAGTAGAGAGAAGCGGTCTTCCATACGTAGGCTTAAGAACATCAAACTTGAAGTTGTGCCGGAGGAATTTAGTTCTGGTGAAGTTGAAGCAACGCGAAGCCTTCTAAGGCCCTGGGACTTGATGGTGTTTCGATGGTTATGCTCAAACATTTGGGATCAGTAGCGATTTAGTGCCTCACCAAACTTTTTAATTCCTCTATGTGTCAACCTGATGATTTTGTCACTTGTGATCACACGTGATCAGATTCGGGCTACTGATCCAAGTGATGAATGTCTAGCCGGGATGAACCTTGAGATCGCAAAACTTGTCTCGGATTATCGTAGAGCGAAATAGCTTCATCATCTTGAGTCATGTAGTCCTGGATCACGCAAGCTGTGGAATACAATTAGATGCCTTTCTAGTGCACCACAGCGTAAAGCTCAATATTTCGTCATGTTTGAGGCGAAACAAGTCATCATCATCATTTCCTGTATGTCCCACTGGATCATAGGGCGTCAATAAAGCATTTCCATCTGATTCTGTTTTTTGCTAGCATCTTTAATTCGTTCCACGATTTTTCGCATTCGTCGATTTCTTTTTGTAAGGATCTCCTCCACGTGGTCTTCGGGCGACCCCTCTTACGGCTTCCTTGAGGGTTGCAGTCAAAAGCTTGTCGCAAATTTCTGTGGCATCTTTTCGCAATGTGTGGCCAATCCATTTCCATTTTCGTAGTTTGATACAGTTGGCCATTGCATTTTTTATATAGGTCGTCATTGCTGATGACATACGGCCACCACACCCTGAGAATACGACGCAGGCACCTGTTGACAAAGCTCTGAATCTTTCCAGTTAGATGGTCGGTTACAAGCCAGGTCTCACATCCGTAGAGGTGTACTAAGACAACGTTGGATTTAAATAGTCTAATTTTTGTTTGGAAGGATAATTGCGTCGAGGTCTAGATTTGGCGCAGCTGTGAATATGCGCCTATTGCTTTGTTTATTCTGGCCCAAATATCCTTTCCTGCACTATTCTCCGCGGATATTATACTGCCTAGGTAGGTAAAATCTTCGACTTGTTCAATTTCTTTGCCATGTATCATAAAATTGTTGTTGTTTTTGGTGTTCAAGAAGTCAAAAAGATGTGTAGACGAGACAAGCGTAACTGGACTGATACCCTAGCTTTAGAAGCAGAACTATCATCACAACAAAACAACATCAAAGTGCTGTACGACGTCTCATGCAAAATTACCGGTAAAGGTAGTGGAGCTTCACGTCCAATAAGATCAAAAGACGGAACCCTGGTAACGACAAAGAATGAACAGCTCAATAGATTCAGGGAGCATTTTACTGACATACTCAACTCTCACAACATTGACACGTACGATAAAGTTGTGCCACCAACTGGAAACACACAAATACAGCAACAAAACAGAATAAGCTCTGCACCACCATCGCTGCAAGAATTCGTCTCAGCAATAAAAAGCATACAACGCGAACGTATTTGGGAGGCGCACAGATCTAGAGGAGTTCCTGAGAAGCTCACAGCTTTAATCAGACCACAATATGCGAACTTCAAGTGCAGAGTACTCCACAATGGCGAGCTCTCAGACAGCATCACAACCAGCGCAGGTGTTCGCCAAGGATGTTTTCTCTCACCGATTCTTTTCCTTATCGTTATTGATGACATCCTGCATAAATCCATGGATGGCAAGCGAAGGGTCATCTACTGGTACTTCACTGAACATCTTGAAGATCTCGCGTATGCAGATGATATTTGCTTGTTATCTGTGAAGCACTCCGACATGCAACCAAAGCTCCACAATCTGTGCGCCGAGTAGGGTAGGGTTGGCTTAAAAATCAACATCGACAAAACAAAATTAATGAAAATGAACACTAGGGGAAACAAATAGGAATGCTAAAAAATGTGCCGCTCAATTGTGCCATCAGTTTTTATGCATCCCTTGACTAACAGCAGAGAGAAGCGGTCTTCCATACGTAAGTTTAAAAACATCAAACCTGAAGTTGTGCCTGAGGAATTTAATTCTGGTGAAGTTTAAGCTGCGATTCTCAATGCGAAGCCTTCTAAGGCCCTGGGACCTGATGGTGTTTCGATGCTTATGCTCAAACATTTGGGACCAGTAGCGATTTAGTGCCTCATTAAACTTTTTAATTCCTCTATGTGTCAACTTGTTGTCCCTGACGTATAGAAGATAGCAAGAGTTATTCCTCTCCTAAAACCGGGAAATGATGCTGATTTAAGTAGTTCTTACAGACCTATTTCACTTCTTTCCCCAGTGGCTAAAGTTCTGGAGTCGTTGATTCTTCCGACAATGACAGAAGTTATCACTATTGCAGATCATTAGCATGGTTTCAAGAAGGGGCACAGCACTACCTCGGCCCTGAACGAGGTTACTAAACATATTGCTAATGAACGCATGAGGTCGAGGTTTAGAAAGCTTAAAATGGGTGTCCCTTTTTAATCTATATATGTCCATGATGCCATTACCATCTCCAGGCATCAAGTTAGTAATCTATGCTGACGATTGCACAATTTTTTCCTCGGGTGTGCATGAGTACGAAATTTGCGGTTTAATAAATAATTATCTCAGGGAAATCTCTGATTTCTTCTGTAGCCGCAACCTTAAGCTCTTACCGTCCAACTATTTTTCATGCAAAGATTCTTGGTGTAACTTTCGACAGCTTGCTCATGTTTTCAAGACACGCAAGCAACACCTTCAATCGTGTGATTAAGAGGAATGAAGTGCTTAAGGCCTTAGCAAGAACTTCCTGGGGAAAGCAGAAGGAGATTTTAAATACCACCTATAAGGCAATTGGATGTTCTGTCCTCAACTACTCACTCCTTTATGGTCTCCTTTCCTTAGTGATACTCAATGGGGACACCTGCAAGTAAGTCAAAATAACACCCTTAGAACAGTGACCGGTTGCTTCCAGATGGCCAGTATTGACCATCTCCACCATGAAGCAAAAACTTTATCGGTTTGCCAACATAATGAGCTGCTTTGTAAGCAGTTTTGTGCACACCCTAACTATAGCACTATTATGGGCGTTATTCTCCCCAGACATATTCGTAAGGACATCAGAATATATGAGAAAGATATTGCTTCCTTTATAGGCGATACTCTTGACAGCAGTTGCTGTAAGTCTGGTCGTGATGAATTACATCGGAGAGCAGTTGAAATTGCATTAGAGTCACACCAGAATAATGTTGTGTTAGGAGGACGTCCTCCACCTGTTGATGATTGTGAAGAACGTCTTCCTCGTAGTACTAGGACCACCTTAGCTTAGGTAAGGTCGGTTTGGTCTCTTATCATCCAGTGCTGCAGGGAGCGTATTGGTCTTTCTGACAATGATCGCTTTCCGCAGTGTGTTGGTTCTCCTCACAACACGGTTCACCTTTTCAACTGTCCCATAAAACCGACCCAATTGACTGCTATTGACTTATGGCTTCGACCGATAGAGGTAGCTTCCTTCTTAGGGCTTGATGTAGGTTAGAACTTTCCCCATTTTATTTAATTTTAATCAATAAACGTAATTTTAAAATTGAAATTCTTTCATTTTTCAATTTTTCTTTTTTGTTCCCTCTACTACACATAAATTTCCGTTTCTTTTACCCACTCCCTTTCCTTATTAATTGCATGCATACTTCTACTGGCAGCTCTCTTGCTGTTACAACAACACAATCAAAGTCAAAGTCTTTGGTTGTTGTTGTTATATTGTGTAGAAAATCACACAGTAGCAACAACAGCAACAAAGCATGATACAATTACATGGTGAAAGAAATAGAGGTGATGCCAATTTTTTAGCGGTATGTGTCGCTCTCTCAAAATGGTCCTCATTTCATTGTCTCATTTCTTAATTTCTATGTCTAATATATAATATATATGTTTTTCAGCATTTTAATACACTGATAATCCTTATTTAGTAAAAATTGAGAGTGAGCAATTTTCTAGAGCGTAAAACGCCAAATTGTCATAGACTTTGGAACTCGAAAACTATAACTATGTTATATAACATCGTAGTAGTAAATACATGGCACATGTTGATTCGTTAAGCAGATATCCCACATTGAGTCAGGAATTTCAATATGAACTAGTACTTATAATTCAGGAAAATGAAAACAAGGACCAGATACTTTCAGTGATTGATAGTGACGACATTATTTTTCAGCTATAGGTAACACAAAACAGAGACAAGAATATAATACAGTTGAAGGATAAATTAGAGTGAGAGAGCCTGTTAAAATTATTGTGTTAGATGATAGTATCGTGTATCGACAAGGCGAAAACGATTCGCAGCTTTTGTATGTTCCTGCATAAATGAAAACCTACTTAATTAGAACAGTGCATGAAAGACTATGTCACTTTGGTACAGAATAATGCGTAAATGAGTTGAAAAAACACTGTTGGTTTTCGGATATGTGTCACAAAATAGAAAACTTTATTCGGAATTGCCTTAAGTGTATTATATTTACCGTACCTCCTCATGCAAATCATCAAACTTTACATAGCAAACCAAAAAAAAACCAATTCCATTTGATACGTTACATATTGATCACACACTCCCGTCTGTTATATCCAAGAAAAAACATATTTGGTTGTCGTTGATGGATTTCCAAAATATGTTAAACTATTTTCGGCCAATACAACTAACATAAAAGAGGTTTGTGTCTGTCTCACCAAGTATTTCGAAAATTATAGCCGATCACGCAGGATAGTTATAGAGGTGTTTTACCTCACTGGAATTTAGTGAATTTTTTATTAAAAAACAATGTAAAAATAGCACCTGCGGCACCGCAAGCGAATGGGCAAGTTGAACGATTGAATAGAACCTTAAAATCAATGTTAGCGAAAATTACAGAGAGTGCAACATTCAGATTGGTGTAAAGTTCTGGTAAAAATTGAATATGCTTTAAATAATTCTAAACACTCTGGAACAGGGGAGATTCCATCGAAATTATTTTTGGTGTGGAACAAAGGAGTTGTGAGACTAATGCATTAACTGAGTATGAATGAAATAAATTTGAAAAAAGATTAAAATGAAATTCGTCAAATAAAATCGAACCTTGCCAAAAGAAAAGCGCAGAGTATTTTGAGGGAAAATGTAAAAATCTTTCTAATTTCGATGAAGGTGATTTTATAGTAATGCGAAACATTGACACCACAATCGGAATGAATAAAAAATTTGTTCCTAAATATAAAGGTCCATATTGTACAAAGAAAGTATTGCCTAATGATGATGTGATTAAAGATATAGAAAATTGTCAAGTTACACAGCTTCCATATGAGGGTTTTGTGGAGGCGTGTCGATTGCGAAAGTGGGCGGATTGGCGTGATCAGTGTAAGAATTGCTCTGATTAATTATTAAATATTTGATAGAAAGTAAGTTTTCTTAAGTAGATGCATTTGTGTTACAATTAACTAAGTTACTTTAAGAGAATTATATGAATTTAGACTTTAATAACTTTGCTACCTGGTTATAATATATATATATATAATTCCAATAATGAAGATATCACCGAAGAATCTTAGTTGATCGAGGGCGATCGAATTGTCAGGATGGCTGAGCTATTATATATATATAATATAATAGAGGCTAAAGATGTAGTGGAGACCGATAAGAGTGTAAAGAACAGTAAGATAGAATAGAAGAATGGTAAAGCTAAGCTAGAATCGAATGTGAGAGGCGGTCGATCAAGTGAGTGAAACACCGACGGACCTATTGAATACTAATAGTTAATTGAATTTGTAACTAGTGAACAACTAAGCTTAAATTAATAAAATAACGTAAGCTTGCCAATACTATTTTTATAATTATATTGAGAACTTCATTGTAATCCTGTGGCAAGGTCTTGGCCGCAAGAGCTTGGCAAGGAAGCAAGCAATGCAGCCAACAAGCATTTGGCATTAGTTCTTTTAGTCTGGTAATAAATCCGCTTTTCGAACCAGTCATGGCTTTTGCTCCGTCACTACAAATATCTATGCATTTCTTCGCCCAATCGACATTGAAGTCTTGTGTAGCTTCAAGAATAATATTATATAAGCACTGACCTGTTGTATTTGTGGGAAGAGCTTTACAAAACAAAATTTCTTCTATCAATCTGTCATTTGATTCAAAACGCACAAAAGCTACAAACTCACACAATCCGCAATATCCGTAGATTCATCAAACTACAAGGATACAAAAGTACTTTCTTTAATTTTTTCTATGACTTGAATACAGACGTCAGTCGACATAGCACTTATCCTGCGTTGAATGCTTTTGTTAGACAGAGGTACATTTTTGAGCTTTTCAACCTCTTGTTTGCCAAAAATAATTTCTGCTACATCTAAAGCCGCTGGAAAAATTAAATTTTCAGCAATAGCATGGGGTTTTCCTGCTTTAGCCACACCAACAACTTATTGGATAACTAGCAAGCAACGCTTTTCATTTAGATTGGACATCTGTACTACACCAGTTTTTTGAAGTTGAAGGGCCTTCATTTTTCAATCAAAAAAATCAAACGGTTTATTTTTATCATTTCGATATTTTGTGTTGAGGTGATGCACAAGTTTTGATGGCTTCATGCTTTCACTTGATAAAGTTTCGAAGCGGTTTATTTTCAATCACACTGAACCCGAATTTTCAATAATTGTTACCACACTGACGTTTTTTCTTTGGTATTGTCTGACTACTCCCACTAGCGCTAGCACTATAAGTTGAAGGTTGAGTTGATCTCTTTAGAAAGTTATCCATTTTCAATAATTATAACAAGTCACTTCACGTTGTGTTGTCCACAAAATGATTTTTTTATTCTCTTTCTTTTTATATTTCGTTCGCAATGTACTTTCGCGGTGAGCAAAGGAACAGATTAGTTTCTTTTACTTTTTTCTTGACAATTGCCATTTTATTTCTTTGTTTACAAACAAAAAAACAGCTGATGGAAATCCGCTGACTTAAAAAAAATTAAAAATTAATATGATTGATTTTTAGTCAGCGCAATCACTACTACTTGTTGTGTGTGAACGGTTGGCAGTCAATATGACAGTCAAGTGATTGACTGTGATTCTATTATTGATAACTGTGACAGGAAAATTGAAGGTGGTTTTGAGTGCCATTATACCCATCTTGTCAGTTGATTGGAGAACGCCATTACTGCCAAGTTGCCCATTGGTTTAAATTAAATTAAATTATGTATTTAACCTATGACATTAATTAAATCTTACTATGAAATTAATGTAAAGGTTAGGAACAATGGATGGTAGGTGGTCGCAAAATATTTTTACACACTAAGGGGCTCGCGACATAAAAAAGATTGAAAACACTGTATTATAGGATGTTGCTCTCATAGCAAGCGCTCCTAACTCCAATTAACTACTTCTAAGTAGGATATTATAGAACTTTGCTCTTATGGTAAGCGTTCGTAGCTGCCATATTACTGACTTCATATTAAATGACTATTTTAATTGACAAACTGACAAGTTGGACGTTGTTGTACAATGCTTTCATTGCAGACGCTCCTTTTTCTCTTTCTAACCTTCAAATATCGTCAATCTGTGGTTTTTAAAACATCTCGCTTGGGTAATCCTTTCAAGCCTTTATTACAGATGATGAATGCAACTCCATCCCTTTATGCCATTGCATCCTATAACCACAATTCCTTGCAACGAGAAAGACACACGCAAGACAATCATAGACATTCCGCAATATTGCCAATTTTGCTTTTCAACACAAGGTTTAAAGTTCCAAGTAATCCACATCTAAATAAACCTTTCTACCCGATAAAAATACACCATATTCACACAGCTACGAATTGGGCATAGCGTCATTACCCACACACATCGTCTAAATGAGGAAATGTACCCTTTCTGCCATCTATGCGATCAAGAACATGTGTCAAAAATACATATTTTGCAGGTTGTACTCAATTACAAAGTATAGAAGTCCCCTTTTCCTAGTTCAGGGATTGTATAATTTTTTTCCTATCTTCCAGTATATATTCCTTAAGATTATTAATAGAGTTATTAAAATGGGTATTTGTGTCTATCTGTTTGTTAACTGTTGTAATGATTTCATGGTTATTTTCATGATTGTTTTGGATATGTCGCAATACTCGTATGTCTTGCGTCCATTACACCAAACAACCATTTCTGAGCTGTACCAACGGCGTTTATTAATGGATCGTATTTTTGATTTTACCGCATTTGTTTCTGTCATTAAGTCCTTAATGTTGTCGTCTGTCAATGACTAAATATTGGATTCTATACCTTCTTCTATATATATATATTGGGTGTACAAATAAGATTTGAGGAGTTTTTTAGTGACTTTCAAGTTTTATTCCGAGGAACTGATACAATGCATTTTATTTATGATACTGCCCATCATTAGCTACGACTTTTACCCATATTTCAGGTAGCATATGGATTCCACGTTGGGAAAATTCCTCGTCTTTTGAAGCTATCCAAAACTCTTCCCAAATTTTGGCTTCTTCGAAAGAAGTGAAGTGCTGCTCGGCCAGGCCATGAGGCATCTACCGGAAAAAGTGGTAGTCGGAAGGAGCAATGTCTGGTGATACGGCGGTTGGGGTGGGACATCCCATTTTAGTGCCTCCAAAGTTTCCTTAAGGACTTTTGCAACATGTGGTCATGAATTGTTGTGAAGGAGAATCACTTTGTCGCATCTTTTGGCATATTGGGGGCGTTTGAGCTTCAATGCTCGGCTCAATTGCATCAATTGTTGATTTTAACGATCCCCATTGATGGTTTCGTTAGGCTGGATCAGCTCATAGTAGATCACTCTGAGCTGATCCCACCTGATGCACAGCATTAGCTTCTTGCCCTGAATATTCGGTTGGCCGTTGAAGTTGACGCATGACCAGGCTTACCCCATGTTTTTTACAGTTTAGGTTGTCGTAGAGGATCCACTTTTTGTTCCCCGTCACAATTCGATGCAAAAAACCCTTGCGATTATGCAGCAGTTGTTCGCACGTGAAAAACTGACGTTCGACGTCCCTTGGCTTGAGTTCATAAGGAACCCAATTGCCTAGCTTTTGCACCATATCCATGGCCATGAGACGGTTTGAAATTGCTTATTGAGTCACTCCCAATGTTTCAATCAGCTCATTTTGAGTTTGGATTGAATCTTGATCTAATAAAGCCTCCAACTCAGCGTCCTCAAACTTTATTGGCCTCACTTCGCGTTCCTTGTCGATGGTGTCAAAATCGCCATTTTTAAAATGCCGGAAGCAGTACTCACATGTTTTTGTTGATGGAGTATGTTCCCCATATGCTTCACACAGCAATCGATGTTTATCAGCTGCACTTTTTTTCAAATAAAAACAAAAAAGCAGAGCTTCCCGCAAATTGCGTTTTGTCTGCGCAAAAGTTGACATGTTTAGAGAACAAAGAAAGTTTGTTGTTTACACTTCAGCGAAATGACAGTTATATAAATAAAACAAAGTTGGAAAAAGCGCTATAGCGCCCGTAATTTTCAACCGATTTGGAAGCGATTTCATTTCATCATAATCGATTTATAAAATCGTTCAAAATCAAAATTTGCATATAAATCTTAGAGACATATTTTCAAATCAATCAAGTAGTCCTTGAATTCTGAGTCACAACAAAATAAAATTAATATCATTTTTTTTAAATGTAGATAATTACAGTAAATAGCGATTAGGCTAAAAAAAATAAATTTCTCACACACAGCTAGTTGTTTATTATTATTGTTAATTCATGTGGTTAATTCTACTATTGTTAGTTATTTCTACAGTTCTTAATATTATGTTAATAAATCTATACCCTACTTTAATTGGTGTTTTTGTTACCATCGTTGCTATTTGGATGGGCCAAAGGATTAGAAATGGAAGTAGAACCTGTAATATCAGAATATTTTAGAAGTCTTTTAATACTTTGGGCATTGTTTAATGATTTTTTTATAAACTTTCCATGTTCTTTGTGTCTAAGATTTTTTACAAAACCAACATCTCTTGTTTTTGTATATTCTTCCCAATTTTTATTTGAATTTTTTTTCCAGAAAAAAGTGTTGAGCTCCCAATGAGTACGCATCGGTTGGGTATCCTACAGAGTACGGGATTGCGCAGCGCCAACAAGAGTTCTACAAGTGTTGGGGCTGCAACCTAAGGGCCAGTTTTCTAGACCGCAGTAACGTCGCCTAACTATGTCTTGACTACTGTATGGTAGACCAAGACTTGCTTTAACAAACGGTGCTGGACCAATATCTCGATTTAGTCCTTTTATGTGAGTAATATCACAATCTGTGAAAAAATGATTGGATTATGGACTCATCTTGTAAATCCACCATATGGGTCACTGTCGAGAAAATGTGACAAAGTAGAGAACAATCTCCTCATTCCGGTTTTACCTGCGTGAAATTAATGGCATTTACTTTATCTCATATTACGCGCCCATAAGGCAGGATCTTAACCAGTTTGAACAGCTAATTTTAGAGTTGGTTGCGGAAGCCAAGACAAGGACGCCGACTATTTTTGCTTATTCTACAATGTGGGGTAGTAGATTCGTGAATCAATACGGCAGAGTCCTGAAGGAGTGCCTAGCCACACTGAATACCGCACTCTCAAGCCATGCACATTTACACATTGTTCAATTGCATGTCGCTCAACATGGAGCATCGGTTATTTCTACACGAACAGTGACATCTTTCTACAAATCTGGGAGGATGGCATAACTGTTACTGAAAGATTTCTATTGTTTCTGATGTCTCGATACCTAGAAAAGCACAGTAGCCTGCCCGAAAGGCCGCTTACTGGTGAAATGGCGACATTGCTGACCTTAGGAGTCGCTGCATTACAGCTCGCAGGGGGGTGTAGTGTGCCAAAACTACACCGAACTGGGAGCAATTCCATGGCGACTTTAAGATGCTCTGACATCTCCTGATGTAGGTAATATAGTCGAGCAAAGACTCTGTAAAGACTTACGAAGTAGCTCCGATATTGATCCATGTGCAAAAGCATACAAAGTAGTGAGAGCTTGGTAAAGGGACCTCAGCCTCTACAGCCATCAGATTCAACGTTGGTGGGCAATGTGCTTGCTGCACTTTTCCCCCATTCATGATAGAGTGGAGCTCACTACTATCGAAGATGTTCTCCAAGCACTTAGAAAGTTGGGAGACAAGAAAGCCCCACCCTGGTATCTACGTGGGTAATAGCAAATTACTTTGCAGAAGGAGTACTATTGTATGACAGCGATGAAGGTCAGAAGGAGTATAGGACCGCAAGGGGCGTGTCACAAGGTGTGCTCCTGGCTCCCACTTAGTGAAAGATCTTGTACGACAGCTTCTCCATACATTTAAGGTTGATTGGTAATGCCGACATCATTGCTCTGGTAGTCGCAAGTTAAACGATCGAGTGAATAAAAATTAGTTTCATCGAAGCAACATCCAGTGTCATGAGCTGGCTTGATCATGCATATGCTGAATTGGCAGTTGAGAAAACTGAAGCTGTTCTCTTGTCCACTCCTATAGGTGACTGCCTCATAACCTCCCTGCAACATTATCAATAAACTCATGCTTCATCAATTCCACCACAATGTTACGCAGAATGCTATAATTTCAAGGGTTTGGAAGTGTCAAAAAAGAGAGATTTTGTTCGAAAAGAAAATTTCAATTGTTTATTCCTAGATTATAAAGCTAATCATTGTAACTCACGGCACAAATGTCATCACTCTGGGCAAGCTTATCATTCATGTCTACATGCACACAGAGTCATCGCATCTCACAGTCAACCAGAGAATACAAGTGCACATGATCAGGAAAACTCTCTGTCGACGTTTGCCTTACAATCCAACCAAGAAAAGGCATGGAACGATGTACTACTTCCCACGGCAGTGGTCAAGGTATCAAGAGTGAATGGAGCGTCAACTATAATTTGTAAAGCTCTTATGGATTCAGTTTCAATGAAAACATTCATGTCCGAAAACTTAGTTCAGCGGCTCCGTTTTATGCACAGAAATGCACGCATTAAAATTGGTAGTATTGGATGATCGGCACATGTGTACATAAGAGGAATAGTTACAATACAGATATACTCACGTTTTGATGACAGGTCTACAATAACAGTCGACGCATAGTTGCATCGCACAAGAACATACCCAGTTAATTTATCAAGAAACGGATTCCCAGATCATCATAGCATGGCAGACCCAGACCTCTACACAATTCTCCCAGGTTCCAATAATTTCTATAGAACGGCCACATGGAGGCACGTTTTACTTGCCTCATCATCCTGTGTTAAAACAACACAGAATAACTACCAAGGTGTTTCCAATGGATCAGCCAAGTCTACAAACGGTGTTTTACTCAACGACATTATTGCTGTCGGTCCAACTATTCAACGAAGTCTTACGTCCATTCTAATCAACTTTAGAGCTTACAAAATCGGTCTTTGTGCAGACATAGAGAAAATGTATCGTCAAGTTAGCATGCATAATTAAGACTAAGACTTTCAACGTATTCTGTGGCGCGATGACAATAACCAGCCTATTTCTCATTATCGCTTAACTACAGTCACCTACGGTACTGCATCTGCGCCATTTCTTGCAACAAGATATCTCAACTCTGTGGCTGCAGAAGCTCAAGACAATCATATTGCATCTATGATCAAAAACAACTTCTACGTTGATGACTTTATTGACGGAGCAGATGCAAGAGAAGAAGCCTAAAGTCTTAAAGAAGCCTTACTCAATACTTTTTCACAGAGGGGATTTCCTTTAACCAAGTGGTCATCCAATTCAGCAGACTTGGGTAAAACAAACACTCTTTCAATAATGGACTTTGCAAGCATGGATTCGAATAACAGTGTAAAGATTCTCGGCTTATGATGCCAGCCTTCTAAGGACGTTTTCTCCTTTCATGCGGGCTTTATAGGGGAAGTACACACAAAATGAGAAATATTGTCAGAAGTCAGCGAAGATTCAGGACCCCTCATGTTTTTTATCACCATGTACCAATGTCATTAAGATTATGTTTCAAAGGCTATGGTTGATATCCAAGTTGTGCCAAGCTATTATTATGCCATTGAATATTCCCAACGCTGAGATCAACGCATGGATGGACTCAATGATCATGCTTGGATGGCTTTCCTCAAACCCCAGACGAAGAAGTCCCATGTCGTCGCATATGCTCTGTAGAGAATCCTGCTGATGCTGCATCACGTGGACTGAGTCCAAAGGAGTTGATTTCCTCAACTTTATGGTAGAAAGACCAAAGTGGCTTAGTTTGTCTCAACATGAATGGCCTAATACCATCGTGCCGTTGAAAAATAACGACACACACATGTTTTCAGAAGAGCGCACTTCAACATTATTGAGAAGGGTTTAAACAGATACAAAAGCATCAAACTGTTAGAAGCAACGTCTTATTAAAACGTTCTCTTTTTTTTTTGATTCTGCAGAATTTCTACGAGTTGGTTGTCGGTTGAAAGTTTTATCATTCAGCATGGGCATGAAGCATCCTATCATTTGTTCTCATCATTGCATTCTTTCTAATAGAAGCATTGTTGAAATGTGTCATTTACAGAATTTACATGCCGGTCCCACTTTATTGATGAATGTTCTACGTAGACGATTTTGGATCATTCGCTGCAGGTGCCTTATTAAACAAGTCATCAACCGCTGTATTGTGTGCACCAATTGCCAGCAAATGGCGGATCCTAGCCGTGTTCAGCAGGCTAGATCATTTATTCATACCGGTCTTGATCATGCAGGACCATTGGCTATATAAGTACACGGTGGAAGGAGAGCAGCAACGACCAAAGCGACATTGCATTGTTTATATGTCTTGCTACTCGGGCAATACATATTGAAGTAATATCAAATCTAACTACTGACGCATTTTTAGCAAGTCTCAAAAGATTTATTGCGAGAAGAGTATTTCCATCGGCTATTCGTAGCGATAATGACACCAATTTCGTTATCATTACTTGGGAGTTGGCAAGAATTTGCAAGATTTTATCTAAAGACAAGAACATCGGAACATTAGGTGGCATTTAATACCGCCTGCTGGCCATCACTTAGGTGGCATCTGGGAGGTGGCAGTCAAGTCTGTGAAGTTTCATCTATGACGAGTCGTGGGTGATCATCGACTCACCTTCGAAGAGCTCACTATGCTTATGTGTGAGATTGAAGCTCAAGTTAACTCTCGTCCCTTAACAGTCATACATGACGATGATGTTCATAATTTGGATGTGCTCACACCAGATCATTTCTTGATCAGTCAACCACTGGTCCAAGTGTCATATCCAGACTGTGGTCATTTACCAATCAATCGGCTATCACGATGTCTGTTAGTTACACGTTTACAACAAGACTTTTGGCGTCGATGGCAACGAGGCTACCTATTGGCACTGCAACAACGGATGTAGTGGCATTCAATTGTTTTGAAGTTGGAGGGAATTCATGAACAAGCGTAAGATTGCATCTGAGTCATGGTATTTTGGGTTCAATTGTTTTGAAGTTGAATAGAATCCATGAATAAGCGTAAGATTGCTTCTGAAAGCTTCTTGTGTAAGGATTTGCAAACGACTGACTTCTCTATACAACTAGACCAGTAAACCTTACCTTACGAGCATATGATCGTTTTATTATGGATCAAAATATACACGAAGAGCTGCTCTTCATGTGAACTTTGACAACTGACACTAAAGGCGAATAACTATCTAATGCTTTGAAGAAAAGCAATCTCTTTATAAAATATAATATCAGTAGCAACTGATGGGGCACCTGCCATGATTGGGCGGTACAGTGGATTTGTAAGTCATTTAAAATAAAATACTCGTATATCCGGGGTGTTAGCAATACACTGCATGAGTGATAGATTGCATGAATCTCTTCAATTAGTCATTAGCGCAGTGGACCGAATCCGAAGTCTGAAGAAAATGGCGAGAGCTTTCATCAATTGTTCCTTCACACTGAAGTACGCTAGCTGTCGAAAGACTTATATTTAACAAGTATTTTTTTGATCTTTTTGAGACTGTTTTAGACTTTTCGGATGCTAAATATCCAATTTTAAAACAATTTTATAAATCGGAAACCAGACATTGCCTATTTAACAGACTTGTTTAGTAAATTTAATGAGGTTAACTTGCAGTTACAAGGTGACAGCCTAAATTCGATCAAAACAAAGTTCATCATTTCAGCGTTTCTTGCCAGAATTAAGGTAATGAAACAAAACATGGGATGGGTGAATTTTCCCAGTTTCCAATTTTGTTAAAGATAAACTGTCAGGAAGATGACGTTTCAACATTTAAATGCCCTCTATTCTGATTTTAGGTTTGAGTATATTTTGACTATGGCAACACCACAATGGAAAATCAATCCATATGGTGACATTGAAGAAACGGATGGAAGGTACAGTTTAGAAGCGGATAATAGCTATCCTGGCTTCAAAACTATATTCCTGTTTCTTATTTTATGGAATATCGCGAGAAAGTTTTTAATTGCTTTTCCGTCTTCATACCTAGTGGAAAGGGGTTTCAGTGCGGTTACCAATCTTCTATCATAAAAAAAAAGAAACACTCTGGACAACGCTAACCGAGGAGATTTGAGATGAAACCAAACTAAATTGATGTCAAATATTGAAAATTTATTATCAAAGCATCAGGTTCATCCCTTCCACTAAAAATCGTTTATTTTTTGCTCAGTGATTTTATGTAATACATTACAATTTGGTTCGTTTTATTTTGAATTTCATTAATTCATGTGTAAAACTTAACGTGTGTGTTTTTTTATTGCTTTTTCACTCTACACTTCATTACAGTTAAAAATCAGTCAATAATACATTTAAAGTTGAATTTGCAACATACAATATTAACTAAACTGGGGGTCTTCCCAAAACCGAAAAACATGTCAAATGGTCTACGAGATAAAAAAGTATGGGGACTTCTGGTCTGCACGAATATCAAAACATTAACATAATACTTTCTCAAAGGTTTTAGAGGACATTCAGGATTGGATAATGTCAATTTTAAATAACACTGTACATAACATAGGTTAAGAATTCTGACTTATAAGATGACTTAATTCCAAATTCTCCAAATCCATAGGAACACCTTGGTGCATATTACCAGAGCTCAAATCCTCGCAAAATTGGAATACGGACTGCCGATTTTCGTTCTGGTATTAAAAAAGTATTGTACAAATACTTTACCATATAGCGACGTACACTGTATGAACGCATTTGTTGTTGGTTGGTTACCGTGGCTGACTTGTATACTCTATTAAAAAGCCACAATTAGCACTCAAGTGCCGTTTTGTAACCACTTCCTCGCCGAACACAATCAGTACAGCTAAACCCATCCCGTTGAGTTTAGGTATTTAAGAAGGTCACCCGGACATGTGACCGAACAGTCCGAGAGTTTTCCTAAAAAGTAATTGCCCAGGAACTTGTTCCTAGCCCTCACCAGTGCTTGGAATTTACATAGAAAATGCGTGCGTGATCAGCTTCCTCCACTTCACCACAACTCCTACAAAGGCTCCTGTAGGGAATACCCAGTCTCTCCGCGTGTGTTCCAACCCATCAGTGACCAGTAAAAACCGATGTAAGCCTTGCGGTATCTTTGCGTCTTTTCGTTGTACCTAGGCCAGGTAGCACGTGCCACCCTGCAAGATCGAGATCATTCCATCTGTTGTTAGCCTGCTGAAGGAAAAGCAGGAAGTTGCTCCTCTTGACAACCGCCAGTGGAATCGGGACCAGCAATATATCCAGAGATGCACCAAAGCGAGCTAGTTCGTCAGCTTTATCATTTCCCTCAATGTTCCTATGGCCGGGAACCCATGAGAGAGTGACTTAGCTTTCTTATCGCCAACCTGCATTTCCTTACAAGCTTGGACTTTACAACGGTGTATTGCAAAGCTTTGAGAGCCGCCTGGCTATGAACGAAAATAGCTATCTGATTGCCAGAACCTCTGCCTGAAAGACCATTGCCTCGTTAGGTAGGCGAAAAGAATGGTCTAAGTTTAATTGTGGTAAGTATACCCCTTCACCTATACTACATTCCATATTTGAACCATCCGTGCAGATTGGAAAGTCAAAATTACTTTGAAAACTGTTTTCTTTCCATCACTCCATCCTGGTAGGAAATTTTACCTTGAAGTTGTTCTCAAAGATGTTAAATGACACTATGTAGTCGGTTGTTTTCCTGAACATTGTATTTTGAACCACTCCTATGTCCACATGGTCGTTTTGACCAGCCACCCGTCTCTTTCAGCCTTACCGTGCTGTTGCAGACGATGTTTATAATGTGGAGGTCAATGGGAAGAAGATATAGCAGTAAGTTCAGCGCTGCCGTGGGACACGTGCGCATGGGTCCTGGGATTCCTACACAGGCCGTGCTCTGCATACTACTTAGTTTGTGCACTATATACCTCTTTCCAAGAGCTGGCCACCAAACGATTGCCCCATAAATTAGTATTGGACGTACAATTGCAGTATACATCCATGCTGTTATGTTAGGGCTTAGACCCCATCTCTTGCCAAACAATCTTTTGCAAGAATAAAAGGCCACACAGGCTTTCTTTGCCCGTAACTCTATATTGGATTTCCAATTTAGTTTTGCATCCAGCATAACTCTTAAGTATTTGGCCTTATTCAAGAGATGAAGCTGTTGTCCATTCAGAGTGGGAATGCGGAAAGTCGGATTTTTCATCTTCGTTGTGAAAAGTATCTGTTCCGTCTTGCTCGGGTTAACGTTTAGTCCACATCCTGTGGCCCACTTTAACAGTTTCCCCAGAGCTCCCTGCATGATGTTGCTTATGATGTCAGGAAACAGCCCTGATACCATAATCACAACATCGTCTGCATACGCAACTACCTTTGCCCCCGTCCTTTTTAATACATTTAAAATATTATTTATGACTAAAAGCCACAACAGAGGAGAGATTACCCCACCCTGTGGAGTCCTTCTACTGACATTTCTAGTTAGAGTCGAGTTACCTAGCTCTGACCGTACTATTCTAGATTTCAGCATATTTACTATCCATTCTACAATGTCTTCTTCTACGCCATTCCTGGCTAGAGAGTCCTGGATAGCACTCGTGCTTACATTATTGAAAGCGCCCTTTATATCTAAGAAGGCTGCAAGCGAGTATTGTTTGTAATGAATCGCTCTCTCTGCCGTCCGGACTACCTCGTGTAGAGCCGTTTCAGTGGATCTAACTTTGAGGTACGCATGTTGGCAGGTCGAGATGGGATATTTTTCAATAGAAGATCGAAGATGGAGCTCCAACACTCTTTCCATCGTCTTCAAGAGAAACGATGTTAGGCTGAGTGGCCTGAAATCTTTTGCGGATTCATGGCCAATCTTCCCTGCCTTTGGTATGAAGACTACCTTGACTCTTCTCCAGCTCATTGGCAAGTGGTTAAAAAGAACACACGCTCTGAAAATCATCCTTAGCCAAGGGACTACCCTGTCCTGTAACTTCTGTTGCATTATCGGGAGAGCCCCGTCTATACCAGGCGATTTTTTGGGCGAAAAAGTATTAATGGAATACATAATTTTCTGATCTGTAAAGATCGAGGGAAGGTCTTGAGAAGATTGCCGCAACCGTACGGTTACTTCAGAATCAGTTCACACATCTTTGCAGTAGGGAAGTGAGTTTTAAGTAGTAGGTTAAGTGTTTCAGCAGATGATTCCGTCCATGTACCATCTTCCTTTTTAAGGAAAGAGGGGTCGACCCGTTCCTTGGACAGAACCTTACTAAGCCTTGCTGAGATAGAAGTGGACTCAACCGACTCACAAAATTCTTTCCATTCGTCGTTTTTGGCGTTCCTGATGGCTTTTTTATAAGTCTTGAGGCATTCTTTGTATGCTTTCCAGTTGTTATCCTTATAACACTGGTTGAAAGACCTCGTAGTCGTCTCTCTGAGCTTAGAGAGATCCTCGTTCCACCACTGTGGGAAGCTTTTTCGACTCCTTCTAATTGGACAGGATATCTTGTAAGCTTTACCGAAAGCTTCCTCAAGATGTTTAACCTTCCTCTCAATTTTATCCCTGGAGTCAATATTAAAACATCTAACAGAGTTAAGTTTCGATTTAGCTGCCCTTGTAAAAACATCCCATTATATATTGCGTGGGTTTCTAAATGGAGCAATGTTCTGTATCTTCAAATTAAGATTGAAGAGTATTCAGCTATGATCAGAGACATGTCTTTTGTTGGACTCGCTCCAATTTTCAACCTGAACCTCTGAATTCTCTGATAAAAAAGTTACATCAATCTTATTTTTAATTTTATGAGTAACTGTAACTTAGCCAACAAAATATAATTGTAACCATAGAGTCGTAGACATTAGTAGCTAGTACTCTATTAGCATTATGTAATTTATTCGATAATACAATATAGCTTATTTAATAAAAAAAGAAGTGTCGTGGGACACCCGTATGGAGCGAAGCATCTTTTAAAACAAAATTTTTAAATAATTTTTTTATTTATTGAAAAATTTATGTTTTAATTGTTTTTTGATTTATTTTTATTTAATTATTTATTTTCAAACTTACGTTAATAATTTCTTAAAATAATAAATAATGGAAAATAATATAGCGATGAAGAGGCGATGACGAGCAGTGTACTCGTAGAGCCCATGGACATTTTAAATTTTATTTACATCGTATTGTATCATAGACACGATTGGTTTATGGTAAGTAAGAAATAAATGTTTTTGATTCAATATTTTTAAAAAAATCGGGAAAAACAGCATCAGTGGTCGTGTGATATATTGTTGTGGATTGTGAAGGATTATTTATTGTTCATTGTAAGATTACACTTTTCGAAAAGAAAAGTTTTTAGTGGTTCTGATTTTTCTTCAGCTAAATTTACATTGAAATCACTAGCCAAAATAAGTGGAAGTTTATGGTAATTTTGTCCGAGCAGAGCAGAACCCCCCTCACTGAATTCCAAAAGTGATGTATGGATAAACAACGTTATTTTTTGAAATGTACTACTCGGCGATATGTAAATAACTGCCATTATTATTTGAATACCGTTCTCCATCCTGTATGTTGCGGAACAAATTTCGCCAAGACTTGACCTTCGTATCATTGATTCCATATAGTTTTCCATAATTATATGCATACTTGGTGTAACAATGCTGATTGTATCACTCTGATTTTTATAAAGTGCTACTCCTCCAGCACGAACATCTGGTCTTTTGTATTTTATAATGCAATCGAAATTCGGAGTATCAAATTCTTGATCGTTACCCATCCACGTCTCACTGAGTAGTAAAATATTGCTTTTTTGAGAAACGGAATCAGTTATGTCGAGTCGATGACTTTGCAAACTTTGGTTGTTGAGTGTATATATGGAAAATCCTTTGTTTTTTGTTATAAAATTCATAACGACGTTAACTCTAGTCTCCAAAGTAATCAGCGACAATCTTTGGAATTCGTTAATGTTTGCCGGCGAATTTGATAAAATTTAAATTTACTTTCATTATCATCAAGCGTCACAATAAACAAACCTTCTATGCTTGTTACGCGCGACATTGCAACATAAACCATTGATTGTGAGTGCATCTTTTCATATTCATAAACAATTTGTTCAAAAGTTCCACCTTGAGATTTATGAATGGTTTTTGCAGAAGCTGCGACGAGAGAAAAGTGTTTACGTTTGACAACAACTTTCTTGTCGCTCGACATCGCAATATTACCTGTTCGTATTTCAATTGGCGCTGCAAGATTTCCAACTTTTTCCTGTACAGCTAATTGAGCAGCTTTTTTTCTCAGTTGTTTCCCAATGTTTGGTGAACCTGGAAATTGTAACTAAACTCTGCACACAATGTCCTCTTCGTTTAATTGTACATGTAATAGCTTGCCAACTGCACCATTGGCTAAGATACATCGACTTTTGTGGTTACGATATAATGTTTATTGATAACAAAAGTTATTTGATAAGGTAAGCTCCTAGTATCAATAAGAGACTTTTGTGCAGCGTTTGTCTAAAAGCAGCTTCTTGTGTAGTATTTTCAGTTCCAGTAATGACGTCATTGGCTATGGAGAAATATTTATTTGGAGCTTGTTGTTATAATTTTCTACAGCCTTAACTATCCAATACAGGCGGATTCCATCAGATCATAGTCTTTGAGCTTCTGTTTTCGTGAAAAATCTGGATTCAATAAGGTCGAATTCTTGATGTTCTAGAATGTCGCCGTTCCCTATTTTCGTCAGTATAGAAGAAAACGCAGCATTAGTTTGTCTCATTACTTGAGTTAGTTGGTAAAATTTTAAATTGCGCCACAGATAAGGCCCTACCAATAGGTTTATAAATAGGTGTTGCTCTGACTGGTGGTATTTGGCATAAGTCCCCAATCGTTAAGAGTTCTGCACTAATCATAGTTACTTCGTCAATGATCAACACTTTTATATACCTGAAAAGAAATCTATACAGATGAACATTTTTGGGTGACAAGGGCAGAAATTTTGAAAGCGTAATCTTAAAAGCACCATGTACGGTGGTACCATCAATCGCCACAGCAACTTTACCAGTTGAAGCGCACGCTATGTAAGCTTTGCAGAAGCCATCATTATCTGTAAACCTATTGTATACATCCATAATAAGTTTAATTACGAAAGTTTTACCGCAACCTGCTGGACCAGTTAAAAATATTTGAAACTGTGACTCTTTTGGTGTTTGTAGATTGTATAAAAAATGTGCATCAATAGCTCCTTTTGATCCTTATTTGCTGTTCTCATTAAATCGATAAATTGTTGTCTGTTCAACAATTTTTCTCTTCGGTTTACGATCGCACCAAGTTTACTGAGTGCTGCACCTTGTAGATCAGCATTAATGTAAGAATGTGGATCATGGATGAGTCTTTCATAAGGAGCAGCTTCAAAAATATCGTTGGCCTGATTAATTTCTTCATCTTCGTTGTCATGTTCATCTTCTCTGCACAGCTGCCTGCAAATGTCGAAAGTTTTCTAAGGATCCAGACTTGCTTCAAATTCCTTTCTGCGTTCCAAATTAATCAGTTGTTCGTTGTCTTGATAAATTTTAAGGAATTTATTCTCTGCAAGAATGTCATTGTCTTCACTTCTGAATGGGATGAGCAATAACACCATTTTTCCTGCATAATCGTTATAGTTATTAACAATATCATAGTTTCTATATCTGATAATCCTAGGTTTTTCTCTTTCAGCATAATCCTTTTTATGGTTAATGTAATATTTAGCGCAAAAGTAACATTATTAAGAGTTTCGGGTCTTCTCTCGTATTTCTCTAACCAGTTTTGTTTCCATATATCAGAACATTCATCATGCAAAGCCTCTTATTGTTTAAAAGTTTTCCTGATTTTTGATGTTCAGGAGGGTATATAGTGGGTATATAAATAGTTACTATAGTTATGCTTTTCCCTATGTTGATGTAATAATAACCAAGCAGCTTTTTGTGCTGACATTCCTAAACTATTTAGTACATCGACACTCATTTTCCTCGTTATTTCCATAATATCGAATTCAGGATGTTCATCCATAATCTCAATGATTTGTTATTGCAAATTGCTGATACCCCTATTGTGTTTATTGACATATTCAACAACGTATGCAGCACAATCATACACAACTTGAATTATTTGAAAATCTGTATTAGAACGCAGACGTCAAGGACGTCAAGCAACAAATGTGAGTGAGTGAATTTTTTTGCTCTTAGAAGAAAAAAAGTGAAAAGTCAAAGTATATATTGGCTCTTAATTTGCCGGGGACTTACCTGCAATCGGTTGCAATAGGAATATCCCAGGCTAATATGCCATATTGCGGTTTCTTACTCAGGCAAGTTTAAGTTAAAAAAAAAAAAAAAATTATAAAAACAAAAAATACTCAATTCAAAATTTGGTGTCTTTTCTTCCGAGTATACATCAGCTATTCCAGTCGCACATATAATATGTGACTCAGTTGGATAAAGGTGACCAGAATATCTTTCCTTGTTATATTTCAAATTTAAAATATTAAAATATTGACGCCAATGTGAATTGACGGCAAAGCGATTCTAAATTAAGAAAATCAATCTAAAATTAAATATGAGTATTCAAAGAACTCCTCCAACAACACGCAGCCAATCTCAATTGGGAGACTTAAACTCTAATGTAATGCTTTCATGGAGCCAACAATGCTCAACTCCGAATCTTATCTCTTTACAAAGCCCGATTACAAAAACAACACAAACAAGCACAATTACAACTACAACAAAAATTACTAACTCCGCTATAACGAGTACCGAAAACTTTTCATCAGGTACTATGGCAAGCACGACTTAGAGCGCCAAATCTGCGATCTCTCACCCCTTCAGCATATAGTCTCACCTAGCTTCAAAAGTTACTCCTAGCGAAACGCCACCAAATTCTGAGGCTAATGGATTAAAAAGTGGTCAGCGACAGATAGAGGAAACTCCAAAAATCAAACCGGCAGTACAAATTGGGATCGATCGATATGTCCAAATAAAGCGTAAGCTCAGCTCGCAAAATGCAATGGCTGGGAACAAAGCTCAAATAAACCGCGACAATAAAACAAGCAAATTTAAGAATCCACTCAGTACAAACAAGTTTCATTTGCTAAGTGGAAATTCAGATATCGCTACAATAAATTCTGAGCAAGGCACACTGAAAGTCAAAAAGTTTAAAACGCCTCCAATATACAAACGAGAGCAACGCCCGAGTGCTCTTGTACGAAAAATCACTCAACTCATCGGCAATGACAGTTTTCACATAATACCTCTTAAAAAGGGAAATATAGCAGAAACTAAACTGCAGATCTACAACGAAGAGAATTTTATGAAAATTTCTAACGATCTTATTGTGTCAGAAACAAATCATTGTACTTACCAATTGAAAAGTTCGAAGGGCCTGCAAGTTGTCATCAAAGGCATCGAAGCTGATGTAGATACCAACGAAATAAAGAGTGCGCTGCTAGAAAACAAAATTTAAACCAAAATTGGTGATAAACATCATCAATAGGCAAAAAGTTCCGCAGCCCAAGTTTAAAGTTTAACTTGACCCAGAAAGCATGCCACTGAAGAAAAATGCAATTCATCCTGTTTATAATCTACAGTACTTGTTACATCGTAGAATTGTTGTGGAGGAGCCGCACAAGCGTAACACTCCTGTGCAATGTAATAACTGCCTTGGCAACACAAGAGCGTACTGCACGCTAAATACTGTATGCGTCGCCTGCGGTGAAATGCACAATTCCACCACTTGTAACAAAGATAAAATGGATCCAAAATTGAAGAAATGCTGCAACTGTGGCAGAAACCACACCGCAAACTATAGAGGTTGTATAGTCTTTAAAAACCTGAACAATAGGACGACGAGTGCTGTCGCCGGGGTATCCTTTGCAAATACCTTGAAATCTGGACCCGTGATTGGGAAAAGTACCTGTACTCTCTCCTCATGTGATGATATATTAGCTCAGTCTATTCGTTCCCACAGGTGAGCTACATCAATAAAATAATGCGCCCGAAAACACTCATGGTTAAACAAAAAAACATCGAAGCAAAGATAATGTCAAATGCAGCAAAGCATGATGAACTTTATGACATTTATGTAGGAGTACAAATGCTCGCTGAGCAACGATCAAAATAGACAATCAATGGGTTTGTTAAACATTTGTCTCTGGAATTCAAATGGAATCTCTCGACATAAATTAGAAGTATTGAAATTTCTAAATGACAGGAATATTGATATTATGCTCCTTGCTGAAACCCATCTTACGGACAAAACCAATTTTCAAGTACCAGGGTAGATCTTCTACAGCACGAATCACCCGGATGGAAAGCGCACGGTGGAACTGGTGTTCTGATCAAAAACCGTATTAAGCACTACCCGTTGGTAGGAATTGCGGAAAAACATATGCAAGCTACATCAATACGTCTGCAATCAAAACGAGGAGATATTGCACTGTCGGCAGTTTATTGTCCTCCACGTGTTGCTATAACAGAGGCGCAATTCATGCAACTATTCAACTCCCTAGGAGATCGCTTCCTTGCCGCTGGTGACTATAGTGCAAAACGCCCGCACTGGCGTTCCCGACTGGTAAACTGGTACACATAACAAATTAAATTATGTCTCCCCGGATAAGCCAACATACTGGCCAGTAGATCCTAAAAAAATACCGGATTTGATAGACATCGCCATTACCAGAAGGATTCCTATCAGCTTAGTAACAGCAGAAGTTCTTGCAGATTTGTAGTCGGACCACTCTCCGATCCTCTTCAGCTTACTAGAGTACCTTCAAATCAGAGAATACCCCTTGCAATTAACTTCTAATAAGGCCAACTGGCTTAAATAAAGGAAATACATTAGTACTCATATCGAGCTTAGCCCAATGATAAGCAACGAGTATGATATTGAAAAATCCGTCGATAACCTAAGTTCAATTCTTACTGAGGCAGCCCATCATTCAACTCCTCATGTACCACCAGCCCTGATATGCTACAATCACAACATAGTCTTTTCGCAAAGAAGCGTCGCCTACGAAGGGAATGGCAAAACCTAAGGTCTCCTGACGCGAAACATCGCTTAAGAGTTGCAACCCGTGAACTTAGCAAAGCTTTAAACTCTGAGGATCAGCTCACTCAGCGCCAATATATAGCCAACTTATTGCCTACAAGCCCAAAATTTCCTTTGTGGAGGGCCCAAAAATGCATAAAACCACCAGTTAATGTTGACACGCCGATAAGGGATAAAAATGGCAAATGGGCAAGGAGTGACGAAGAGAAGGCAAAAACTTTTGCACTGCACCTGTCAAATGTCTTCCAACCAAACCCATCAACTAATAGTTTCATGCTACCTTCAGATCAGTATTTTGAAACCTCTGAATGAAACTGAAAGCCAACAGCTATCACTGGCTTATCAACTCACGATCTCCACTAAATATTGAGTATAAAGTTCTCCTTTATAACAGCATCATAAAGCCAATCTGGACCTATGGTTTTCATCAATGGGATAATGCAACAGCCCGCTTTTTTAAAAGGGAGCGATCACATATAGATCTTAACATACCAACAGTAAAAAATGAAATAGCCAAAATGAAACGTATTTACGCTGAGAAACTAAACAATCACCGGAATCTATTAGCAAAAGCACTCACTCGACTAATGTCACAGACACGGCTAAGGAGAAATGACATACCAGCCCAACTTCAATTATAAGGGCACTTAGTACATATATTCCCTCCAACTGGAGGACTCTAAAGTAAGAGAAGATCCAATAATTAAAGAAAAATTAAAAAAAAAAGAACGCAGATGCCACAAAACAAATGGATTGTATATATTGTGCCACTTTTCAGATTATGCTCGGCGATAAGACAACTTCAGTCGTGTGATACCAGCCCGAATAATATTGTAGTAATGTTTATGCGACATAATTCTATTATAAGCGTAAAAGGTATCGAAATTGGTGTAGTCGAAGTTTTCCAAATGTTTCCTCAGTAGTTTGTAATGATCTTTAAATTTTTTAAAATCATATTCAGAAGAACCAGGATCAGTTGGCATCATTGGTATCAATCTTATCGTTTTCCGTGTTGGCATGAAGGGAGCTCCAAATCTACAATTTTCTTTTTTATTGGGATCCATCTTTTCAAGACACGTAAATGTGTACTTGTGAGTCTGAAGTTTGATATTTCCGCAAGCGTCTGATTCTGATACCGAAACTTCAATAATTCATCAATCATATTGATAACATCATAGTTATTACTTTTTAAATCTGCAGGTACATTATCTAACCATAAAATAATGTGAGCATGTTGAAATTCAATTCTTTTGAAATGATCGACGATTCTGTATTTCCCAAACGGAATCCTCTTTTTTGATTGCAAAATACTTAATCAACAATTGACCAATTTATTAAAAATAAATGGCACATGTAACTGCATCATTATTAACTAATTTGGTTTTGTGCATCTAATCCATTTCTGATATGAATTCATCTCAAGCATGTTTTCCGTTTGTTTGTAATTTATACAACAATTTTAACAAATCTGTCCAGCCAGTTTCATTAGCGCTCAAGGTCATAAAAGCTGTTGGTGATCCCAATTGTCTAAGCATCGCAAATAATTCGTTTTTTCGATCCGCCCAATACCAAAGCCGAATTTGGAATAAACATGAACATAGCTAGTCTTATGAATCAATTTTTGTTTAAATGAACATAGAAGCAATGGTCATCCTCAATATTTCTAGGCAGCTGCTTAACCTTAGTATTAACATCAACAGGAATATAGATAATTTGCCCAAAAATACCATATTGACCAATGAATTATGATTTTCATAATATTTTCGTGTTGATTAGAAGTTAACTTCAAATCATTTTCCCCCAAATACAAAGACAACACATGAATGTCTAAAAGTATTGTGTGGCAGAAAGCGTCACAAAGCGGATTTCCATAGCTTGTGATGCCTTGATGCCTAGGAAAGCTCGGGTACCTGCGCGAAAGGCGGTGTACTGGTAGAATGACGAAATTGCTGAGCTTAGGACTCGATGCATTCGGGGACACAGGTTGGCGCAGCGTAGCTGAACGTCTGCCGATTGGGAGCAATTGCAATGCGATTTTAATAGGCTAAGGCATCTCCTGAGGAAGGCTATACGGTCCACCAAAGATTCCCGCTTTAAAGCCCTGCGAGACAGCACTGATACTGATCCGTGAGGCAAGGAACACAAAATCGTGATGAGCTCGGTAAAGGGACCACAGTCTCCACAGCCATCAGACCCAGCGTTGATGGGCGAGGTGGTTGCAGCACTTTTCCCTGTGGGTGACATATTGGAATCCACTGCTTCGCCTAATGGCATCGTCGGTTCTCCAGTGGTAACTACAGATGAAGTGCTGCAAGCTCTAAGAAAGTTGGGAGACAGGAAAGCCAAAGGACATGATGGTATCCCAAATGTAGCGCTAAAGGCTGCAGTGAGAGCAGATATTGCGACCTTCCCAAAAATGTACTCCGCATGCCTTGTCGAAGGTATTTTTCCGAACATCTGAAAAAGACAGAGGCTAGTTTTTTTGCTAAAGCCAAAAAAGCAACCACACCATCCATCTGCGTACCGGCCGCTCATATCATATCACAGTCGGACGTCTTTAGTAGACTTTAGATGGACCAAACGCTTTATCCGATCTCCAGTTTGGATTCCGCCGTGGAAAATCCACGGTTGATGCAATCCAAGCAGTAATGGATATTGCACGTAGAGCAACGAATGGAATCAGATGGAAGGGAGGTGACAAGGAATACTGCGCTGTAGTGACATTGGACGTCAAGAATGCCTTCAATATGGCGAGCTGGCCGCGGATCAAACAAGCACTCAGGGCGCTTGATACACCGAGGTACCTAATGCGGATAATTACTTCGCAGATAGAGTGTTGCTGTATGACACCGATGATGGCCGGAAGGAGCACAGGGTCACAAGGGGCGTGCCACAAGGCTCGGTTCTAGGTCCCACTTTGTGGAACGTAATGTACGATGGCATTCTCAGGATGAACCTCCCACAGGCGCAACGCTGATTGGCTATGCTGACGACATTGCTCTGGTAGTCGTGGGTAAAATGATCGAGCGAATATAAGCTAGCTGTTGTGAAGCCACGGCCAGTGTCATTAGCTGGCTTAGTCAAGCTCATCTGGAGTTAGTGGTTGAGAAACCCGAAGCTGTTCTCCTGTCCACTCGGAAAGTGAGGGAAACATTTTCGTTGCGAATTGGTGACTGCCTCATAACCTCACTGCCATCCCTCAACTAACTGGGAGTGCTTTTTGACACTCGGCTGACCTTCAAAGAGCATCTAGTCACCATAAAGGACAAAGCGGTAAAAGTTAATGGAGCCCTATATCGGCTAATGGCAAACATAGGTAGGCCACGATCATGCACGCGAAAGCTGCTGGCCAGAGTCGTTGCCTCCATTATCTTATACGCGGTGCCAGAATGGGCGTATGCAACACGGAAGAGCTCATGCATGGTGGGTATTCGTAACGTACCGCCTAAGCGCATCTCGGGTAGCGAGCGGTTTTCGCACGATGTCAGATGTCGTGATTGAGAAGATGGCTTCTATGCCACCAATCGACATAATGGCGTGAACTTAAACGGAGGCTAACTACAATCTCATCTACAGAAGATGAGTGGCGATGCAGCATCCAAGAATGACAGAGAAAATGGGAAGCGTCTATGAAAGGGCGATGGACGTACTCCCTGATCCATAGCCTAGATGTATGGATAACGCGGAAACATGGAGAAGTGGATTTCCATATAACGCAAATACTCAGTGGACACGGTTGGTTTAAATTCTATTTACATCGTTTCAAACATGAATAGGACCCCTTCTGTCCTGTCTGCGTTGGTATCGCTGAAGATGCCCAATACGTACTTTTCTGTTGTCCTCGATTTAGCGATGAGAGGTGCCACACATGTGCCAATGAGAAGAAAAGTGGTAATTGGTAAAAACCGTTATAGCAACGATCATGTGGACCCTCCGTGTAACAGATTGCGAACGCAAGGTGATCGTTCAGCTGCACAAATGGACAGGGTATTGTAGATTGTTGACATGTAGTTGCGACCTACAAACAATACAGACACAGTAGGTGACTCACTTTCTTGGGACAGACTGACTTTTGAGCAACTATGCTCCTCCTTTCCTCCCGACGAAATATCTAACGACAGTTCTGGGGAACAATAGGACATGGGGCGAAATTTTTAGCGTGGTTGAAGTTGCGCACTTCGATAATAGACCGATTAGGCTTCCCATGCTTTTCTTCCGATAAAAAAAAAAAAAAAAAAAAATTATCTATTGTATAATACGTAGGAATAATGCACGCACACGCTCACACACACAAAAATAATAATAATGCACGCACACTCACGCAAAAATTAGAATAATGCACGCAAACACACACAAAAATTGGAATAGTACACGCACACATACACAAAATGTGAAAAGAACTTCGTTCCAAAACTGAGGGACTAGTTTGCATACAAACAGACAGACGAACAGACACATAGACAAGCGAACAAACAGGAGTGCATGCGCCTGCAGAAAAAAGTGAATGGAACACTGCAATCCGTAAAATCCGAAATGTGTATGGTGGTACACGGACAGCATTTATATCCTTGCCAGCATCTGATGCCAAAAAGATCCTGGAACTAGGGAGAGTTAAAATCGGGTGGGTCTTATGCAGACTCAGTCAGACATTGGGCGCCGCTGTAAAAATGAAGTAGATCGCGCGAGTTATGTATGTTTACATATGCCAGACACTTAGGTAGGGTATCATTCTCGCTCTTTCTTAATTTTTGATATTGTTTAAGTTCAAGTTCAAATTCAAGTATAAACGGTACAAGCAATTAGCTTATTTTTGTTATTGTAATAGAAGTATATGATAACAGGAAAAACAGCAGATGTTACCGTTTGCACTTAAACTAGTCGATAGCAAAAGGGTATAAAAAGGAGAGAAAAACATTTAAAGAGATTGATTAATATAAGTGAGTGGATATAATAAGGATGTACACTGTGTAATAAAAAACAAAACATTGTAAAACTGTGAAAATTATTAAATAAAAAAAAAACTTAAATAAATTAAAATAAAACGTTATACAAAATTACTAAAAGCAAATTAAACAAAAATATATAACTGGCGCTGTTGGGATAAAAAAATGTTTTTTTTTTACGGAAAGAACTTACAGTGGAATTGAAAGTGTTCTGGTTAAAAAAAATTATTATAATAATATTAATAAAAAAATAAACTATGAACTAAAATAAAAAAAAAATAAAAAATCAGCCAAGTGTGAGTCGGACTCGCACACGGAGGGTTCCGTACAATCGTACAAGATTTTTTGCTTAAAATATAAAATTATGTTTATATTTAATAGCCTAAAAGTATACTACAATTAACAGCTCAAAGTATACTACAAAAAACAAAAAATTGTTAAACAAAAGATTAAATAAAAGAACAATGCTTCTAAAAATGTATATTTTTAGTATTTGTCGTTCACAAACACAAGTGAATTACACACTCTGTGAAAATTTCAACTCTCTACCTATTGCGGTTTATGAGATAGAGCAGGAGACGGACGGACATTGTAAGCTTAGTAATAGGGTCCCGTTAGTTCCCTATGGGTACGGAACCCTAATAACAAAAAGGAAAAAGAAAAAATTAAAAAATTGCTAAAACTAGTACAATTAAATTAATTTACACAACAAATTACGAAAAGAAAAACCACCACCAAATACTTTCTATAGTTCAGAGCATATCACATCAAATCAAATCAGTGATTGTTGTAAGAAGTAAAAGAAAAAAAAAATTATAAATAAACAGTATCAATTCATCTAAAACAACGAAAAATAAAAGTCTCACATAGAAATTTTTTTTTATATTATATTAAAATAAAAAGAGAAATCGAAAGATGACGTTGTAACTTTACTTTTTGATTAAATTAAATTACTCAGTTATACTTATATATATATAAAGGAAAATTATATAAAACTGCAAATTGCAAAATACAGTTAAGTTTAAATATATAACTTATAAACTTAAATATAAAACAAAAAAAAAAAAAAAAAAAAACACAAATTCTTATTAAATAAAATGAATTGCTTTATGCATTTATAACAAATATACAAATTAAAAAAAAAAAGAAAAAACAGCAGTCACAGCAACAAACAAATATATAAATAATATGTATATATAAACCAACAACATATTAATCATCAATAATACCAGCAACAAATGGATCAATAATATCATAATCATCATCAAAAAACAACAGTAACATCAGCAATAGTATCAACAACATCAATAATACTACGTTTGTTTGATAAGATTACTTATGCTATAAGAGATATTTCGTGGAATAAAGTTTTTTACCTTAGCCTCTCTTTAAGAAGTTAGTTTTAAAGGAAATGTGCAATTAGAAATGAGCAAAGGAACAAAAACTACAACTTTGCAAGCGTTTTCCTTGAAATGTTAAGTAAATTCATGTGAAATTTGTTCATTTTATTTAAATTTGAATGTTTTTGTATAATAATATACTAAATTAATGCGATTTTAATGACTTTTAATTTTTTGGTCACGGTTGACCATTTGGTGGAAATGCCCATATGTACATAAGTATATAACAACATTTTCAATTCATAGTTAAGTTAGTAAATAGATAAATTTTATTCATTTCATTTATTCATATCAAGTTGGTATATACTTACATACATATGTAAGTACTTGCTTAGGCTACAACAATAAAAACAATAATTAAAACATTTGGTAAGGTTTTCTTTGCTATTTGTAAAAAAATATATAAATTTATTGAATAATAAGAGGAATAATAGAAATGTACGATCTCCCTCTTAAAGTTACAACAAATTTTATTTATTCCATAACGTACATACATCATGGAACAAGTAATCAACGTAATAATCGAAGGACAAAAAGTAGCACTAAAGACAGCGTAGGTTAAGTATCTAACGTCATTTGAAGAAAAAATAATATCAACATAGCGGCATTTATCCAAAGCGTGGAATACTACCTCAGTCAACTAGAAGGTAGCGATAACTACAATATATATAGAGAAGATTCAAGGAGAAGCAGAAACAGCAATTCTTCACTTACGAAGCTATGATGATTGGAATATCACCCTAAAACGCAGATATCTCGCTGATATACGACCAGAGGAATTATTTCAAAAAATAAGTTAGGTATAGAGTCCTTAACTATCAATCAGATAAGACGAATGACTTACGCTATAAGAAATTTAATTACTTATGAAGAAATTATGAAAGAGTTGATTTTGAAAGTGTATAAAAAGTGAAAACCGTATTTTTGGAAATAAAAACTTCAGAAATCCAACTAACAACTGTTTTAACAACAATAATAATAAAAACTCAAGACAACAACAAAATAATTATACCAATAATCCTGGACAGCAACAACAGAACTATAACAATACTTTAGGACAGCAACGATATTACTATAACAATAATTCTGGACAACAACGACAGAATTACAATAATAACTTTGGATAACAACGACAGAATTCTAATAATATACCCAGAGAAATTGATAATGTAGAAATAAATCCAAATAATACAAATGATCAAAATTCACAAGAAGAACTGAATGCATCTATGTTACAATCAAATATAATTGATCACGATCAATCACAAATTTCTTATAAAGTGAATTACTTTTTTATAAATTAGCCTCGGAATATAGCAAAGCCCCAATAATAAAGATATCTTTAAATAATAAAGAATAATTAGCGCTAGTCGATACTGGTGCTGTTAACGTAAGCATTGTCAGTGATGAAATAAAAGATTTTAAAAGACATGCTATTAATTTAGTGGTTTTTTCAACTATTAATAAACAAGACCTTTTTATAGAAGAAATACATTCCCCATGTCCTAAAGAATTCAATATTCATGAAAAAGCCCTATATACATGGAAAGTTGCTCCATTCATTTCAGATAGAAAATATAGGAACCGATATACTCCGTTATTTACAGGCTAAAATTGATATTGAAAATAATAAAATTATTTTTAAAAATTCAATAAAACAATTTGAAGAACACCCTTTCGATAGAATAACTGTTTTAGAATTAAGAACAGAACAAGAAATCGAAAATGTTTTAACACAAATCATCTTAATGATGAAGAAAAATTATGTTTGAATAAGATACTAAAACAATTTAAAAACTTATTTTATAAGGAAGGTGATGAACTCACTCATACTCATGCAGTAGAGCATGAAATCAACACTACAACAGATCAACAGATTAATGCAAAACTTTATAGATATCCTCAAAAATATGAAGAGGAAGTCAGAACCCAACTTGCCAATATGGAAAAGCAAGGTATCATAAGACGTAGTAACTCTAGGTATGTATACCTAGCCGTTGATAGTTATAACAAAGAAATTAGAAAACTCAGGAAAACAAAAATACCGATTAGTAGTGAATTATCGCAAGTTAAATGAAACAACAATTGACGATAAGTTTCCACTACCATACTAGATAAATTAGGTAAAGCTCAATACTTCACAATTCTCGATTTAGGTAAAAATTTTTCATGCTTTAAGAACTCATAATTTAAAAATACAAGTATTATAGATAAGTGTAATTCTATGAGAAAGGAAACATCATTTTTAGGTCATATTCTAACAAAAAATGGATTAAACCAAATCCAGACAACATTATGACAATACAAAATAGGATACTACAGAAAGTTTATTCATAATTATGCCCAAATAGCTAGTCCAATTATTAAATGCTTACAAAAAGAACACTAGGTCAATCCAATAGATCCAAATTTCATCAATGCATTCGAAAAATTAAAAACAATAATTACTCAACACCCTGTACTAATGCATCCAAATTTTAATAAATCATTTTTTCTAACGACCAATGCTTTTGATTATGCGTTTGGAGCCATATTATCACAAGAAGGCCATCCCATTTGTTATGCATCCAGAACATTGAGTAAACATGAGAAAATTTATTCAGCAACAGATAAAGAATTTTTGGCTGTAGTATGGGCAACAATGATTTTCTATTAAGACACACTAATCCAACAGTCAACAAGGAATAACTGGATGAATTGGATTTGGAAATTAATTATAATGAAATGGAGGAAAACGGAAAAGATGATAGGAGCAAAACAAATGCAACATTACACTCAGCAGAAGAAAAATTATTAGATTATACAAATTAAATATTTTATTTATATTTTAATTATTTATTTGCGACACTATGTGTCTTATATGAGTTCTAGTGAAACTAAACTAATAATTGAACTTAAACTTCTATAGGACATTGGTTAAAAAGTAGAACAAAGAGAAGAGAAAAGAAAGAGTAAAAAGAAGTAATGTGAATGATAAAGAAGTGTCTTAACTCCACCCTCCTAAATATCAATCGCCCACGATTGATCCTGCAGTCAACCCACCTAATTCCTAATGTGACTTTTAGGAACTAATTTCCCTGACTCTGTTACAATCGTCGAATGCTTATTCTCTTTTACAATTTCCCCGTTCTAGCGCTTAGATAACTTAGTCCCTAATCTTTTATTCTGCCTAACATAAACTTGCTTTCCTGATTGATATTCTTTTGACTCCAATCTATTCCTATTGTGATATGCTACGTCCTTTTGCTGCCTATCCAAAAGACTCTGGAGGCTATTTTGCTTAGTTTTTTCATAATCATCGGGACCAAAAGTTGCTACTCTACCAAAAAATAAATCTACAGATCTTTTGTTTGTCGTCGAGTGTATCGAATAGTTTTATTCATTTAGTGCTTATTCAAGTAACTCACCAAAATCTTTTGAAGGATACTCTTGTTTCAAACACTTCATTATTTCTGACAGAGTTGAGTGAAATCGGTCCAGCTGGCCACTCACCTCACTTTTATAATGTGGTGTAGTAAACATTTCAATTTTTAGGTCGTTTTCAATCATGAATTTGATTGTTTCAGAGTTAAATGTCTTCTCGTTGTCGAACACAACAGATTTTGGCACACCAAAATAAAAATATCGATATGAATTTTTTGAGTACGTCCTGGGAAAGTTGGCATTGGAGTGAAACCTAATTGTTGCTCATTCGGGTGTCTCTCATATTTATGTTCCTTATAGATTCTGCAATACCTGACCATTCCTTTTATTTTCCTCGACATTGCGGGGAAATAATAATTCTCCAAAATTTGAAGTCTATTCTCCCTATCATTTCTGTGAGCCCTGCTATGCGTTTCGACAATAATATTTTCTAGTTCCTCTCTTGAAATAATATCTGACACAAAGGTTTGGGAAAATCGAACTGAACTGAATTTTAAAAATAATGGGATCTGTGGTTTTAATGCAATTCAAAACCAATGGATTAAGATATTGTTTCGAGATGTTAATGAGTTTACTTGGGGTAAATTCGGGTTCCAAAATAATGTACCTATTGTATCCAGGGAAAATATTTTTAAATTGATAAAATGAATTCCCTACTTCAATGAACAATTGGTTCTTAAACGAATTTATTGGAGCTTCTATTGTCGAAATCAAATGCCTTGAAGACCTGACAGGAACTATTGTCGCTAAAGAGTTAAGGTTTGCAATCGGAGGACGTGATAAATAGTCTGCAACAACATTCGTATTGCCGGGTTTGTAAATAAGTTCATGATTGTACTCCTCCAATATTGCTTTCCACCTCTTCATCTTCGCATTAGTATTCATACTGCTTAAGCAAAGGCTGGTGGTCTGTAAATATTCTGACTTTCTTTGACTCATACAAAACACATTGTAACGAATGCAGTGCCCAAATTACAGCCAACATCTCCTTCTCATTTACCGCATAATATTCATCTGTTCTACACAACGTTCTTGAAAGGAAACAAATTGGTCTACCCTCTTGCGAAAGAACAGCTTCCAATGCATAATTGGATGCATCTGTTGTGAGCTCAAAGGTTTTCCCAAAAACTGGGTAGTGAAGCATCACATCATCTGACACCAAGCATTTCTTTACCTGTTGAAAAGTCTCAATCTGTTCTTCTGTTAAATTTAACTTTGCCCTTTTAGATTCATTCTTACGAATCCTACCAAAACATCCCCTAAGTTCTCCGTTAAGGGTTTTACTATCTCTGCGTATGCTTTTATAAATCTACGATATTGTCCCGATATGCCCAAAAACTAACGCAAATCATAGACTGTTTTCGGACGAGGAAAATTTAGTATGGCCTCCATTTTCTTAGGATTTGTGCTAATACCATTTTGCCCTACTATGATACCGAGAAAATCAGTTTCCTCCTTGATAAACTCACATTTATCAATTTGAACCTTCAAATTTGCTTTCTCTAAGGTATCAAAAACAATTTTATTTATTTGAATGACATTGACAAAAAAACTTTCAGCTTAAAACAAAAATAAATGTAATTGTTGCCGCCATAAATTAAGATGACAGTTCATGTTGTATTTTTAAATTGCATTGTCGTTATAACATGGGCTGCTAACTGCGAAAATGACATGCAGCGATCAACACATTTTTCTTCAGTCGGCGAAAAATGAGAGAAGCAAAAGACGAAATATTTTTAAGCATGCTCAAAATTATAAAAAAAATTATTGTATTAAATAAGTATTAAAAGTTAAATAAATACAACATCATTATTAAATAAGTAAACAAATAAATGATTTTGAGTGCTGTAAAAATTCGAAAATCTCCGCCGGCAACATTCTTAAAAATATTTCACATTATTCCTGTATTCACCGCCACTTCATCGCAAACATACATACAAACGCGCATTCTTGAGACGCATGGGCAGACAGCGTGAAAGAAAAAATAATTAATTTTAAAATAAATATTTAAATTACAGCAATTTGCAAGATATGCAATGCGGAACAAAATCCATTCAATATGAATGACAAATGGGTACAGTGCGATGAATGCAATCAATGGTTTCATTTGACCTGCGCCGGAGTGGACGATGGTATAAAAGATCGGGATTGGAGCTGCGCTTGCTGTTAAAAGGACAGTGATGTTGCAGGCACAATGCACACTCCATCAGGCCCAATAATGCATTCACCAGTTCGACAAGAACCTTTTCCACTAATAGCATTAAATCAAAGTGTCGACGAGCAGGACACTCGAGGAAAAGCTTCAAACCAAAGTTTCGACGAGCAGGCCAATCATAACCCAACGCTAAAGTTATGTGAGGCAATTCCACAACAGTTAGTCTCTAACGCATCCACGGATACGACGCATCATCAGCAGCAATTAATGCTTGCCATGTTAGAGGAAAAGAGAGCCGCAGAAATGAGATACATCGAACAGAAGTACCAACTACTCGGGCAATTGGACCCTGCAGACACGTCAAATTTGAACGATTCGTCTCGTCAATTTCGGGCAGCAAACAGCAGCTTGTCAAATTCTCAAATAGCTGCAAGAAACGTTATACCAAAGAACCTACCAAAATTCAGCGGCGATCCGGAATTATTCATCAGCACATTTGACCATATTGGAGAAAATGATTGAAAAGGTGAGAAAGCTGCGGCCACCTAAAGACAAGCTAGAAACCTTGAACGAGTTTGCATTGGTAGTACGGAATATATGCGCGACAATGGAAACTTGCAAACTGGATGCCCACCTCAACAACCCCATGCTAGCAAAGGAACTAATTGACAAGTTGCCAAGTCATCACAGGCTGAGTTGGGCTATGCACGCTTGGGACAGTTCAGTGCCAATAATAAAAGAGTTCAGCGATTGGATTTATCGTATGGCAGAAACAGCGTCTAACATAGTATCGCCTTCAACATACAAAGTGAGTACAGTCAACGCGCACGTTAAAAGCGCATCGTCAAGCGATGATCCACCAAATGACAAAGGCCAAGCGCCACAGAACATAATGAAATACATTAAATGTGAATCAATCGCTCATTTCGGTGCTAAGTGCGATGAATTTCAACGCTCATCTGTAAAGGAAAGATGGGAAATTGTGAAGAGTAAAAGAGCTTGCTTTAGGTGTTTGAAAAATCACCGTAAATTTTGTTTTTAAAGAAACCTTGCGGCGTGGATGGTTGCCAACAAAGACATCATCCACTGCTCCACGAAAGCGACGCGGAAAGTTCCACCACTACAGAGAATAAACAAGCAATCGTAAGTACTCATCAAGCTGAAAAGTTTACTAATCAGTTTTTCTGAATAGTGCCGGTGAAACTACACGTATCTAACAAAACGATCGAGACGTATGCGTTTCTAGATGAATCATCGTCAGTGACGCTTATTGACGAAACGACATATGAAGGTATGCATTAAAGGCGTACTTATGCCATTATGTTTGCAATGGACCAGCCATGCCAACCCGACTACGCAAAGCCCAGTCCAGTTTGGAGACACAGAGAATGTTTTGGGTATGTATTGGAAACCAAGTACTGATACATATAAATACATTCTCAGATTCGCACGTCTGCGTCGAGATATATTAGCTGATAATACCATACCATCAAAAAGAGAAGTCCTACAGGTCCTAATGTCAATCTTCGACCCACTTGGACTACTCTCGTGTTATGTCATCAGTCTGGCAACAATGGAAGCGTGTGCTGGCACCCGTTCAGGCGATCGAAATTACAAGGTGCTATTCGTACAATCTGGCGAAGGCAACTCGGTTCGAGCTATACGTATTTGTCGACGATAGCGAATTGGCTTATGCCGCAGCATGCTACATACCCACATTCCACGCCAATGCCATCGATGTTCAGCTGGCAGCCGCTAAAAGCAAAGTCGCTCCGCTAAATCCGATGTTGATGCCGAGTATGGAACTTCAAGCTGCGGTAGTAGGCGTACGTTTAGCTAAAAGGGTCCGCAGTGCACGTGGGCTATGACTAAAATGCAATGGCTAAAAATAGATCCTCGCAAATTTCAGCAATTTGTAATGTATTGAGTGGGAGAAATTTTAGAAAGCATAACGCAATGGCCCTGGATAATGACAAAAATGAACATTGCCAATGCAGCAACAAAGACAAACAGTACCATTAAGATCGGAAATTGGTTGAAAGGACCGGACTTCCTCCATATGCCTGCTACTCAGTGGGAGGACTTCGAACCAGTTTCCGAAAGGTTGGACACATCTGAGTTACGAAAAGATGTTTATATAACTCGCAAGCAATCGACTACAGTTCTTGACGTAAAGTATTTCTCAGAATGCCGTCGGCTGTATAGAGCAGTTGTAACATTCCTTCTGTACCTAGAGCAGCTAAAAGTGAAGGTCAAGTGCGAGATCAAACCGATAACCATAACTCCAGAATTGGTCACCAGTGCAAGGAATGTACTTTATCGACAAGTACAGGCGTCAGAAATTGCAACGTTGTCAAGCGCTTTACCAGCCGACAAACACAATACAGAGTCACGTTACCTTTCTGATAGTAAAATCGCATCATGAGAAGCTACATCATTTAAATGATGAAACGACAATCAACAATATAAAAGGAGCTTATCACATTCCTATTTTGCGAGAACTTTACAGATCAGTGCGCCTATCCTGTCAAATGTGCAAGGTCATCAATGCCATACCCAATCCACCACAATACTGGCAGCAAGATTGGCCAGCTTTAGTAAACGTTGGCAGATACAAGGAGAAGAGTTGGGGAGTACTATTCAATTCAAAAAATGTCAACCAATATCAATCGGAGACATCATCATCGTGATAGATGATAACCTCTCGAGGAACTTCTGGCCAAAAGGACGTATCATAAGTGCAGTTACAGCTAAAGATGGACAAGTCAGGCGCGTCACTATACGAACCGAACAAGGCGTAATGGAGAGACCGGCGATAAAGGTGGTGGTATTGGATGTCGGCACGAAAGATGGTAAACAACCATAGGGGTTATTTACGAAGGGGGGAATGGTGCCGCCATAAATTAAGATGACAGTTCATGTTGTATTTTGAAATAACATCGTCGTTATAACATGGGCTGCTTAACTGCTAAAATGACATGCAGTGATCAACACTTTTTTGTCGGCGAAACTAGACATGCAGCGATCAACACTTTTTTCTTGAATCGGCGAAAAATGAGAGAATCTAAAAGACGAAATATTTTTAAGCACGCGCAAAGTTAATCAAAAAATTTTTGTATTAAATAAGTATTAAAAGTTAAATAAATATCATTATTAAATAAGTAAACAAATAAATGATTTTGAGTGCTGTAAAAATTCGACAATCTCCGCCGGCAACAATGCCACTTAATTAAATTATATTTCAACATTTATGGAAACCGTATAGGAATATTAAAATTATGCTCACTATGTAACTTAAGAGAGTTAAGAAAACCTATATAACTTTATAGGGAAATGTCCGATTTTAAAAGAGTTCAGATATACATTTTAAGAAATTATTGTTAGAAGAAAAGGAAATTATTCTCATTTTAAATGGTAACGATTCTACTAGTTTAAAAAATGTTGCTTATTATGTAATTAAGGCCTTAAAATACCGGGAAGAATTAATCATTGAATTTAATTATTGAATTTTGTTTTTCTTTTTGTATTTTTTTGTAATTTTTGTTTATTTTTTAATTAATTTTAATATGTACTGTATAATTATTTTCAATATGTACGGTATATGTATTATATAATCTATAAGTTATATTTTATTTTAATTAAATTTAAGAAGATATCTCCGACTGACGAATTTTATAGTCATTGTTGTATGTTCTAAATTATTGAAAAATAAATAATAATAAATAATAATATTAGTTCTAAGCCAGGAACTAGTTGCCGCTAACAGCTGGAAAGGTGCAGCGTCAACAGCAGCAGCAGCAACAACAGCAGCAGCAGCAACAACAATGTCGCTAGCTATTGGAATTAGTTACAAACGTCAACATCAGCAAAAGCGGCAAAGAAGAGCGCCAGCCATAGCGCACCTAAGCCGAAGAAGAACAAGTCGGGAGCGCTGGTCATGAAGAACTTATACTAAAAAGCTCTTTTTATTTTAGGAAAGATTGCCAAAAATGAGGAGAGTGGGACGGTACATGAGTTCGACCACGTGGACAAAGTTAAATACCAGGCCGTGGTGACGGAGTGCAAGGAGTACATAGCCACTCACGTGAAACCTGTAACGCGACTAAGCGTAATCGATCTCAGGATGAGACCATTATGAATATAAGGAAAGTGCCAAGAGGCTTTTCAGAGACGTCGCTCAGGATGACCTTACGGTGGTACTTATTGACAAAGTCACCAACGGCGGTAAGAAAGTATTGGAGAAATGGAGGGACATTTGACCCAAGTTAACAGAGTTGGTGATGGAACATCTCCTCTCTGATCTTGGTTCGTCTTTGGAGTTCCTGAGTAAATGCATTGCTAAGATCAGTAATGCTTGGGAGGGCTTAAGTTCATCCCAGCTCGGGATATTGCAATGCGGCCGAGCGCTCGCATTAGGTTGCCTGTTATGAAGCTGGAGCATGGCAATGTGCTACAGCAAGACTGGATATCGACCACAAGTCACTTCGGTACTGAACTACTGGAGATTAGTAGACATGCAATACAAATTAATTGATTACTATACGTCTACAGACCTAATGTCATCAGCCATTTATACTAATCATCATGCACTGTAAAGATAAATTTAAATAAAGTGTGCGAAATTAAGTTAAATAGTTAATACAATACTATGCGTTAAGGAGAGTTAAGAGATTAGATTTTAGTTGATCAGAAGAAATAGAATTAGATACAAGGTCGTAGTATAGATTGTATGATTGACATAAAACACGAAAAGGATCAATAAGTAGTCTTATATGTATCAACAAGTATAGGAGAATAATTCCTTGTAACTCCAGAAGGAACATTAAAATTAATACTACCAAGCAAGGAAGGAGAAAAGATGCTGCTTACAATTAAATTGTGCAAGAATGTGACACCAAGAGTCGTTCTGCGACTGGATAATTTCGGGAGGCGGATTAGTTTAAGACGGCTTTGGTAAGATGGAAGGTTTATATAGGGATCCCAGTGTAAGTGACGCAGTGCAAAATGCAAGAATTGCTTTTGAATGGACTCAATACTATCACTATACTTTTTAAACTGTGGATCCCATACACACGATGCATATTCAAGTATTGGCCTAACCAAAGAAGTGAATAATAATTTGGTTGCGTAAGGATCATTAAACCCTTTAGACCAACGTTTAATGTATCCTAAGACACCTCTAGCTTTACATGTGATACAAGAAATATTCCATCCAAAATGCAGTTTTGGATCCATCAACACACCCAGATCACTGAATTGTGTGACACGTTCTAGAGTGTGATCATTAATGTGGTAGCTTTTTACAATTAATTTTTTACGGTAAAAGGACATAAATTTAATTTTACATTTGTCACAATTAACCGAAAGATAATTTTTGGCGCACCACTGAGATAAGGAATCAAGATCTTCTTGAAGAAACATTTGTTGGACCGGAGATAAAATAGCTCTTTGGGTTCCGAAAGCTAGATAGGATGTAATCCAGTTAACTAACTTAGCAGGAAAACTAAAGGTATTCAGTTTATTGTGGAGTACGAAGTGACAAACACTGTCAAAAGCTTTACTAAAATCTGTGTAAATGATATATTAGCTCTACTGCCTTTTTTGTGGAGTGGGATAATATAGGACTGCTTCCAAATATTAGGTAAAACAGAGGTATTCAGAGATAAGTCAAACAATTTGCAGATTGGTCTAAGCAAAGCATCAGCACATCGCTTTAGAATAGAACTAGGTACATCAGCTGGTCCTGGTAAAAACGTTAATTTAGAAGATTTCAAATATTGTAATACTGTATCATAATCAATAACTGACATATTAAATTAATTAAATTCAGGAATATGATATGGGAATGGACTATTACAATCATTATTGAAATTCGTGTAAGTGCTTTGGAAAAAGTTCGAAAAAAGATTGGAAATTTCTCCATCGCTGCAACATTCAACACCATTTAATTTCATATAGGATGTGAATATATCCAACCTACGCTTCGTGTTAATAAAGTTATATAATTTTTTAGGATCTCTTTTAATATCCTCTTTGACATATGTGACGTATGGCTGATAGCAGAAATTGTTTAGGCATTGAAAATTATAGCGGGATATAGCGTATTTAGTATAATCAGCAGACAAACCGGACCATTTAAATTTTTTAAATAGCTTTTTTTTAAATTCTTCAATTTAATTAAATAACGAGAAAACCAAGGTGGGTATGTGGGTTATGTTTAAGTTTAATTTTCGGAATACATAATTTGAAATGATTTTTCATAGTTGTATAAAAATCTTTGCAGCTAGTTCAACATTACCACAGGAATACAAATAAGACTAGTCAGTGGCTATAAGAGGATTACTTCGAAACAAGGAAACATCATTTATGCTGTCGGTAAAGACCATATCTAAAATTCGGTAAATGTTATTAGCTATGTAGTTTACTTGCTGAAGGGAAAGATCCAGCAATGAGTCGACAAACTCACAGCTTACTGATGATATTACAGAGTTACAATTATCCGAGACTGACCAAGAAATATTTGGAAGATTAAAATATCCCATGAATAAGACCTTATCAGTATCTTTGATAAAAGACAAAACTTTCTTAATAGCTGTCAGATGTGATAAGTAAACAGAGTCATCAATTCAGAACATCTGGACGAAGCCATGTTTCTACAAACACAATTACATCTGAATGAAAAGAGAAACTATTAGTGAATAGTCTATTCAGTTTAGAGTTTAAACCTCTGACATTCTGAAAATGTATGATCAAACTGAGGTGTGATGGATCCATAGGAAGGGCTGCTTGAGGGCGACTAGAAATCAGTTTTTTGTAGAATTTGTTGGGGGGAGTTTGACAATAACAGTGTTTGCACGTTTTTTAAAGTTATAATCGTGAACAACACAGCCGGCCGGCAATAACATTAGCCTTGCGATGTCAGTCATATTTTTATTTTAGTGTTTGAGTATAAGTAGAAAAATACCGCATATAAAAACACCGAATCACTAAAACACCGCATATGAAACGGATCATCAAAACACCGGATCACTACAACAACGTACATGAAAACACCAGATCATAACAATGAAGTTCATATTAATCAAACTTTTTCTTGTTATGTTTCAAACCAAAGCCTTTGCGATATGCATGCATTTATACATAATACTAAAATGGAAAAACCCAAAACACCGCAAACATATTATGCACAACAATAAGTACACCGCATACATAATTGGTAATTTTCATACCCAAAACACAAGAATGACAAATACCAGGTATGTATGCAGAGTACTTATTGTTGCAGTGTACCGCTGAAATTTTCTGGTTTCAAGGCACTTAGTGTGTAAATTCTATCATAATTAAGGAACAAAAAATATGGCAACTCTCTATTACCCATTTAGCTTGCCACCGACATCACCCCGATCGGTAGATATCACATACTTGTACCATCTATATATGTAAAAACGACATGCTTTCTGTTAGTCTGGCTAAAACTCGAGAATGACTTGACCGAATTAAATGTTGTTTTTTTGATTTGTTCGCTCCAATACAGAGATATTTTTGGGAAAAAGAAAATTCAGAAAAATGAAAAAGAAACAGCAGAAAATTAGAAAACAAACTAAATTAACGATGTCTGCGAGTGAGATGCAAGACCAAGCACAAAAACGTTTTGTACGTTTTTACATTGTTTATGCTGTGCTACTTCTTAAGTTTTGTGTTGTTGTTGTTATTGTTGTATTTTTTTTTCTCTGAGTGTATTGCGTTCTTCGCTCTTTTCTTTCTGTATATGAAGTTCACTGAGTGCGAAGAACAACACTCTGCGTTGCTGTTGTTATTGCTTTTTTTGTAAAACTATACGTAACATTTTTGTTTGTTGTAGTACTAGTTCTTCTTCACCATCGAATACAATTTCAAAAAACTAATTTCCCCTTCTGAAAATCTTTCTATTCACTATCAGCATGTTAGAGGTCTTTTTTCTAAACTTGTCGTTTTGTATAGGGATAGTTTCTCCTTTGAAGCTGATGCTATAGCGTTTTCAGAGACATGGCTCAACTCTAATATTCTTAGTAATGGCATTTTCTGTTCAAATTTCGTTACATATAGGACAGATCGCCGTAATCGCCGTGGTGATGGTGTACTCATCGCTGTTATATCACACTTACGATCGGAATTAGTAGATCTGAATTTTCCAGCTAGCATTGAGTTTATTTGTGTGAAGTTATTTTTGCCACATGAATCTATTTTTATATCATGTTCTTATATTCCGCCTAATTCCATTTCGGAAATTTATTTGAGTCATCCCAGTGCTATTAATTCAGTTAATAACATTCTTCGAGACCGTGACTCTTTTATCGTGCTAGGCGATTTTAATCTTCCATTCATTTCTTGGTCCTTTTCCAGTACATCGAATTATCTACTTCCTTCAGTACATCATGATTTCTTGTGCAGGATGTTTGACTACTCTTTGTTTCAATTGAACTCTGTAGTAATTTTTTTTGAATAGATCACTCGATCTAGTGTTTAGTAACGATTTCGCTGGTGTTTCTGTGTCTAGATCCAAACCATTATGTCTTCCTAAGGATACTTATCATCTAACATTGGAAATATCCCTGTCTGTAACCTGTCCAGCATCTGCCTCTATATATATATATATGCAAGTGTTAACTTTGCTCAACTAAATGCAATCTTTCTCGGAACAGATTGGTCTTTCTTATTTAATTGCAGCGATATGTCTACTGCTATTAATTTTTTTTTATGCAACGATATACAATATTTTCGTTGCCAATGTCCCCTATATAATTGATTCGATAGTATCTTATAAAACACCTTGGTTTACTAGAAGACTTTCTATCTTGAAGAACATTAAGCCAAGGTTATATAAAAAATTTAAGAGAACTGGCTCTTCTATTGATTTTGCTAACTTTTGTGTAGCCCGGGCTACTTTCCTTTTACTAAATAACATATGTTATAATAACTACCACTCACGTTGTATACTGCTCCGCACGCGTATTTGCTAACATCTGTCGTAATGCAAAACTGTTTATCAAAGTCGGGATATTGTAACAGAGTCGGCTTTACTAATTCCCTTTTCAAGTATTCGAATGCTTTATTGCATTCCTCAATCCACTGAAACTCTACGTTTTTCTTACATAGCCTTGTTATATTGTGAATGTTCAGCAAAATTTTTTATGAAACGTCTATAATAATTGCAAAATGCAACAAATCGTCTAGCGCTATCAGCATCCTTGATGACTTCATACTTTTTGTTATCTGGCAAAATACATTTATCTGTGCATTTGTGACCCAGGTATATAACCTCATGAAAAAGGAACTTTTATCAGTTTTTAGTTTTAAATTCGGTTAAGTTTTTTAGCATATGCTTTTCGGAACATCCGATTACAACCAAATAATCTATATAGAGAAAAGTCTGTGAATATTTTAACCCTGAAAATGTTATGGTCGTCATCCGCTGAAATGAATTTGGTGCTACTTTAACTCCGTAAGGGAGACGTTTAAAACGAGATGAACCATAATTGTTGAGAATGTCGCTAAGTTCCTTAATTTTTCTTCTAATTTAATTTGATGGAATCCGGACCTTGGTATGCGAGGCCAATGCACGTTACACGCTATTGAGAAGCACAAAGGATAACGAAAGGGGTGAGTCATTTTTTGATTTTATTAGTAGTTCAAATTTGTTAGTTTGCAATATAGGAACATCACCTAACTTTACTTTCCCTAGTACAGTAGACTTCCCGGGCTGGGAGGAGGTAGTAGACGTAACTTTTTTGTCGGAGGTTCAGGTTAAAAATTGAAGGGTGTCTTTCTCGGATCATAGCTGGATACTCTGCAATCTGAATTTGAAAATAAAGGATATTGCTCCATTTAGAAACCCACGCAAAATTAAATGGTATGTTTTCATAAAGGTAACTTTATTGAAACTTAGCTCTGTTAGATATTTAAATATTGACTCCAGGGATGAAATTGCGAAGAAGGTTAAATATCTTGAGGAAGTTTTCGGTAAAGGGAGACGACAAGAAGGTCCTTTAACCAGTGTTATAAAGATAACAACTGGAAAGAATACAAAGAATGCCTCAAGACTTATAAAAAAGCCATCAGGAATGCCAATCAATCCAAATCCCATATTGAGTTAATGGCAAAGAAAGCCTGTGTGGCCTTTTACTGTTGCAAAACATTGTTTGGCACTAAATGTGGTCTACCCCTTAACATAACAGCATGGATGTATACTGCAATTGTTTGTCCGATACTAACTTATGGGGCAATTGTTTGGTGGCCAGCTCTAGGAAAGGGCTATATAGTGCACAAACTAAGTAGTGTGCCGAGAACAGCCTGTGTAGGAATCACAGGAGCCAAGCGCACGTGTCCCACGGCAGCACTGAACGTACTGCAACATCGTCTTCCCATTGATCTCCACATTAAAAACATTGTCTGGAACAGCGCGGTAAGGCTGAAAGAGACTGGTTGCTGGTCAGAACGACCGTATTGACATAGTATGATACTAGGAACGGGAATTACGTTGTGGTGGGGAGGGAGAGTGGGGGAACCTATTGCTTGACCACATGTCCGTTAGTGTCACGCCATCTGCGTCAGTGTGCAAAGTTGTGTCTCTGTGAGTGCATCGGTTCGCCTGTGAGATTTTTTTTAGTAAAACGACTTTTTACATTTCGGCGAAAACGTAATGGCAGATTGTCGAGAACAACTCGCGGCTGTGTTTCCTGTTGGGGAAATCGGCCGCGGAAACTATTGTAATACTTAAGATTGCTTATGGGGATGCTGCCCTAAATAAAACCAGAGTTTACGATTGGTTTTCACATTTTAAAAATGGAGAAATGTCTATTGAAGACCAACTTCGTTCAGGACGCCCCTCAACGTCAAGAACTGATAAAAACGTCGACAAAATCAATGACCTCGTTCGTGAAGACCATCGCCGAACCATTGATCAACTCTGTGAGATGTCGGGAATGTCATGGAGTTCAATTCAGAGAATTTTATCCGAAGATTTGCACATGAGAAGGGTTGCAGCGACAGATTCTTCCATCATGACAACGCGCCGGCCCACACCGCCCTTTCCGTGAAGCAATTTTTGACCAAAAACGCCATGACACCGATTGTCCACCTCCCATACTCATCGGATCTAGTCCTTTGTGACTTCTAATTGTTCCCCAGACTCAAAAGGAATATGAAAGGAAAGCGTTTTGCCACTGTGGAGGTGAAACAAAAATCTCAGGAAGGCTTAAAGGACATCCCGATGAGTGAATTTAAAAACGGTTTGGACAATGGAAGAATCGTTTGGAGAAGTGCGTTGTGGTCAATGGAGAATACTTTGAAGGTGATTAAAATTTGGTGTTAAAATATTAAGATGCGTTCCATGTGCAGTAGCGTGGCATTTCAGCATACAGCAAAGTGCACGCGAAAGCATCTGTTTGACAAACCGAGAAGAAGCTTGTCAATGTTGTCGACGGTGGCCGCGCCGCTCTGATCGCTGCGTTCTCTGGATTATCCGTTTTCCAGATGTAATGCTAAATGCACAACTGCAGGGTATCTTTCGTAGATCATAAAGGAAAATATGCGTCAAATCGCCTCGTCGGTGCTGACATAGCGACCCATCTGATACTGATTTAATTTGTCGTTGGAATTTGTCACAGCGAAAAAAGCCATATTGTCCACAAGTGATCGCCGACGATACAATGGGTAGCCGTCATTATCGGTGATTTCGTCAGCAATCAAGTCTCTCGGGTATCGCTTAGTGTGCATAAGTGCAGGCAACATAAGTGATCATGAAAACAGCCGCTGGTCGCTGACAGCGAACGGTTAACGTGCACGGCTTTAGCAGCATTTGCACATTCGCAAGATATCAAATGTCAAGTGTCCAAAGCACAGGCACAAGTCACGTTGCTGATCGCATGAAACTAATGGTACACTGGATTCAGTTATTAATAAAGATTTAAACAATACACAACAATATATATATTGAATAGCTTGGTGGAAAATCAAAACTGACGAATATACAAAAAAAAAAAAAAAATTTATGAAAATTATTTACGATGAAACTAAATAGAATATAAAATAAAATAAATAAATAAATAAATATAAATAATTTAAATTATATATTATGCAATCAAAAAGCAACAGCAACTAACCTTCAGAAACTGCTTCCGTTATATATTTGAAAGTAAAAGAAAAAGAAAATCAACCAAACCAAACCAAATCGATCCAAATCAACCATGTTTAAGAAGAAATTGTTGTAAAAATACAAAGTCCGAATAATAAATATGAACAAAGAGACTGCTGCGAGGGAACCACAACACAAAAAAAAATAACTCAATATCAACAGCTGGGCCCAAAAAATTAACAATAGAGGAATATAGGGTCCGGCAAAGGAATACAGCGTTGGAGAAGCAACGAGTTCAGGCTCGAGATGAACGTTTAACGAGGATACCAGAAACACCACAATCACCGAAACGACGCGGGGGCACACGAGTTAGGCGTAAAAGGCAACGCTCCATCATTATAGCAAGACTAAAGGAAGAAAATACTTCAGGAGCGTTTGAAGGAGAGTAACACCTTGTTAACCAGGAGCAAGAAGAAATAACAGTGTATTAATTTACACATTATTTGATTTTTTTTTGAGTTATTTAGGAACAACAAACATTTATTTTACAACAATATTGCAAGAATAAAAACAAAATAAAATGTATTTAGAAAATTGTAAAGTTATAAAAAAAAAGTATAAAAAATCAGCCAAGTATGAGTCGGACTCGCACACGGAGGGTTCCGTACCATTGTACAAGATTTTTTCCTTAAAATATATAATTATGTTTATATTTAATAGCCTAAAAGCATACTACAATTAACAGCTCAAAGTATGCTACAAAAAACAAAAAATTTTTAAACAAAAGGTTAAATTAAAGAACAATGCTTCTAAAAATGTATATTTTTAGTATTTGTAGTTCTACACACAAGTGAATTACACACTTTGTGAAAATTTCAACTCTCTACCTATTACGGTTCAAGAGATAGAGCAGGCGATGGACGGACGGACGGACATTGTAAACTTAGTAACAGGGTCCCGTTAGTTCCCTATTGGTACGGAACCCTAATAAAAACGAAATATATAAGCAAAAAAATATTTAAAAAAAAGGGGAAACAAAACAAATTATTTACTTTAAAAAATCTTTAATTTATTGTCATTTAAAATTTGTATGCACCCCAACCCTCTGGCAAGATGTCTTACACTCAACATCACCCGCCGTCGTTGGAAAAGACTTCACTCCAAGGAACTCCTTAATACAATAGAAGATCGTAATATTTTTTAGATGTCATGTTTTTCTAAGTTCATGTAAATTTTCTTAAGATGATACAAATGTATAAAAACCGACTCGGTTGCTTGGACATTAAATTAAAATAATATCAAAAAAAAAAAAAAAAAAAAATTGTATAATAATAAACAAAAAAAAAAAAAAAAAAATTTTTTTTTTTGAAGAAAGATATGATTACAAACAAAAATAAAATAAAATCATAATATGGAATAAATTTATTTTAAGTAATGTAATTATATTGTAAACCAGTTTTGTTTTTAATATTGATGAATGTAATCCATTACATGTATCTTAATTATATAAACATTATATACATATACATATAGTTAGGACCTACCCCTTTGTTTTCATAATAAGTATATTGAATCATTGTATACATTGACAATTATGGGGCAGGACAATACAAAATTTTGAACAACCCAAAGCTAACGTAGTCAACAATGTAGAAATAATAGACCATACGGAACATTTGAATTCGATATGGGTATTATTATTAATAACAACAATACGTCAAGGGTTAAACTTGATAATTAGAATATATACATTACACAATTGGGCTTTGAAAAGAAAATATATTGCTAAAAGTATAGCAGATAAGATAAGGTTTAATAAATAAATAAAAAAAAAAATTATTTAACTTATTTCAAAACTATTGATGGGTTGGTCACAAAATATACCCAAAATAAGGTCCCATAAAGAAATCTTTGATAGATCGTATAAATGTTTGACTCAGAATATGCCAATACAAGAAGAAACAATAAGAAAACATTTCAAAATATTAGTTGAGACAGGACAAAAAATAAGAATACTTATCAACATTAGTTTTGAAAAATTAACAACAGGAAATAAAGTCGCAGCGGAAGGTTTTTTCTATGAATAAAGAAATAAACTCATCAACGTTGCAAATAGGCATAAAATAAACATTAAAATACAAAATAGCCATAACAAAGCCATACAATTAGAGGACCATAACACGGTAGAAACTGCTAATATTAACAAAATGGCCTAAACACCAATAGATTTTTTGAACACAGCCTGTGGTGGTTCGTAAAAATGGTCAGTTTGACTTTTTAGTCCATTTTGAAAGAAAAAGAAAGGTAACCCTTAGATAAAAGAAGCTTCACTAAAAAATCGGACCTTAAAGAGAATTAGACACATTAAAATAACTAAGCAATAAGAAATAAAGTTAACTACAACAAATCATATTAACGATATTAATTTTGTAGATAAGAAATAAACGTTAACTACAGTTGGTGACCCCGACGAAAGAGGTAACGCAGCCTTAAAAACAAAAATACATCGCAACATACGCCACGGCATCGTTAACAATAAGTGATAGTACAAAAAATACATGGCGGAACAAGGCGATATGATCCAGCAACAAGTGCAGCAGCAACAGCAACAAGCTGAGCAGCTTACACAGCAGTTCTTCGCAAGTGTGTCGATTAAGCCAGTGCTGTTCCTAAAGGATGACCCGGATATTTATTTTATTCAGCTTGAAGCGCAGTTTCGTGTCAAAACAAGTATGACCACGCAAGTGCTATTTTTGATCCAAAATACCTACAAATGGTAACAGATTTGCAGCGTAATCCGCCAGCTACCGGCAAGTACGACGCTTTTAAAGACAGAATTCTCAAAGAATTTTCCGATTCGGAGCAGCGCAAATTGCAGCGCTTGATCATTGAGATCGAACTTTGTGTCGACAAGCTGTCGCAATTGCTAAAAAAGATGAAAGATCTGGCCGACAAATAGATAAGCGATGAAGTTCTTAAGTCACTAAGGTTACAACGCCTGCCAGAGGGTATAAGAGCGATCGTTGCGGTTGCCATAGGCGATTCTGCGCAATGGGCCAATAAAGCGGACAAGATGATGGAGGTCATGAAATTCCCGTCGGTATCAACAGTCACCAACCCTTTGCAGCATGAAATTTCAGCTTTGCGGAAAGAGATTACTGACTTGAAGGCACAGCAAAAAAAGCTACGATAATGGGAAAATCGTTCGTGCGACAATTCCAAACAAACATTTTACTATTATCACCGCAAATTTGGTCTTAAAGCACGCAAATGCTCTGATCCATGCGAATTTAGCAAAAACCATCGACTTCGGGAAACTAAAAACCGCTTCGCCAGTGACGGCCAACGAAGTGGGAAATAGTTCAACTTGCCGTCCATTCCTCACTGACACTAAAGGCAAAACGCAGTATTTGATTGACACAGGAGCCGATGTTTCTATATTACCTGCATCATTTAAAAACAAGCTGATTCATACACACTATATGCAGAAAACGGTACACCAATAAGCACTTAAGGCAAGCGATTAATAAAAGTTAATCTTGGTTTGCGTAGACAGTTCGACTGGGAATTTCTAGTCGCAAACGTCACTCGGCCAATCATAGGAGCTGATTTTTTGAAACATTATGGTTTGTTAGTCGACCTTCAAAACAAAAACTGATTGATGAAAAAACCGAGTTATTTGTCAGCTGCACATCATCGGTGACGAATTATGAACGCGTCAGCACAATAGCAAATGGTACCAATTGCAAAAATCTGTTGTCTGAGTTCAAGGACTTAACATTGCCAGACAAACTTAGTCAACACAACAATTCCAAAATGTTATCAATTGCCAAGAAAGAGTTCGACACAATGTTCAAACTTGATATTTGTCAACCAAGCAGTAGCAATTGGGCAAGTCCGTTATACATGGTTCCAAAAAAGATTGGTGACTACAGGTCATGTGGTGATTATCGACGTCTCAATGCCATCAAGACACCAGATCGTTATCCGATACCACACATACAAGATTTCGCATCAACACTAAGTAGAAGAAGGATTTTTTCAGGTTCTCGAACGAGTTTACAATCAGATACCAATCAACACCGAAGACCGCCAAAAACCAGCGATAATCACCCCTTTTGGCGTATTCGAATTCAACGTCATGACATTTGGACTTCGTAATGCAGCCCAAACGTTTCAAAGATTCATGAACCAGATATTTCACGATTTTGACTTCGTTGTTGTGTACATTGAGGACATTTGCATAGCATCCGAGAACAACAAGAAAAGCATCTCCGTATGGTTTTAGAACGCCTAAGATAATACGGCATCAAAATCAACATGGTCAAATGTAACATTGCTAACGAAGAAGTCATATTTAAACAAGGAAAGCTACGCGCACTTGTTGATGGCTACAAAAAGAGAGACAAGACGCCAAATCTCTGGACGACAGAGGCAGAGGAAGTTTTTAAACAGTGCTGAAGCAGCAACGTTAGCACATCCAACGGCAGACGCTAAATTGGTAGTTCAAGTGGATGCTAGTAATTTTGCGGTAGGGGCTGCCCTACATCAGGTGAACAACGGACATCTCGAGCCACTTGGTTTTTACTCGAAACAATTGTCTGAAACGCAAAAACGATATAGCACGTACGATCGGGAACTGCTCGCCGTCTACCAAGCAACCAGAAATTTTAAACACCTGCTCGAAGGTAGAATTTGCATCGTGCAAACGGACCACAAATTGTTAATATTCGCATTTAAGCAAAAGTCCGAAAAAGCATCACCACGTCAACTACGACACTTGGATTTCGTTGGCCAATACACTACAGATATTCAGCACAACTCAGACAAGTTTAACATCGTAGCCGATACGCTATCATGCGTAGAAGAAGTTTGCAGCGATATTGACTACAGTGGTAGAACTGCAGGCTAACGACGATGAATTGCTCAAAATATTAAATCAACCGAATGATTCATCGCTACAGCTCAACCAAATTGTAATGCCACATTCAAACAAACCAGTATACTGTGACATGTCAACGAAATAAGCGCGACCATTTGTCCTGAAAGCATTGCGCAAACATGCATTCAATTCGATGCACAGATTATCGCATCCTGGTAAGAAAGCGACGGTCAGGCTCATAAGGAACGTTTTGTTTGGCCTGGTATGAGAGCAGACATTCCAAAAACGGTCAAAACATGCATTTCATGCCAACGATCCAAAATCAGTCGATACAACAAATCAGTTCTTCAGGCATTTAACACACCGAACAAACGTTTTCAACACATTCACATCGATTTGGTAGGGTCACTGCCACTTTCAAACGGATTTCGGTATTGTCTTACAGGTATCGATCGCTTCAGTAGATGGCCAATCGCAGTTCCAATAGCCGATATCACCGCCGAGACGGTCGCCAGAGCAATAATTAGTGGTTGAATATCGCACTATGGTACTCCACACACAATCACCACAGACCAAGGTAAGCAATTTGAATCAAAATTGTTTCAAGAACTTTCAAAATTGCTTGACAACAAACGAATTCATTCTTCGCTATACCACGCTCAAGCAAACGGAATAATTGAGCGGTTCCATTGTACCATGAAGATTGCAATCAAATGTCAAGGTATGGATTGGTCTGACGCATTGCCCATGGTATTAATGGGTCTGCGTGTAACTTATAAGGAAGATCTCGACGCAACACCAGCCGAAATGCTTTACGGCAGAATAATAAAATTGCCAGGTGAGTTTTTTTGAAACAAACGAAGATGATCCTCCAACGTCTCAGTTTGTCAAAGAGCTTCGCAACGTGATGGACAAAATACGACCGGTTCCGACGGCGAATCATGCGAATGATAAGGCTTTTGTACAAAAAGAATTGAGAAACTGCAAACACGTATTCGTACGAGATGACAAAGTGCGGCCACCCTTGAAACAACCGCACGATGGGCCGTATAAGGTTATCAGCCGTGACTACAAAAACTTTAACGTCGAGATCAACAAGCAAATTGTCATGATCAGCATTGATCGCATCAAAGCATCTTTCTTACCAGCAACCGAAAATGACGAATCGGAGAACAAATCCTGTCAAGTTAAAGTTAACCCACCAACGTCGGAGGAACAACGCAAAACACGAAGTGGTAGATCTGTGTATTTCCCCGAGACGTTTTATCACATCAACGTGACTTCACTGATCACAAAAATGTACAACCGTTCCTTGAAGCACTTTCATTGGTGAACTCCATAAAGGGAGCACACGATGAATTGACAGTAATATTAATAAAAACAAAGTTAAAAGGAACAGCGAGGAATTTACTAAACAATGAAACTACACTATGTCAGTTTATACAAAAAATTAAAAATTGTGTTAAAGGCGAGTCTGTGGAAATTCTATCAGCAAAACTGATGAACATACAACAGAAAAATAAAATCGCCAATCAATGCACCACGGAAATAAAAATGTTAACAAAGGCATTGGAAGGTGCCTACATATCTGATTGGTTAGCTGAGATAGCTTCCAGATATTCGACTCAACACGCATTCAAAGCAATGACCAAAAATTTCACAATTGATAAGGTAAAACTTATCATGGAAGCCGGCCAATTCAATAACATGAATGAGGCTATATCTAAATTTGTTAACAGTTGCACAGAAGCAACAGGTAAACAAGATACAGTACTACAGATGTATATGTAGGGAGAGGCCGAGGAGGTAGAAATAACAGGAGAAATAACAATAATAGAGCAGTAAGACTTACACAGTCGGAAATCTCACAAAACCCTTTAGATATTCAACAATAAACGCAAAAGTGTGCAAATTGAACCTACGTCTGAGTATCTTTGGATAAATAACAATTAATCACAAATCACTAAAACAATTAGTAGATACAGGAGCAGATATTTCAATACTAAAAAACTACCAAACCTCATACAGTCAATTAAATAAAAATGTTAAAACCAGAATAAGCGGAATAGGTCAGGGTACAATACAATCACTAGGTCTAGTGGATCTGGATCTCAAAGTCGATAATTTTCTTATACCTCATGAATTTCACGTAGTAGAAGAAAATTTCCCCATACCATGTGATGGAATACTTGGTATAGACTTCATGAAAAGGTACAATTCCATTTTGCATTTCCAAAACGAACAAGATTGGTTGATACTGAGACCAGAGAATTTCTATACTGTGGTATTAAATTAGCCGTTATTCTTTTGATTGCTTCTTTAATACTAAATTCTTTATTCTCCCTTTCGTTGTGCGAGAGCTGTCACAATGCAGACACGCTCACTCACACCAACATATCTGATAAACTACATTGCACATTAGGGCTTACAGACTAACTTATACACTACACACATTAGCTTATATTATTATATACTATAATACAGAAATTCAAATTGTAATCAGATATTCAATAGATAGTAAAAGTGTAATATTACCTGTTAGATCGGAGGTGATCAGACAAATGCAGATAATTAACGAAGAAAAGCTAGTTGTGATATTCAATCAAGAGCTACAACCTGGAGTTATTATAGCAAGCATTATTACAGATGGTACAAAGGCACTTATCAGGGTAGTGAACACTACAACAGAAGACGTAGCACTAGAATTTAATAAAATTAAATATGAATCAATAGACAAACACGAAATACTGCCGACTGTAGTTGACAACAACAATAGAATAGAAAAGGTTTTAGAAAAGCTAACATTCCCCAAGTTACATAAAGAAAAGCTTACAAAGTTGTGTACTGATTTCAGTAATATTTTCGGTTTGGAAGAAGAACCAATAACTGCAAACAATATTTATAAACAAAAGCTCAGACTAGGTGATAAGACACCAACATATATTAGGAATTATCGAATACCAGAAGCACATAAACAAGAAGTACACAGACAGGTCGAAAATTTAATAAAAGATGGAATTGCTGAATTATCAATATCCGAATATAATAGTCCAATATTATTGGTTACAAAGAAACCACTTCCGAAATCAATAGAAAAAAGATGGAGACTTGTAGTAGATTATCGGCAAATCAACAAAAAGCTACTAGCTGACAAATTTCCTTTACCAAAAATTAAGACATCCTTGACCAATTAGGACGAGCAAAATACGTCTCATGTCTCGATCTAATGTCCGGATTCCATCAAATTGAATTAGAAAAAAAATCAAGGAACTTAACACCATTCTCAAATATAAATGGTTTATATCGTTTCAAACGTCTCCCTTACGGACTTAAAATAACACCAAATTCATTTCAGCGGATGACGACCATAGCATTTTCAGGGTTAAAATATTCATAGACTTTTCTCTATATGGACGATTTGGTTGTGATCGGATGTTCCGAAAAGCACATGCTAAAAAACTTAACCGACGTATTCGAGATGTGCAGAAAACAGAATTTAAAACTAAAACCTGATAAAATTTCCTTTTTCATGAGGTTATATACCTGGGTCACAAATGCACAGATAAATGTATTTTGCCAGATGACAAAAAGTATGAAGTCATCAATAAGTACCTTACCCAAGGATGCTGATAGCGCTAGCCGATTTGTTGCATTTTGCAATTATTATAGACGTTTCATAAAAAATTTTGCTGAACATTCACGTCATATAACAAAGCAATGTAAGAAAAACGTAGAGTTTCAGTGGATTGAGGAATGCAATAAAGCATTCGAATACTTGAAAAGGGAATTAGTAAAGCCGACTCTGTTACAATATCCCGACTTTGATAAACAGTTTTGCATTACGACAGATGTTAGCAAATACGCGTGCGGAGCGGTGTTAAGTCCAGAACACAATGGCATGCAAAAGCCTGTCGCATATGCCTCAAAAACATTTACAAAAGGGGAAGTAATAAGTTGACCTGTGAACAGGAGCTCACTGCTATTGCATTGGGCAGTTCAATGTTTGAGACCTTATGTGTAAGGACGTCATTTCTTGGTCAAATCAGACCACAGACCATTATCATACTTGTTTTAAATGAAAATCCTAAGCTCTAATCTAATGCGCATGAGGCTAGACTTGGAAGAGTATAACTTCACGGTCGATGAGTTAAAAGATATGAGTAATACAGTACATAAAATACTGACTGAAGAAAATGCGAAAATAGAATCAATTCTGTCTAAATTTCATGATGATCCCATACACGGAGGTCACACAGGCATCAAGCGTACATTAAATATGATAAAAAGAAAATATAACTGGAAAAAGGTCAGTTTAGGGTCAAAAATTACTCCTAGGTCACTGAAGGTGAAGACATGAGGTGAAAATGAGCTTCCCGGCGATGAAAAGTCATAAACTTGCATTTTGCGCAGTTTAGCACTAGAAGATTGAATAAATACAAAAAATGCAATGAAGTTAGATCCTCTTGAAATTAGACTTGCGAAAAGATATCATTAAATGAAAGGCAAAGTTTGACATCATCAGCATACATCAAAACACGAGATTAATTCATGGAAAGAGGCAGATCATTTATAAAAAGGATAAACATTAATGGGCCAAGATGGCTTCCCTGAGGAACGCCAGAAATCACATCCACTGCGCAGGAAAGAATGGAATTAAATAACACTCGCTGAGCTCTATTTCTTAAATATGAAGAAATCCAACAAAGAAGATCTTGCGGGAAACCTAAAAGATCCAGTTAAAGTAAAAGCAGATCTTGATTAACGGAATCAAATGCCTTGCTGAAGTCAGTGTAAATGAGTCAGTTTGACATTTTTCGTTGAAACCAAGGTTCACCAATGATGTAAATTCAAGCAAGTTAGTAGTTGGTGATCTATTCTTCATAAAACCATGTTGACATGGAGAATTAATAGATTTTTTATTTAGTAGTGATAGAGGGTTGATGTGAAAATTTTTTCAAACAACTTTGGGATTGCAGAAAGTTTGGCAATTTGTCAGCTTTGTTACCTTTTTTTGTGTAGGGGAACAATAAAGGATTCCTTCCAGATATCAGGAAAAGATGCGCTCTGAAGTGATAAATTGAAAAGTTTAAGAAACAGCTTACACAGAGACTCCGCACAGTGCTTAAGCAGGCAACTAGGTATTTTGTCTGGACCAGGTGAGTAAGTGGATTTCAACGATTTCAAATTAAGAAGAAGATATTCTTCATCAATTACAGGCGTAACAATGTGGTTACAATGGGAAGTGGGATATGGGTAAAGTTCCCAAAATACGATTTATAGGAATAAGTGGATTGAAAGAATTTTCAAACACGTCTGCAATACCAAGATCACTGTGGGCTTGTTCATCAGCTAGATACAACGATGACGGAAATGAAGAAGTCTTGCGCTTTGAGTTAACAAAGTTATAAAACTGCTTAGGGTCACCCGAAAATTGCAGTATACAACGTGAGAGGTAGCAAAATCAATAGAAGAGCCAGTTCTCTTAAATTTTTTATATAACCTTGACCTAATGTTCTTCAAGTTAGAAAGTCTTCTAGTAAACCAAGGTGTTTTATAAGATACTATCGAATCAATTATATAGGGGACATTGGCAACGAAAGTATTGTATATCGTTGCATAAAAAAAAATTAATAGCAGTAGACATATCGCTGCAATTAAATAAGAAAGACCAATCTGTTCCGAGAAAGATTGCATTTAGTTGAGCAAAGTTAACACTTGCATATATATATATATAGAGGCAGATGCTGGACAGGTTACAGACAGGGATATTTCCAATGTTAGATGATAAGTATCCTTAGGAAGACATAATGGTTTGGATCTAGACACAGAAACACCAGCGAAATCGTTACTAAACACTAGATCGAGTGATCTATTCAAAAAAAATTACTACAGAGTTCAATTGAAACAAAGAGTAGTCAAACATCCTGCACAAGAAATCATGATGTGCTGAAGGAAGTAGATAATTCGATGTACTGGAAAAGGACCAAGAAATCAATGGAAGATTAAAATCGCCTAGCACGATAAAAGAGTCACGGTCTCGAAGAATGTTATTAACTGAATTAATAGCACTGGGATGACTCAAATAAATTTCCGAAATGGAATTAGGCGGAATATAAGAACATGATATAAAAATAGATTCATGTGGCAAAAATAACTTCACACAAATAAACTCAATGCTAGCTGGAAAATTCAGATCTATTAATTCCGATCGTAAGTGTGATATAACAGCGATGAGTACACCATCACCACGGCGATTACGGCGATCTGTCCTATATGTAACGAAATTTGAACAGAAAATGCCATTACTAAGAATATTAGAGTTGAGCCATGTCTCTGAAAACGCTATAGCATCAGCTTCAAAGGAGAAACTATCCCTATACAAAACGACAAGTTTAGAAAAAAGACCTCTAACATGCTGATAGTGAATAGAAAGATTTTCAGAAGGGGAAATTAGTTTTTTGAAATTGTATTCGATGGTGAAGAAGAACTAGTAGAGACCACACTAACAATCGGACGAAGATATTTACTCCGAGGTTTAAATTCATGAGCCACGTCGTGCTCAGGCCAAAAATTTGCATCTCAAACAATATTAAAAATGTTGTCGGGGACACTTAATTTAAAGGACGCAATATCACGTGGGTTAGATAAAATAAATTTCTGAACAGTCACCTTTACCTCTATCCGTTGATAGGAGTAATTGGGACCAATGGTTAAAATACTTCACGTAGTGTTTTAATACAACAGCATCCTCAGTGCATGGATATTGTCCATATGATCTACTTTTTGGAAAAATACCACCAGATTTACAAAAGTTTAACTTAGATTTAGAAGTACCACTTTGGTATAACGTAGATGATTATGCAAAAGAAGCGAAATTAGGCTAGAAGTAGCTTATAAAAGAGCAACGAAAATGTTAGACAAAGCAAAGGAATATAACAATAAAAAATCAGCCAAGTGTGAGTCGGACTCGCACACAGAGGGTTTTGTACGTACAAGATTTTTTGCTTAAAATGTTAAATTATGTTAATATTTAACAGCCTAAAAGTATACTACAATCAACACCTTAAAAGTATACTACAAACAAAAAATTGCTAAACAAAAGATTAAAAATTAATATATAGTAAGTAGAGATGAAACGGATATCCGGCAACTATCCGGTATCCGGCCTATCCGGCCATAATTTAATATCCGGATACCGGATTTAAAAAAAAAACGACGTTTGAACTTGAGAGGTGCTTTATTTAATCAAAATTAAGACTCGTACTGTACCAAAGGTAAATATTGATGTATGAACACCAATTTCTCTGCATTAAAAGGCAACAAATGGTTTCGCTTGTCTTCGTATACAAGACCTGCTTCTGAACAAAATCTTTCGCTGTACACGCTGCTGCAGGGCGCTGAGAGATATATTCTTGCAAATTTTGATAAATTTGCATATTGTTCAGTATTAGCTGACCACCAAATATATGGATCTCGATTGTGACCAATGCGCACTGATTTCAGATAAAAATCAATCTCCGTTGGAATCGTGTTCTTTTCTTGATTGTGAGACTGAAAACAATTATCATTCGCTACCTCATGAAAGCAGCCCCAGAACGTGTCGTGAGTTTCGTCAGATACTGCCGCCTCTGTCTCTTCTTTTTTACTTTTTTTTTTGACCAGTGTTGAACTTTAACTGCTGCTGGAGGAATCTTCGGAAGACATTTTTAAATATTCCAAAAGAATCTTCTGGCGAGCTCTCTCCGCTTCAACACCCCCAGGTAGTTTTTTTTTTAAATCTTGGGTCTAGGAAAGTTGCAATCAAGTCGTTGGAGTCTTGATTTAAGGAGTTGAAACGCTTTTCTAATTCTGTTTTTAACGAGACCAGAATAGGTAACCGATGAAAAGATAGCTTAATCGTTGTTTATAATTTCGGAATTCATTTGCAATTAAGGGACTGATGAAATAATAAGAAGCAATTGAAAGAATTGTTGAAGCTTTATTTGTGGTTTACTTTAAATTTGTTTGTTGTTGGTAAGATGCAACA
>JAWNKV010000600.1:0-179178 GCA_035041805.1 Amiota mariae | reverse complement strand
ACCTTCCTCCTACCCTCAACCACCGTGTTCAGTTAGAATTTCCATTTTCCATATTTTGCGCGCACTCTCATTATTATTTTTGTTGGTGTTATTATGTTTTATTTTATACAAATGCCAAAAGACCATGAACTTTGACCCAATACGTCTGTAAATTTTTAATTGCAAATTAAAATATAAATTAAAAATAATATATTTTTAATATATATATATAATAAATAATGAGTAGGCATATAATGAAAATTTAAAGTATTGTACGAAATTTATATTAATTTGTCTCAATATTTTATTTTCAGTTTTCAAATATTTAAAAATGAATCTCAACACCAAATTGTGATGATAAATCTTAATCACTAAATCAATAATACATACAATACAAAAGGGGAACAAAAAAAAATAGGAGGGACCGGAAAATCTTTGTAAATTTTGAAGAAAAAAAGCAGCAGCAACATAATGCTTCATCATTGAGTATAACAAACAAAACAATAAAAGGCAACCAAGTATCCTACAGTGAAAATCCCTGCCCTGATATACCAAAATTGCTGGGGGAGCTTGAGCTTGGCAGGAAGAAGATAATCACATAAAAAATATACACTTTGAAATAGAAAAATGGGAGCAAACACATCAACGAGCACCTATCCAATGTCAAATAGTTCAGCAGGCACTGCTGGTGGCAATGGCAGTACAACCAGTAGCAGCGGTGGTTTGCTGATGCCTTCTAGTGCTGCCGGTATGACAGCTGGTGCTACAGGTAGTGGTGGTGGGCCTGGTGGAGGTGGCGGTCAACTTAGTAGCCTAATTGTAAGCAGCACCAGTGGTGGCGTCATTGGTGGCTCCCATTGTCGTGAACAACGTCGTAAACGCGTAACAGGATTTGCGACACTCAAACGTAAATTCATACGTCGAAGACGCTCCTCAAAGGCCTGTGATCATGCGCGTGTTCTACGCGATTTTGTGTCTGATTGGGCGCCACTTGAATTGGCAGCACTCTGTGAAGAGTATGAGGCACTAGCTGCTTTAAGAGATTTATCGGTAAATATTATAGAAAAATATAATTGTGAGCAAAAATACATTTGATCAAGATTTAAATTTTAACATATTTTTTTCAAAGGTACAAGCTGAATTGGCACGACCACCGGCCACCACTTACAAACAGGACTTAGCTTCCGTTTATGATCTTAAGGTGTGTACCGACTGTGATCTTGTATTTCGTGGCTCCATATTTCCGGTGCATCGTTCCATACTCTCCTCGCGCTGTACATACTTTCGTGATCTGCTCGCCGGCTGCCCCGGTTTTGGTGCACGCATTTGTCTCGAATTGCCTTCTTCGCCAATTGATGTGCAATTGTTCTCGTCGCTTTTACGTTATTTGTATACTGGTGATCTGTGTCCGCATGATCCAAATATTGATATTAACTTATTGCGGCAATTAGGTGATGATTTTGGTACCCCAAATCCCTTAGAGCATGATCTGCGTTATTTACTCGAAACAGGAGATTATGCAGATGCAGCACTTGTGTTCACTGCGGAAGGCAATGACTATCAGCGTCCTGATTCGGGAAGTTCGGAGTATGGCTTTCGGCCAAAGCTAGAACTGCCATGCCACAAAGCCATACTTAGTGCACGTTCGCCGTTCTTTCGGAATTTGATAGCACGTCGTACGCGAAATATGGATGAATATGCTGAGCGGACGTTGCATGTACCGACGCGCATTGTACTCGATGAAACCGTGATACCGAAACGTTATGCGCGTGTTCTATTGCATGCCATTTACCTTGACACTGTCGATTTGACGTTAATATTACGAGGTGCCGGTTCGGGAAATTCGGCGGGTTCGTTGGGCGAAGTTCATGCGTTAACTAATACGGGGCGAGCGCGTCCTACTCCTTTGGAAGAGGCTATGGAACTGTATCAGATTGGTCGATTTCTTGAGCTTGATATACTAGCACAGGGATGCGAGGATCTTATACTCGAATGGTTGTCGCTCGACACACTGCCAACTGTACTCAAATGGGGTTGCCAAGCGTATGGCTCAGCGTGGGTGTTTCGTCAGGCATGTCAATATTTGCGTGAAGAATTTGGCGCTGTGAGTGCATCACCGGTACTTCAACAGCTGGACAAGACGCAACTGATACATGTGCTGCAGAGTAACTTTTTGCAGGCGTCAGAGTTAGAAGTACTGCAGGCGGTACTAAAGTGGGGTGAACAAGAACTCATTCGACGAATGGAAGATCGTGAACCAAATCTTCTCTCACATACGGCGCATTCCGTGGCACGAAAAGGCGTAAAAAAACGTGATTTAAGTGACGTTGAGTTACGAGAAATTCTATCGGAGCTGTTGCCTTTAGTGCGTATGGATCATGTACTTCCACCGCATAGTGAAGTATTAGGCCAAGCTATACGCCGTGGTCTCGTAAGTACGCCGCCTTCCCATATGATTGGGGATGAACGTGAGAATTTACGCGTTAATGCATGGATACGTGGCGGTAAAAATCAAGGATTATTTGTAAGACCGCGTCTCTTTATGCCATATTTTGAAGAGGTAAAGGCATTGCTCGAAGATCGCATGGCCTCATCTCATCATCAGGCGGAGCTAATGCGCATGCGACGATCTCGTTACATGCCTGACATTCCCGATACACTTTACATGGTATCACGCATGAATGCCGCAACGAATAGTGGAATCGGTGCTGGCGTTACGTGTGGCGTTGGTACTGATAATGTTGATATGCTGGCAGCTGCTGCCGCTATACCACCGCCAGATACACAAACGCTGGCGGCGATGCTGAAACGCGAACATAAACTTCGTCAATCGCCGATGTGCCAACGTGCTTTGCTGCTGCCACTATCCTCGAAACATGAAATTGATCGACAGATAAGGCTGCGTGTTGTGCGCGAATTTAACCTGCCTGACGCGGTCTCAGATCTGCTTGAGACTTCCCTGCTAAGTAACCAAAGTGGTGCCAATGATGACTGTGCAATTGGTGGAGTCGGCGGGCATGGCAATGGTGGTATTGGCAGTGGTATTGCATCAACAACGCAAACGGAGGAATGCCTGCTTGAGGATGATGATCAAAGCCCTCCACCATCGCCAGCCGCCGCTAGTGGTACAGTGACACGACATGCAACGGCAGCCTCTTCGTTTCTATCCACATCTTCAGTTGGTTCATCGGCGGCATCATCGACGTGTGGTGTTGAAGGTGTTCAACCTTGTTATAGTCGCAATCTAACATTTCCACGTCCACATCCTGGCGGCTTTATAGGCGTGAGTCTAACTGGCGCTAGTTCTGGAAATGGTCTACAATCGAACTATGCACGCCTGTCTGCCTCAGTTCATCATCGTAGCGATCTACCGGCGTTAATTACTGAAGGTGATTATCGTTTCCCGCATGGCAGTGCCCTCGGCATCGATATGGGTGCCGATAGTGGTTTAGGTGGCGGTGCTTGCGGTGTAGATGGTGGCAATGGCGGCGGCAATGGACATCTGTCCGATATGATGCCCGATGTGGCAATGGCAACAGCATCACTTGGACAATTACATTTGGCCAATAATGCTGGCGGTGGTAGCAGTAACGAGATGCCTGAAAGCTTACAACTAGATCTCGGTGATGGACCCAGTCATATGATGGGTATTGGACCAGGTGCAGCGGGTGGACCAATTGGGTTACGTGGTTTGCAGGTGACAAAATAAAAATTTTAAAGTGGAAGAAACCATTTATTATGAAAAATATGAAACTTTTTATTTATTTCATCTTTCGTTTCCTATTTTTTCAGCATCAATTGCCCCCCAGCAATTATCACCACTTCATGCAGCGATCAAACTCACCTTTTGACATGCTACGTCAAGGTCAGCACTCGCCAGCGCCTCATGCGCCAGCTGGGACATATAATACCGGACCACCTAGATTCTTATAGAGTTTGCAAGTGGCCCCCGATGAGGGCCTGTACTTCAGCATGCCTTTCTGAAAGAATGACAACAAAATCGCAACACAAAAAAAAAAAAAATATATACGCCCCTGCTAGTAGTCCGAGAGACTTGAAATTTACAAGGTTGGTGGATATGGGTCAGAAACTTATAGTGTCCAAATTTCAAGTCGATAGTATAAAAACAAAAAAAAAAATGTCTAATAAGAACATAAATTGGGATCTAGGTTTATATGTGGGGTACACCCCTAGTGGTCCGATTCGGTTGATTCCGACAAATGTACTGCGTATGGCAAAAAGAAAGCTCCGCGCAAAATTTCAGCTCTCTACCTCAAAAACTGAGGGACTAGTTTGCATTCATACAGACAGACAGACAGACATGGCTAGATCAACTCGTCTCCTACGAAGTAATGCTTTGGTAGTTCCGAAGGGATTAAAGGGTTTCGAGGCAATAGGGGGCTTTTTAGTCGGTAGGAATCCAACATAACTTGTGGCTCGGGCCATGAGTATCTTTTTGAAGATTTTCTCCTTGTTTCCATAACAAAAAAAAAAAAAAAAAAAAATCAACTCGTCTCGTCCTGCTGATCATGAATATATATACTTTGTGGGATCTCCGATGTTTCCTTCTGTGTGTTACAAACTTCATGACAAACTTATAATACTATTCGCTACGTGAAGAGTATAAAAAGATGTAAAATTTCCCGTTCAAAATATAAAAAAAAAAAAATAATCAAATTGTTGTACACAAGAACTTCAAGAAGAAAAAATAACCATAGTTCTTGTCCATGTCTCTCGCTTACTTTCGCTCGCTCGCTCCCTCCCACACATGCCATTGCCACACTCGTGCAATGTGTGAGCGAGTTAACAATTATTTGTCAAGTACTGCAAGTTAAAGGAAAAGAAGGTGAGAAAAGCGAAACAAACCAAAATGTTTTTTAATTTTTTTTTAAGACTAAAAGTACACCGAAAAACAAAAATTAGCTTAAAACAAGAACAACATGCAACAAGATCATACAACAACACCAACTAAATTAAATGCCACAAGAAAAATTTAACAAAAAAAAAAAAAAAAAAAAATTGAAAAGAGCGAGATTAATTATACTCTTCACGGGAGTGAATAGTATTATAAGTTTGTCATGAAGTTTGTAACACACAGAAGGAGACATCGCAGACCACATAAAGTATATATATTTGTGATCAGCTCGATGAGACGAATTAATTTAGCCATGTCCGTCTGTTCGCACTCCTAGTCCTTTAGTTTTTGAGCTAGAGAGCTGAAATTTACCAAACGCCGATCAAGTTCGTGAATCAGCAAAATCGGACCACTAGGGAGGGTACCTCTCATACAAACCCCTTTTTAAATTAATGTTCCTATTAGAAAAAGTTTTTTGTTTTTTGACGTATCGAACTGAAATTTGGGCACTATAAGTTTCTGGTCCATATCGACCAACCATACAAATTTCATGATCCTAGGGTTACCAGGAGGGGTATCTCCCATACAAACCCCCTTTTAAATTAAAGTTCTTATTAGAAAAATTTTTTTTATTTGACTTATTGAATTGACACTATAAATCTCTTACCCATATCCACAAACCATGAAAATTTCAAGAACCTAAGTCTACTAGGAGGGGTACCCCCCATACAAACCGGGATCCAAATGAAAGTTCTTATTAGAAAAACTTGTTTTTTGTACTATCGACTTAAAATTTGGACACTATAAGTGTCTGACCCATAGCCACCAACCTTATAAATTTCAAGACTCTCGGACCACTAGCTGGGGTGTGAAGAGTATTACAACTTCGGCATAGCGAAATATAGTCTTTTTATATTTTTTATTTTATTTATTTATTATTATTTTTTTTTTTTTTATTTATAATTTTTATATTTTATTTTTTTATTTAGGAAAAAGAAGATGAAAAGATAAACCAAAATAATTTAAAAAAAAAGAAAAAAAAGAATCTTGAAACAGCAACAAGAAAGTAACAAACTTAATTAGGACAGGCCGACCAACTTCTTCAGAATCATTCATTTATTTTAATTTTTACTATTAATAAGCAAAGCAATGCAATTTAATATTAAGCTTAAAATCCAATCAATTTTTAAAGTCATGATATATACGCACGCACTCAATCACAAATCACAAAAATGTGTTTTGAAAATGAAAAGGTATTCTATTTGAAAGGATATTCCAGTAACTAAATTGCTTTGACTTTGGGTTGCTGTTTCAATGTTTTGAGATAAATAAATACAAATATCATTCATTAATTCTATCAACTACCTGTATATTTTATAATTGTTATTTATTTTTTTCTTTTTCATTAGCTGAAATTTTAACTAAAATATCTAGACATTTTTCTATAAAGCTCGCTTTATTGAAATTTGTTTAAATTTTATTTATGTTTTATATTGATTTTTTGTTTAAAAACTATAATAACTGAATATTTTGTTTTTTGTTGTCACTATTTATTTATATCTTCATCATTAAACTTTACATAGCGTATCCGTTTCAGATCAACATTGCATAGTGGTCGGCTATATATTGCTTTTCAGACAGTAGAGAATGAAGACAATTTTGCTCAAAATATCTTGAGAATCAAACAATAATATTAAATTTTTTTAATGCAGTTCTTTGATCATGATTCTTGTTGCATTTTAAATATCGGCAAATAGTGTTGAACTTATGCAACATTTTTGCATTAACATAGTCTTATTAAATTGTTTCTCCTTAGTTACATTTGTTTTTGTTTTATGTCTTATTATTTGAGTACTCAAGTTGTAATTTTTTCACATTAAATTAATAGATTTGTTTAAGAAATTCCTTCGGTGTTCGGAACAATTATACTCTTCACGCAGTGAATAGTATTATAAGTTTGTCTTGAAGTGTGTAACATACAGATGGAGACATTGGAGACCCTATAAAGTATATATATTCTTCATCAGCGCGATGAGACGAGTTGATCTAGCCATGTCCGTCCGTCCGTCTGTACGTATGCAAACTATTCCCTCAGTTTTTGAACTAGAGAGCTGAAAATTTGGCACGGAGCTTTCTTTTCACCATACGCAATACATTTGACGGAATCAACCACTGGGGTACCCCCATACAACCCAGGATACAAATTAAAGTTCTTTTGAAGAAAACTTTTTGTTTTTTTTTTTACTCATATCAACCAACCATAAGCATTTCAAGATCCTCGGACCTCTCGGTGGGGTTCCTCCAGTACAAACCTGGATCTAAATTCTTGTTCTTATTAGAAAAACTTTTTTGTTTTTTATACTATCGACTTAAAATATGGACTATAAGTGTCCGACCCATATCCACCAACCCTATAAATTTCAAGACCCTCGGACCACTAGCTTGGGCGTGAAGAGTATTACAACTTCGGCATAGCCAAAGTTACATTAATTTATTTGTTTTGTATAGATTTGAAGTAGAAGAATGTATAAAATTCAAAGATTCATTGGCCTAGAGCAATGATGCTGAGATAAAATATTGCACGGTTACATTTTAGCAATTGGCCTTCTATTAAATTAAGACTATACTGATGTATTAATAATGTTATAGAAATTCTACTGGAATATTTAATTTGCCTCTGTTCTTTAAAGATGTTTACAATTGAAAAATAATTATGTAAATCAACTAAATAACAGTATAAAAATCCAATATTGTTGACTGATTCGTAAGGTATTTTAAGGATAAATCTCTAATAAATAAGAAACAATTGCTATTGCTTAAATCGATTTTTATTTTTATCAGTTTTTAAACATTTAAAATATTACATACAATGGATACATAGTATTATATGATCATTTTATTTTCTTGTGCTAATTTTTAAATTTAAATTTGTGTCCTATCAATTTCTTTATTTCATCAGCTTGGTTGTGAAAGGGTAAAACTGAACTTTTTTGTATAGGGTTTTTCTTTTCATCTTTTTGCTTTGAAATTTATTTTTTAACTATAATATTTTCATAATAAATATTTCTTGTAGTTTGTTTTGATCTCTTGTAATCTTAAAACCATCTTTTCATAGACACTTTCTCACACACACAGAGACTCACATGCAATATATTTTTATTATGTTTAAAACAAAAAAAAACAAAAAAACCCGAAATAAATTAAACTTTAATGTACAAAACAGAACTTAAAAGAAAATTTAAATTAAAAATATTAAATTGTTTTAATTCTCGTTTAAGTTGTAAATATATATATATTTTTTTTATGTTTACAATTGTTAAAAATTAGTTTTAATTATTTAAAAAATAAGAGATCAAAAATGAAGACAAATTCTTTTTAAATTAATTTTACTTAAATAAACATTACTAAATAAAACTATTATTACATTAATAATTTAATCCATTATTTATATTTAATATTTATTATTGATATAAAAAAGAAAAGGATTCAAACAAATAAAAATAAAATAAACCAACTTCATATACACATAATTTACTTATGTACAAATATAATAATATAATAAAAACAAATTATACATAAAATGAAATTATTAAAATTATTTATATACAAAAAGTGTGAGTAAAATGACGAAAAATAAATAAAAAATAAAAGTTTAATATAGTTTATTATCATAAAACAATAAAATCTCAAAGCTACAAATTATTTAAAAAAGAAAATGATTAAAATAAAAGAGAAAACGTGTTAAAACAAAAGCGATAAAAAATTATTGAACAAAATGTTTAGCATATAATTATTATTAAATTTATGAATTATATATATTAAAACAAAAGAAAAAAGAAAATTATTACAAAAAAAAGAAGGGACAAAAATGAGCAAAAACACATATTAAAAACATTACAACGCATTAACAAACAAAAACAAAAATCGTTTCAAAAATGTTGTATTTGAAAATAAAATAAAAAAATAATCAAAAAAATTTCAATTATATTATTATATTAAGTTAAAATTAAACAAGTTTTATTTTTTTTTTAAATATTTTTATTTTAGTATTTCTTTGAAGAAAAATACTATTTTGTTATAACTTTTATTTCAGACTGAATTACAATATTTTTTGACTTTATAATGGAACCTAATTGAATACAACATTTTGCTTAGTAAGTAAAGAAATAAGAAACCAAAAGAAACCAAGTTGTTGCGCAAGCATTGCTAGTGCAATGACTTAGCTTCACTTCTTGTCAACAGGAAGTGATGACTGCGCGTCTACAAAGCGGGATGCGCTTGTTATTTGACGCTTAACTTTGTATGAGTTAACTTATATACATATGAATGATTTTTTTAAAAATATTTTTTCACTAAAAAAGTGTTCTGAACAAACAAAAATTTAAGTAAAGTCGACTAGTTTGTTTAGAGTCTTTAACGTCTCGGACCATGCAGATTCCACAGGTTTCTTTTTATTGATACTTACCTTTTACAATATCCTTACATGAATAAAAACTTTAAATATCAATTATTCAAAGCTTCTTTTAAGTATGCATAATTTTACAGTGCCGACGGTAGACACCATTCTCATGTCTAGGAATAATAGTAAATGGCAATTAACTGAAAGTAGTACAGATTGAAATAAAACCATTGAAAATTAAGTATGTGTATAGAACTAAAATTGTAATTAAAAATTATAATTTAATTATTAATATAAGCAATAGCGATAAAGGCTTTCAACTCAGAGGAGAGTTAGGAAGGATTGGAGTACATTAGAAAAGTGCAGGACCAGACTTAGCGGGAATCGAACCCGCGACTCTAGGGTGTCAACTTGGCGCACTAACCAACGACCCAATAAAAATATATATATTTAAATATAATAGAAATTTGTATAATTTATTATAATTATAATTTCAAAGAATAAGAAGAGCGGAAGAAAAATTGTGTATATTGTGCCCAGTTAAACATCATAGAAACACGATTTTGGACCAGCTCGAATAGTTGTCCTTAAAAGAGGTAATGTTATTCATAACAAAGCTTATTCTTAATAATGAAAGAAATTCGGTAGGGTATCTACAATCAGAGATGAGGTTAATCTGGACAAAACAATATTTGAGTAGAGAAAACTTTCATGCCTTCTTGCTCTTGCGAAAGAACACAAGATTTACTACGACTAAGGAAAGGTATATATGCATGGTAGTTTCAGACTTCTTAACATGGGATTACAGAATTATGAAACATTTACATAATATGCGGGTAAGCCGAAACGACCAATGTAGATTATGTAATGTAGAAGAGGAGAAATTAGAGCACCACTGCGAGGGCTTAATTCGGAATAGATTTCGATTTATAGCTAATAATCAGTAAATAGATCCAACTGAAATAGCAGATTTACCTCCGAAAAAAATCGTATGGTGTTTGTTAAATAGATGTAAATAGATCTCTCCCTTCCTCTAATCCAATCTGATCTAATATGGATTAATGTTATTCGGCGAATAGCTTTTCTGCGAGAAAAAGTTTAATTTAAGCGACCCTGGTAGCCTTTACGAGAGACCCGACTACAGGGAAACCGCAGTGGTGAATCGATAATGATTTGAGCTATTTTTGGGTATGCAGGAAAGTATCCGCTCTGCTTTACACCGACCAGAAAGAGCATTCTGCTCAAAAGCATCATAACCTTCCTCCTACCCTCCAACCACCGTGTTCAGTTAGAATTTCCATTTTCCACATTTTGCGCTCACTCTCTCATTATTATTTTTGTTGCTGTTATTATGTTTTATTTTATACAAATGCCAAAAGACCATGAACTTTGACCTAATACGTCTGTAAATTTTTAATTGCAAATTAAAATATAAATTAAAAATAATATATTATATATATATAATGAGTAGGCATATTATGAAAATTTAAAGTAGTATAAGAAATTTATATTAATTTGTCTCAATATTTTTCCAGTTTTCAAATGCTAAAAAATGAATCTCAACAACAAATGGTGATGATAAATCTTAATCACTAAATCAATAATACATACAATACAAAAGGGGAACAAAAAAAAGGAGGGATCTTTGTAAATTTTGAAGACAAATAACAATAACAATAACAACAACAATAACAAACAAAACAATAAAAGGCAACCAAGTATCCTCCGTGAAAATCCCTGCCCTGAAATATTAATATTGCTGGGGGAGCTTGAGCTTGGCAGGAAGAAGAGAACACATAAAAAATATACACTTTGAAATAGAAAAATGGGAGCAAACACATCAACGAGCACCTATATGTCAAATAGATCAGCAGGCACTGCTGGTGGCAGTGGCAGCACAACCAGTGGCAGCGGTGGTTTGCTGATGCCTTCTAGTGCTGCCAGTATGACAACTGGTGCTGGTGGTAGTGGTGGTCGGCCTGGTGGAGGTGGCGGTCAACTTAGTAGCCTAATTGGTGGCTCTCATTGTCGTGAGCAACGTCGTAAACGCGTAACAGGATTTGCGACACTCAAACGTAAATTCATACGTCGAAGACGCTCCTCAAAGGCCTGTGATCATGCGCGTGTTCTACGCGATTTTGTGTCTGATTGGGCGCCACTTGAATTGGCAGCACTCTGTGAAGAGTATGAGGCACTAGCTGCTTTAAGAGATTTATCGGTAAATATTATAGAAAAATATAATTGTGAGCAAAAATACATTTGATCAAGATTTAAATTTTAACATATTTTTTTCAAAGGTACAAGCTGAATTGGCACGACCACCGGCCACCACTTACAAACAGGACTTAGCTTCCGTTTATGATCTTAAGGTGTGTACCGACTGTGATCTTGTATTTCGTGGCTCCATATTTCCGGTGCATCGTTCCATACTCTCCTCGCGCTGTACATACTTTCGTGATCTGCTCGCCGGCTGCCCCGGTTTTGGTGCACGCATTTGTCTCGAATTGCCTTCTTCGCCAATTGATGTGCAATTGTTCTCGTCGCTTTTACGTTATTTGTATACTGGTGATCTGTGTCCGCATGATCCAAATATTGATATTAACTTATTGCGGCAATTAGGTGATGATTTTGGTACCCCAAATCCCTTAGAGCATGATCTGCGTTATTTACTCGAAACAGGAGATTATGCAGATGCAGCACTTGTGTTCACTGCGGAAGGCAATGACTATCAGCGTCCTGATTCGGGAAGTTCGGAGTATGGCTTTCGGCCAAAGCTAGAACTGCCATGCCACACAGCCATACTTAGTGCACGTTCGCCGTTCTTTCGGAATTTGATAGCACGTCGTACGCGAAATATGGATGAATATGCTGAGCGGACGTTGCATGTACCGACGCGCATTGTACTCGATGAAACCGTGATACCGAAACGTTATGCGCGTGTTCTATTGCATGCCATTTACCTTGACACTGTCGATTTGACGTTAATATTACGAGGTGCCGGTTCGGGAAATTCGGCGGGTTCGTTGGGCGAAGTTCATGCGTTAACTAATACGGGGCGAGCGCGTCCTACTCCTTTGGAAGAGGCTATGGAACTGTATCAGATTGGTCGATTTCTTGAGCTTGATATACTAGCACAGGGATGCGAGGATCTTATACTCGAATGGTTGTCGCTCGACACACTGCCAACTGTACTCAAATGGGGTTGCCAAGCGTATGGCTCAGCGTGGGTGTTTCGTCAGGCATGTCAATATTTGCGTGAAGAATTTGGCGCTGTGAGTGCATCACCGGTACTTCAACAGCTGGACAAGACGCAACTGATACATGTGCTGCAGAGTAACTTTTTGCAGGCGTCAGAGTTAGAAGTACTGCAGGCGGTACTAAAGTGGGGTGAACAAGAACTCATTCGACGAATGGAAGATCGTGAACCAAACCTTCTTTCACATACGGCGCATTCCGTGGCACGAAAAGGCGTCAAAAAACGTGATTTAAGTGAAGTTGAGTTACGTGAAATTCTATCGGAGCTGTTGCCTTTAGTGCGTATGGATCATGTACTTCCACCGCATAGTGAAGAATTAGGCCAAGCGATATGCCGTGGTCTCGTAAGTACGCCGCCTTCCCATATGATTGGGGATGAACGTGAGAATTTACGCGTTAATGCATGGATACGTGGCGGTAAAAATCAAGGATTATTTGTAAGACCGCGTCTCTTTATGCTGTTGTTGTTGTAAAAAGTTGGCAACTTTTTGAGCTGCCTACAAACAAAATTTTGCTTATGCTCACTCTGAATCGGCCATTAATTTGATGAACATATTTCCCTGGAACATTCTCTTTTTATTACAACAATTATTCCGTTGAAAGTAATACATCTTGGCTTAATTGAACACCAAAGTCAGTTAGACTCTGCCGGTCTTTGAAAATGGAGTTTGTAAAAGAAAGCACTGATGTTATGTTAAAAGAAAAAAATATCTTGTATAATCAGATAAGTATTATAAAAACAAAGTAATATCTATTCAATATGACGCACATCTGACCCTCATTGACGGTAAGGTTTTTGTTGAAAAAATATGTTAGAACATATTTGAACGCTACAATGCAACATGTTTAGTTTTTGTTATTTTTTTTATTCTTTTTATATAAATTTTTTTAGTCGCTTATAAACTTTCCAAACAACAGTTTTAAATATTTTAACTGATACGAATTCATGTCAGTCGTGTCCTCGTGGCTCCTAAACCAAAGCCAAACCGAATCAGATGTTATAAATGAAAGATTGTAACTCGACTATTTTTAAAGATAAAGGAAAAAACCTGCAATATGGATTAAGTCCACTTCATGCTTGTATTCGATTCTTAGAGGTTGTACTGAGAATATCGTAAAGAAATGATTTAAAGATATTGATTAAGAAGAAGAATATGAAGAGAATTAGGATTAATTTTATATAGGTGTGGTAAGTGAAATGACAAATCGTTTCAAAAATTCTTTTATCTACATTAATGTAATGTTGCAGTTTATTGGCTGGATCACAACGGAAAGAAGCATCTTCAATGATACAATTGATTCAATACTAGCTGTCCCGGCGCGCTTTACTACTCCCCGGCAAAATTTGGTAAAAATCAGCTTTGCACGGGAATGATAGAAATAATGATATGTAAGTATTAATTTTATTTTGTTGTGACTCACATTACAAAAATAGATGTTTAACAAAGACTACTTGATTGATTTTAAAATATGTCTGTCAGCTTTATATGCAAAATTTTATCCACCAATTTTGACCGATTCTGCAGGTCGAATTTGATGAAATAAACGCTATATGTTAATCACAATAACCTTGTTATCTTTCAGGAATTCGATTTTGAATTCAATGAGTAACTTTTACCTGATTTTTTTATATATATATTTTAATTTTATATTAAGGTTTGTAAGTTAAAAATGTTAAAAATTTATATATATATGTAAAATATGAAGTTTATTAATTAAATTCGAAAATAATTGACTTTTAGTGTTATGGAAGCGAGGGTGAATGAGGAAAATTTCAAGTCTCTAGCTTTATATTTAGAGTTTATACTAAAATATTGGACTTTTTTTTCACATAGTGTATTGTACGCGTGACAGCATTGAAAAAATATTGTGAAGAGGCAGAAGTTAAATAAAGCAAACTGCTCGGATATTCAAAAACAAGACTTTTGGTTCTCGGACCAGCTATCAAGCGTATTTTGGAATTATATCATGCTCTTCAGATTTATTTCCCTGAACTTGAAAACGGAGAGAACAAGTTGAAAGAGTTTTTTAATGAAAAATAATCGAAATTTTGGTTGAAATTTGTACAAAAACAGGTAAAAAACTCGATTCCAAATGACAAATCATTTGTTTAAATATATTTTTCTTTTTTATCGTCTGATTTATTCCTTGAATACGTGCTGAAAATTGAAGGTGATGATGTCACGGTAATTCAAGTTGCACACTGGGTCAGATTGCCAAATTTTTGGCATAAATTCTAAAAATGTATTGTAGTTACACAATTGTAACTTGGCACATTTGATAGGCATCAAATGTATAGTAACTATCCAAAATTTCAAACCAATCCGACCACGCCCACTCTCACCACCCATATAAAGTTCAATTGATTCTAACTAATGTTATTACAAAATGTTGCATTTATTACATGCTGCAGAAAGTCAATTTCTATTTTAGGACATAACAAAATACACAGAAATAACATTTCGCAAATACAAAACAGCTTCTTTTTCTGTTTTTACATTTAACCTACCTTGGTTATTAATGTCCATAATTAATATTCACTTTTTAATAGCATGTGGTTAACTTTCATTAGCGATATAAAGTTCGCACCTTTTTTACTACAACAAACAGCTGACCAGATAATTTAGGACATTAATGTTCAAATATGATTTCGGTCATATGGCCGCCACGGCGCAATCTGGAAGTCCAATTTTCACACACTTTTAGCAGCATTTGCGGCCGTATTTCGCCAATAACTCTTCGAATGTTGATTTCCAGGTGTTCAATTGTCTCTGGTTTATTGGCATAGGCAAGTGACTTTATATAATCCCAAAGAAAATAATCCAAACGAGTTAAGTCGCACGATCTTGGGCACTTGTTCTTCGAGAAATTACTCGATTATTAAACTTCATTATTTAGTTTTTATTAATGGAAACAAGTTGTTCTCTTTAACTAACCAGAAGGTATCGGATGAAATGCCAAACCAAACTCAACGAAAAGCAATTATCAGTTGTTAAACCGTTTGTCAAATAAAGCAATGTTGCCAATTCAAAGTTATGAACATCTAAAAAAACACCATTTATATTAGAAAAAGTAGGCGCTCTACATCGTTGCCCCGAGAGTTACTGTATTAAGTGAACAAAGTTGGGATTTGTTTTCGAATAAAATGAAGGTAAATGCCTTTATATGCATTTATTTGTTAAAAATATCCGCAAAACGTCAGCGGTTGATAGATAAATCACGCTTTGTAAAGAATTACAGATTCATGTCTCACCCATGAAACCAAATATTGAAGCAAAATCACCTTGGCTTCTTAAACATGACACAATAGACACAAGTCTCAGATATTATAAGAAAACCTCCCATAATAAGGAAGTCTTCATTCAAAAATTTTTGCCAAATAAAGAAGAGCTAAGAGACTACAAATTCATTTATACGGATGGATCTTACAAACAAAATGTATTAAGTTACCTGACTAAAAATACAATCTTCGAAGTAGCTATCTTATCTGACTACTCTTCAGTATTTACATGCGAAATTATAGCTATCATGGAAGCTAAACAATTGGTATCGAATAGAAAAGGCAAAGTCTACATCTGCTCCGACTCCCTTTCTGCTCTGGCCGCTATCTTAAATTTGCAAAATGATACATATTTCCAAGCAATATCAGAAGTCTGCTTCTAAAAGAACAAACTAAAATAAAACTACGTTGGGTACCTAGTCATGTCGGCATTATAGGGAACGAGTTTGCAGATCAAGCAGCTAATGACGCTATCAGAGCTCCACATATAACAACAGCAAATACAAGCCGAACAGACATCAACAAATTTTTAGAACGACTTTTTTCAAATACACAATGCAATCTGTTCCAAAATACATCCAATTGGTAAAAAAAATAATACAAAAAACAAAATATTGATGACTTTCTAAAAAGCAAACACTCTATGCAAATTGTTAAGATTACGTATCGGCCATACAAAATTATCGCATTAACATTATTTTTCACCTAACACTAGTAATCAACTTACATTCTGCAATCTAAACATCCCAATGACCATTGACCATATTTTAAACCAATGTTCATCCTTAAAAAAATTCCGTACAGTTACCCCAGGCGATCAATTTATCCAATTACTCTCTCTATCCTCTGCAGACAACCTTCTAAGAATTCTTTCTTTCTGACTGATCTAATATAAATTTATAAGACTATAAATGTATATATACTATGTATAATGTATACTACATTATGTCATTATTATTACTATTATATTACCAATTTTTACACAATACTGGCCGAAGGCCACATCAGCCATGGTCACCTCCCCTTTTGTAGCTTTAAGTTAACTTAAAATTAATTTGAATTAAATGATGGGTTATGATTGTCTTCTAGTGCTTGGACAAAGGACCTATCTGTAGACATAAATAGAAGAAATTTTTTTTTTTAAGTAAATAAAAAACATAGGCTCCTCACACGCACAATTCTTTACATTACTAAAAGCATCACACTCAAGTGACAATACATTTCACACTAAAACGAAGTGTACAAGTATATAAAAATGAAAATAATTTTAAGAAAACTATTAAACCAATCAAATCAATTTTGTTTCTTCTAATTTTTTGCCATTTTAAATAATTTACTGCCATTTTTTGCCATGTCATTGACATGTTTCATATTACAAAAATTGATGAACAACAAGGTTTGAAGAGGGAGATACTCACTCGAATATACGAGTAGAATACTATGAAATCCATTAGTAAAATTTACTTTAGAATAAACAATAATGAATACCAAAATGTGAAAACTATTATACAAGAAAGCGTTTTTATCAAAAAAAATTCATCGACCATACCAAAGCAATGTAGCAGATATCATTTGACACTGACACGTGGAATATGTTTAGGCTCGCCCAACCCCCTCACTTGCTACTCAGAAACGACAAAGGTCGACTGAACAGCCCACACAATCGGTACCACGGGATGCCAAGAAACCCACAATTACGGCACCAGACGTTTTAACGAGGTGACCAAGGACAGCCTCATCTGGGCAGTGATTGACGGGAGTAATGCAGATGGCACTATCTCCTCAGCAAACTGGGGACTGGTTGAAGCTGCGCTCCTGAAAATCTACAGAGAGATCATGGTCTCCTATCCCGGTCCCTCACTCAAATGTCGGGATGCTGGCTGGTATCAGGGTACAGCGACCTGCGTACTCGAGATTGGAAGGTTACCAAGGTTGGTGAACCAATCACCACATCCAAATGGGAGATCAACTACGGTTTCGGGATGATCACCCTCAAACTGTATAAAAGCGATGAGCTGCGTACCAAACCAAAGGTCCAAATGGTCGAGCCTCAAGCTAATGCTGCGGTCGACTTGGTACCTCCGAACAAGTCGAGCAATTCGGAATCTGACGACTCAGTTAGTGTTATATCCACCTCTGAGCTCGTCAATGATTTCTTTGGCCAAATGGACTTAAGTGCGTCGGAGTCTCCTCTGTCTGAAGAGGAAGACCCCGACAACACCATTGTTCCTATCCCCAAACATGGTGAAGGTAACTCAGATTAACCTCCACCACTCCACCACTGCCTAGGAAGTACTGCTCCTGCGTCTCTCCCAAGGAAATGAGGAGCTCTTCTTAGTTCAGGAACCCTGGTTCATTAATGACAGGGTATGCGGACTCAACCACCACGATTATCGCCTAATCTACTGAGAAGGCTCAGGTAGACCTAGGGCTTGCGTTATTGTCAAAAAGTCAATTAATGCTCTTGTACTCCACAGGTATCTGGATAAAGACAACGTTGCCGTTACTGCCGAAGTAGACGGCACTCCAACCTGGATCGCATCATGCTACAGTTTCTTTGTCAGTGCCATTTCAAATAAATAAATAAATATATGGCACACGATCACGGACCAGCTCCTCCCCACGACTTAGTCAGGCTTCTGGTTTCAGAAGCCAACAGTAAGCGGATCCCTATCATCATCGGTGAGGGTGCCAACGCCCATCACGAAGTATGGGGCAGCACGGATACCAACGAACGAGGTGAGTCCCTTCTTGACTTTATTTAAGCCCACGATTTCTTTATCGCAAATCGGAGCAATGAGCCTACCTTCATGAGTTCTAACAGAAGGGAGGTACTCGGCGTCAGGCTTGTTAGTGACCACTCACCCTTACTCCTAAGTGACTGGAGGGTCTCCTAGACTGTTCAGATCACAGATATCCGCTTACAACATTGGATACTCTAGCTCCACAGCTTCTGAGGTTGCCTCAGAGTATTCCAATAGAAAACTTACCGATTGGTAAACTTCAGTCTAGCATTTCCAACAGCCTTGGCCTGGCACCTTCTATAACAGACAGCGCCGACATTGATAGGGCTGTCGTACAGCTCTCAAATGCTTTCAAACTAGCAGCGGTAACTTCCTGCGTGCCTCACACACCCAGAGGAAAGAACAAACCCAGGTGGTGGAATGCCGAAATAGCAGAACTCCGCAAACAATGCCGAAAGGAAATCCAAAAGAACTACCTGGAGAACTTTCCCTGGTAATATAGAAAGTGTCTCTGAGACAAGTAGACTCCGCAGGGTCCTCAAATCTTCTCCAAGATCCTTGGATTGCGTTCAGAGACCTGATGGTAGCTGGACTTCTACCGAGATGGAGATCTTGAACGTCCTGCTAGACACACACTTTCTAGGCAGTGTGTCTCTCACGAATGTATCCATTGATTCCCCTTCCCCCCTCTCTACCTTTCGACCGTTTCCAACCTCCTGGTCCTGACGGTATAATACCAGCAGACTTTCAGGAGGTTTCCAACATCGTCACACCGTGGCTTCTGCGATTTTATAATGCATGCCTCCAATACTCGTACATTCCCAGAATGTGGCGTGTAGCTCGTGTAGTCTACATTCCCAAAGTAGGCAAAGTATCACACATCAAGCCCAAGGCTTATAGGCCCATAGGCCCATTAGTCTTTCCTCCTTCCTTCTTAAAACCTTTGAAAGAATTATCGATTATCAGGACCACCATCTGATCAAAACTTTTTTATCCAATTCACAACATGCCTACACTAAGGGCAAGTCTGTGGAAACTGCGCTACACTCTCTTATTGAGGTAGTGGAAAAATCACTATCCCATAATGAATTTACGTTGGCCGTGTTCCTTGATATCAAAGGTGCATTTAACAACGTATGTCCTAACGCAGTAGTCTCAACTCTGTCTGGCCTAAACCTCAAATATCATTACACTTATTGAACAATTGTTAAAATCACGTTCCATTATTGCATCTCTTGGCAATGTCAACGTTACGAGAGACGTACACAGAGGTACGCCGCAAGGTGGCGTACACTCCCCTCTCATCAGGAACTTGGCAGTTAACTCCCTGCTAAGTAAGTTGGATCGAACCGGATGCCGAATCATAGCTTATGCCAATGACATTGATTTTGCGGTATCTGGCAAGATTACTTCCACCCTATCAGAGAGATTAACATATGCTCTTAGCATTGTTTCAGAATGGTGTCGGGATTTTGGTCTCTCAGTTAACCCTTCTAAAACTAAGACTATACTTTTCACAAGGAAGTACAAAATTCCCGACTCCCTTTCACCAAACCTCCGCCTAAATATTAGCCAAAGTAATAGGTCTTGTTCTTGACTCCAAGCTTGGTTGGAAAGCAATCATCCTGGAAAGGTCACGGAAGACCTCGTGCGCTCTCTACTGCTGTAAGAGAGCCCTGGGTGTGACATGGGGCCTTAACCCCCGCATCGCAACCTGGCTCCATACAGCAGTAGTGGAACCCAACCATCTATATGGAGCCATTTTCTGAAGGCCTGTCTGTCTTAAGGTGGTCAACCAAAAACCTCTTGACGAAGTCAGGAGAACGGCAGCCATTATAATATGATATTAACTAGTCTTCTGGCTGAACAGTATGCCAATGTTCTGCCATTAGTCTTAGCACCATAGCTCGCTGGACTAGTCACATACAGGGCCATGCAAGCATTCTGGGACGCGGTCCATCTGCCCCTGTGGTAGTCGACTATGTATGACCCAAAACCTAATTCCATTGACATCTACACAGATGGCTCCAAATGGGAGAAAAAAGTCGGTTGAGGCATCTTCTCAAATAACCCGTACTTAAGGCTCAGCTTTCGCTTGTCTGACCACTGCAGTGTCTTTCAAGCAGAAGTAATGGCCATATTGTTGGCCTCCCGATGTCTTCTGGACAACGATGCTGCGAGGTCCCATATTAATATCTATACAGATAGCCAATCGACAATAAAGTCCCTCTCGGGTGTAAATACTACATCTAAGCTGGTCGCGGACTGCCGTTCCTCCCTAGACACTCTAGCCTGTCGTGCACTCATACAACTATGTTGGGTGTCCGGATATAGAGACACTGTAGGCAACTGTGAAGCTGACGAACTAGCAAAAGTAGGGACGTCCCGTGAGAATGTAGCGTCTCCTGGTGGAATTCCTCTAGCAACAGTGCAACACATTGTTAGGAAATTTTACCAAGTAAAAGCTAATGCCCTCTGGTTAGAAGAAGACACTTGCAGCATAGCTAGGCAAACCTAGTCTTACATAAACAGGAAACGAACCGACCAGCTGCTCAATATCGGTAGAACCTAAATCAGCAAGACCATAAACGTACTAACGGGTCATTGCATTATAGGCAAACATGCTTGGTCTTCCGCATAACGACTTTTGCCGTAGCTGCGGCTCACCGAACTATCACTTCTACCAATTAAGGATATAACTATGTTCATTAAGGGGTGTCGTGTCAACACTTTGCTGGTATCACAATGGACCATAATGTCTTTGTGCCTAAGTGAGCATCTCGCCTGCCACGTTCACCTACCTACCTACCTATCAAAAAAAAAAAAAAAATGCATCGACCATACCAAAGCAATGTAACAGAATCATTTGACACTGGCACGTGGAATATATACGTATTTGGCTTGCCGTCATTTATAGGTGAATCTTTCTTTCTCTATTTTTATCACTTTTCTCTCGCAAACTTACATACGTATTTTCATTTTGACTGTACTCAATTAAATAAATTCTATAATTTAAACATCCATTATGATTACAATATGTTAAGATGTTCTTAATGTGTTGGACAAATAATTTCACTTACAGATTATTAGAAATGCATTCATTCATTAATGATCTATATATATATATAAACTAGTGGGCCCGTCCCGCTTCGCCGCGTGTGTTACACCTTCCCCTCAACTCCCTCTACCACATGCAATTTATAGTATATTGGCAATCCACTTGTGCACATTTAGTTAATAAAAAATGAGAATGCAATTATAACAACAACACACTCTCTCTTTTGCTACGATCTCAGTGAATAATAATACAAAAAGAAAAGAGCGAATAGCGCAATACTCTTGTGCGCATTCAGTTTTCAGTAAATGAGGGTAGTAAATACAACAATTACAACAACACACAAAGTTCAAGAAGAAGCATAGCATCAACAATGTAAAAATCGTAAGCAAATTTTTGTGCATGGTATTGTATAAATGTATATGTATTTGACTGAAATGAATAAAATATTTTTATTATTAAATCAATTATTTATGTATATGCAAACCTTTCTAAGAAAATTCTTTAATTAACAGTGAAAACCGTATCAAAATACGTTGCGTGGTTTAGAAGTAATCAGTATCAAAACTTCTTGAAATTTTGACTTTGCTTTATACTACGTCAAGATATTTCTAGTACAATAATTTGGTAGATTATAGAATGAAAAGATCAAACCATTCCTTACTTTACTTAACTGATATTTACACCTTAATAAATATCCTTTAAAAATTTTCACTTTTTCATTTGCAGTAATTTACTGTTTTTGTTTTTCAGTTTTAAGTTCAATGTGAAATATTCAATCTTATAAAATTGTTTATGAATTTTGAACAGGGATGCATAAAATGCCTTCGATTTAATATTCTGATTGATCGAGTTTCATGAGCCGCTCTTTCCTAATTTTTGACCTAACAAAAACACTTTGCCACTGACCCAAACTAAATAACTAAAACATTAACAGAAAAAGAATATTAGATAAGTAGAACAGAGAATAGCGACGAAAAAATTTCCGCACACATTCTATTTTATTTATTATTTATTTTATTTTGGGGTGGCAAGGAGTCGGAGAACACTGCTGGGTATGCAGTTACTGTAGGTCCTCCGAACTCAATCCCTACTCTCACGTCCTCGTCGTGCACCCTGGGCAACGTGAGTAACCTTGGGCGAGAGGTGGCCCCGACTCACCAGGAACCTAAGGTCACGGCTAACGAGAGAGGGAGCTATAGAGGGGCCACTCTGGCATACTCAGTTTAAGGGCCGTCTTCAGTGTATCAGCGTCTGTTTACCAGGTTAGGTGCGGCTGAAAATGAGCATCTGACTTGTAGCAAGCGGCTCGTCTATACTCTGCAGTAAAATGCAAAACCTTTCCAAAGCATTTTGGTTGATCGTTGGGCCAACGACCCACATTGTAAAAAACTTCGTTATGACACGTTCACAGCCTCGGATAAGCGAAATGATTAAAGGAAAACGACCCCCACAACGAAAAAGGACCAACGCTTTGACTCTCGGAACATGAAATGTCAGAACCTTACTAAGGGCCGGCGCTATGCAAAAAACAGCAATACAAATGAACAAGCTTAATATTAGATATTCTTGCGCTACAAGAGCTCCGCTGGAAGGACCAAGGCCAGATAAGGAAGAAAGATTATCGTTTTTACTACAGTGGCATGACGGACAGAAGTGGCTTATACGGCACAGGCTTCATGATATCGAAGAAGCTTCTTAACTATTTCTTGGTTTCACACCAATTAATGAACGCATATGCACTGTACAGATTAAAGGAAAATTCAACAACATAACTCTTATCTCAGTATACGTCCCAACCGAAGAAGGGTCAGATTTGGTAAAAGACCATTTTTATACGGATCTGGAGGCCACAATCAATCAATTATGCTCCTACGACTCCATTATCATTTTAGGGGACTTTAACGCCAAAATTGGCAAGGAAAAGCACTTCAATGAAGTCATGTTCTCACTCACTGCATGACATTACTTCCCCCAATGGTGAAAGACTCTGTCATTTTGCTCACAGCATGGGTATGTACATAAGCAGCACTTCATTCCCACATAAAAACATCCACAAAGGTACGTGGAATATACCAGGAACATCGTTAGTGAATCAGATTGATCATGTGATGATATCGAGACGGTGGAAATCATCCATTACAGATTGTGCAGTGCGAATATAGACAGCGACCATATCCTTGTAAAGGCGAAATTCATGCACAGAATTACCACTGTCAAGCAGGAGAAGGGTATATCTTGAACAAAATGGAATACAAAAAAGCTAAACACAGCACTTTACTCTGACCCTTTTCAAAAAGTTCTCATCCATCAATACAATCCCATCACACAAAGCGGTAGCATAGACGCAGAATGGCAGAATATTAAATGCGCTATAACTACTGCTGCAGAAGAAGCGCTTGGCAAGATGAAAGCAGATAAGCCTAATGGCTGGTTTGACGCTGAATGCGAACTAGCAATTTCAAAGAAAAACCAAGCAAGAACAAAAATGTTGAAACGTTTTACAAGAGCCAACAGAGACAATTACAAATCTGAAAGGGTATATGCCACAAAATTGCAAGACTGTTAACCGTATGAAGAACGGCAAAGCAACAGGTGAAGATGGCCTCACCATCGAACTAATAAAAGCCCTAAACGATGAAGCATTGCAAATTATCTTACGATACATATTGCGACTGTGGCGCGAAGAAACCATTCCAGAAGCTTGGCGAGTCGGACTAGTAATCCCCTTGTATAAAAAGGCGACAAATCACTTTGTGAAAACTATCGAGGGATAACCCTTCTCAATACTGTTTACAAAATTTTCTCGAGTATCACAGCAGCTAGACTCACCAAAGCAGCGGAAGACATTTTAGATAAATATCAAGGTGGCTTTCGGCCAAATCGTTCCACAACGGACCAAATATTCTTGCTTCAACAAAACCTGGACAAATGCCATATCCGCAATGTAGATGTACACATGCTCTTTCTTGATTTCAAACAAGCTTTCGCAGCATTCATCGCTATAAAATCGCCGAAGCCTTTACCGCACTTGGTATAAGCAATAAGCTTACACGACTCGTAATGGCAACTCTTACAAATACAAAGGGAAGCGTTGTGGTTTGAAATTACATGCGGCGTTAAGCAGGGTGACACTTTGTCTACCTCCGTATTCAATCTGCTGCTGCACTTTTCAATAAGAAAAGAGGTTAAGCATGGCAATCTCTTTAATAAGACAAGCTTGACAATTGCCTACGCAGACGACATAGCTATCGCGGCTCGAATCAAAAAATTTCTGGTGGAAACTTTTATAGCCATAGAACAAAATGCCAAAAAGGTGGGCCTTAAAGTGAAGATAAAATACTTAAAACTTTCGTGTTCTGAAGAAAAACGACGCATTGAAAATATTGCAATCAACGAGTATTGTTTCGAAGGTGTTCAGCAATTTAAATACCTTGGCACCCTAATCAGCTATGACAATAATACCCATGTCACAATACAATAAAGAATTATAGCCGCAAATAAAGCACACTTCGCCAACATAAAACTGCTAAAATCTATGTTAACACCTCGTTCATGTAAGCTACGCATATATCAATCGATAATACGACCTGTGCTTATGTATGGATGCGAAATCTGGACGCTTATAGAAAAAGACGAACGATGTCTCCAAGTTTTCGAACGCAAGATACTTCGAAAAGTTTTCGGGCCTCTTCGAGAAGGAGAAGGGATCTATAGGATCCGCTTTAATGATGAACTGTTGTCTCTATGTAAAGGAGAAGACATAGTCAAGCATATCAAAGCGCAAAGGATACGCTGGCTAGGACATACTGAACGTATGAGCTCTGACCGCGAACAGAAAAGCATGATCGCCAGTCACAAGAGCAAAGGGACGACCAAAACTACAATGGCTAGATCAAGTTATCCACGATTTGAAGAAGATGAATATATCCAACTGGTGGACGGTGTCCAAAGATCGAGACGCATGGAAGAAAATTGTGAACGAAGCTAAAGCTCACCCCGAGCTGTAACGCTGCCTGATGATTTATTTTATTTTATTTTATTTTTTCACTTTGTGATTTGATGATTTGTTGTTGTTGTGCCTGTTGTTATTGTTGCTGTTTTGTCACGCCTTAAATATTTTTATGATTTTTGTAAATAACTTAAAAATATTGAACAATAATATGCAGACGCAGATAAGATATGAGATACCTATATTTTTCAAGGCATAGCAAACAGGGGCATTCGCAGAAAAAATTTTCGGGGGGTTTTAGTGATCAAGTCTGTACCTAGTGCGGTTCATAAGATACAGAATCGAAAAAACGTGACGATTTTTATTTTTTGTCTCAAAAATTTACTCTAAATTTTTGCCCAGCGCCGCTAAAGAAGTTTCACTTCCAAAATCTTGCAATTTTTATTCACATTTCGGTGGAGGTTTCAACCTTCTTCTGATAGCAAAAAGAGGCACCCAAGTGTGAGTCGGAGGGTTCCGTACCATCGTCCTAGTTTTTTTTGAAGCTTATAGTGAATTTACACCAAGCAGGAAACTGAATACGTGAACAAAGGCATTAAATCCACACAACGTGAGAAACCGACAGCTTTTGTGTATGTTCGGAACGCACAAGAAACAAACACAGTATGTCGTATTCTTCTTGACAGTGGCTCGGAACTATCGTACATATCGGAACGCTGCGTACAGGCACTTGGGCTTGCATGTTCACCATCGCACGTCCTGGAATCGGAAATTTCGGCAATCACGGATGAGACTACTAGGGGAGTAAGTGTACTGAGGATACGTTCTAGAGTGTCACAGCATAAATTGGACATTACGGCACATGTGCTAGGCAAAATAACATCGGAATTAAAAAGGGACAAAATCGACACCACGGCCTTTAAGGTATTCGATAGACTACAACTGGCAGATAACGATTACCTCACCAATGCATCAATCGACATCTTGCTAGGTAGTGAATACGTTTGGGCTGTACTTACAGGTTAAAATGTGTTTGATATCCAGGGTAACATCATAGCAGTGTCTTCAATATTTGGTTGGGATATCACGTCAGAATTGACCAATTGTTCAATAATGGCTACATCATTTCACACCATTATAAATATCGACGCATCGCTTAAACGATTCTGGGAGCTGGAAGACGTCATCCACGATTTTCAGAAAGAGCCGGCAAACGATATATTGAATATAGTGGAACTTCCATTCAAGTCTATAGATCCAGTGTTCGCAGATACGTTGCAAGGGGCACTTTCACGATTTAAGACTGTAGAGCGAGGCCTGCAGCAAGATACCAAATTACGATCACAGTATATAGATTTTATGCGAGAATACACAAACTTAGGCCACAAGCGGGAATTACTACCACATGAGATTGACGCTGAGCGAAGGTTCTATTTGAATCACCACCCGGTTGTTGGCAGGAAACTGCGAGTGGTTTTTGATGGATCATTCAAAGATAGCAATGGCAAGGCTCTAAATAATGAATTTCATATCGGACCCACCATACAGCGTAGCTTGTTTTCTGTGTTCCTACGCTTCAGAATGTTTAAGTTTGTGTTTTCTGCAGAGAATGTCAAAATGTTTCGACAGATTTGGGTAAGTGAAAACCATCGAAACTATCAACGCATTGCTTGGAGAGAAGACCCATTTGCTTCAATGAAACACTATCAGCTGTGTACAGTAGCATACGGCACTTCATCTGCGCCATTCTTAGCGGTCAGAGTTCTGGAACAATTGGCCCCCGATCACGAGAATTAATTTCCAATCGCTGTCAGAATTCTCCTGGAGGATTCTTACGTTGACGATGTTCTTACTGGATCGAATATTGAAGATGAGCTATTAAGCAAGCGAGAAGAACTCATACAGTTGCTATTATGTGCCAACTTAGAGCTCGGGAAATGGGTATCAAATACCAAACGTATTCACACTTAAGCGATTGATACAACTACCAGCATTGGAAACGCTTTATATGAATCATCAGTCGGTCGTACGAATTTATTGGCTTCCTGAAAATGATATCTTGTCATTCAATATTGCTCTTCCATCCAACCCAAGTGGCACAAAGCGGTAAGTATTAGCTGACGTATCTCAAATTTTTGATCCTCTCGGTCTACTAGAACCGGTAGTGGTTCAATTTAAGAATTTATTCCAACAACTTTGGGTACTCGACTTGGGCTGGCTCCACTTCCACCCAAACTTTCTGACTGGTGGCTGAGATGTCGAAATGACCTTAATATGCTGAAGCAACTAAGTCTACAAGGATTTGTCAACAATGAAGGGGATCACATCGAGCTATATGCATTTTCGGATGCTTCGATCAAGGCATATGCAGCTGTTGTTTATTGTAGAACTACAAGTAAGCACGGCACTATATCTGTTTCGATCATGGCTGCGAAAACAAGGGTTACACCATTAAAACAACAGTCCTTACCTCGCCTTGAGTTGTGTGGTGCACTTCTGCTGAGCTGTCTCATTCAATCAGTCAAGGCCGGACTACGACAAGAAAATGTAACAGTATACGCGTGGTGTAATTCTACAATTATGCTGTCATGATTATCATCTTCAACATCGAAATGGAAGACTTTTGTAGCTAACTGCGTAACAGAAATATTGGAAGCTATACCACGAGATAATTGGCGTCATATTGATTCAAAGGAAAATCCCGCTGACTGTGCATCACGAGGAATGCTGTCGGCTAATCTTCTGGAGTTTGCCTTTTGGTGGAATGGACTATCATGGCTACACGATGCAGATCAGTACTTGTTAAGGATGCAAGACTCACAGTTTTGTTCATCTCTTTCTGATGCACGAGTAAAGGGTGAATTGAGGACAACCGTGTTGGCGTCATTGGCGGATGCATCTCCCAATCCATCTCCAATTGATGATCTAGCACATCGGGCCTCTTCCTGTTTAAAACTGGTTCGTATTGTAGCGTACGTTATGCGATTTTTTCATCGTTGTCGCGTTCACAAATGCATACCACTTCACTTACTTATGAAGAAATCACGGTTGCACGTATTATATGTCTACAACGAGTAGGTGGACGACTAGGAAATTCCAATTTGCCAACTGACGTTACACATCCAGTTCTTCTTCCGAAATCCCATCGCATTACTCGCACGCAATCTCATATGCAAAAGCACTCATGATTGTGTGTCTTGCTTTCGCCAATGTCATCACACGGCGCATCAATTCATGTTGTCGGATCTGCCGGCAGTTCGTGTAACTCAGGCACTTCCATTTGAAAACACTGGCTGCGATTATGCTGGTCCGATTTTACTCAAGGAAGCCAGGGGTCGTTATCCATGCATAAGGAAGTGTTACATATGCCTCTTTGTCTGCGTTGTCACATCGGCACTACATCTCGAGCTGGCCACGGATCTGACGACAGACACCTTTCTGGCGGCTCTTCGTCGGTTTATTTCGCTGCGAGGAAAATGTGCCCAGATCTACAGCGATAATGGCAAAAACTTTGTTGGGGCTAAATGCGTACTTGACGAAATGCAACAGCTATTAGCATCGCAACAACACAGCGATACTGTAACACAAGCTATGGCATATGAAGGTATCAAATGGAACTTCATCCCGCCACATGCACCACACTGGGGTGGCAAATGGGAGTCCGGAGTACGCTCAGTAAAGTTGCACCTTCGTCGCGTAGTCGGGAATGCTGTTCTTACCTTTGAGCAGATGCACACGTTATTGGCTCAGATAAGTGCTGTGGTCAACTCATGGCCACTGTATTATTCATCAGATTTGTCGTATTTATCGCCAGCACATTTTTTGATCGGTAGGTCGTTTACTACAATCCCAGAACCCGATCTCAATCAAGTACCAGTAAATCGATTATCCTATTGGCAAAATATCCAAGCAATGTACCAAGGATTTTGGAAGTGCTGGCATCAGGAGTATTTGACAACATTGCAACACCGTCCTAAGTGGACCACGAAATCACTGAATGTATCCGTTGGAACCATCGTTCTTCTTAAGGACTCCAACATAGCTTCCGCTACTTGGCCTTTAGCTCGACTTATTGAAACACACACAGGAAAGGGTGCTGTCAAACTGAAGACTGCAACCGGAGAGACGACACTACCTATTACCAAGATAGCAATATTGCCTAATTCAGAAACCGAGTTTCAGGGTGGGCTGGGTGTTGAAAAACGGTTGACATTCGAGTCGGGTTGTAACGCCTTTCGAGGCGGGTGGCAACGCCTTTTGATTTCTGCGTCTGATTGGCAAAATACTTTAGTTTTTAGGTATTTGGTAACAAACAAACAATGTAAAAATATAATTAGCAAAAAGACAATTACAAAAAAGACAAAAAGTGAACAATAAATAGAAAGCATTTATCAACAATTATTATTATTTATAGCTTATATTTTAATTAGAAATTATAACTTAATAATTTTAAGAGCAATAGCGACAAAGACCTTCAGATATAAAGCTATTGAGTACATGTTTTAAAATTAAATATTATACATTTTTGTTTAAATACTTGTTATATTTTTTGGTATAGATGAGGGTTTTTTAGAAATGCTATTGTTTGTTTTATGTTGTTAAAAGGTGTAATTTCTTCTAATGATCAATAATTTCTGAATTGGGATCAGTTTGTGCAGATTGGTGGTGGAGTTTTGTTTATTATAAAGCTATGGGTTAGGTTAGTGTGACCCAGTCTTACCCACCTATTCTCAAAAATATCAGAAAATATCACAAGAAGAGCTCGTTGAAAGCTTCGCTGTTAAAAAAGCTGTTTTTTTAATAATCTGTAAAGTGTATGTTACCAGTCTATTAACTTTAGTTTATGCAGTTTTGCCAACTTGGAAGAAAATGAAAATATGTTGGAAATATTAAAAATTAAAAAAAAAAATATTGTACAAAAATGAAAACAAGTGTTTTCCATCTTACCAAAGCCGTCTTAAACTAATCCGCCTCCCGAAATTATCCAGTCGCAGAACGACTCTTGGTGTCACATTCTTGCACAATTTAATTGTAGGCAGCATTTTTTTTATTAATTTTAATGTTCCTTCTCGGGTTACAAGGAATTATTATCCTATACTTGTTGGTACATGTAAGCCTACTTATTTGCAGCATGATCCTTTTCGTGTTTTATGTCAATCACACAATCTATACTATGACCTTGTATCTAATTCTATTTCTTCCGACCAGCTAAAATCTAATCTCTTAACTCTCCTTAACACATAGTATTCTTTTAACTATGTAACTTAATTTCGCAAACTTTATTTAAATTTATCTTTATAGTTCCTTATGATTAGTATAATTGGCTGATGACATTAGGTCTGTAGCCGTATAGTAGTCAATTAATTTGTATTGCATGTTTACTAATCTCCAGTAATTCAGTACCGAAGTGACTTGTGGTCGATATCCAGTGTTCGGTTTTTATTGGACCCCAGCTTGCGCGGGCTCTGGGGAGGAAAGTGACGTGGGATAGAAAGTAGTTAGAAAAAAGTTGACAAGCCTGAATTTATCTTATTTGTATTTGCGAATGTATGCAATTAATGGCACAATATTTTTGAAAACCGATAATTTTTCACAAAACTATTGTCCGACATTGAAAATGGATCACTATGATCACACAATGATTTTAACACATATCTTTTTCCGTAATTTTCTTCTTCCAAAATTTCCGCGAGCAAACAACAAAACACAATATTATCCATTTTACAGAGCAATAAAAGTGCACACAAATACTTAACATTTTTGTCCAATTATTGAAAGACATGCTCGACGAACTACCTTGGCTGAATAGTCGATTTCAAAAGCTTTGATGATAAGAGCTTTTTTCATAAGGAAAAATGGCTTACCAGCGACCGCAAAATAATGTTAGGCGTAAACAGTATGATTTCCGTTTTGTGATATTTTTGAGAATAGGTGGGTTAGTTTCATGAATTTTATCATGTCGGTGCGTGATTGGAATTGAAATTGTTTGTTGTTGTTTTATTGGGGTTAATCTTTGAAGTGAAGCGTTATTCCATATTGTATCTTTGTATATTTTTATGGGGTATTGCTTGTTGTACAAGGAAATTAAAATTGCATTTTTTTTTGCAGGAAACCCTTTAAACCTTCCGTAAAGTCTTGTTCCATAAGGTTTTCTCTTGTCATGCCCTTGTTCTTCCATAGTTTAACTAACTCGGTTTCGTTCTCGAAAAATTCTAAATGGTAGTATTTGCAGAAATTTTTTGATTTCCCTTTAAAATCAGCAAATGACATATTTACCATTAAATTTTCATTATCAAAATGCTGGTTCTCCTCGTCCGCGTTGCTGCTATGATGCATGCACTTGTATGTTCATCTAAGTGTGAGATTATTCGAGTGGGTTATTGTTATTATATTTGCTGATTTTATGCTGATTCGTCACTGAAATTGAAAAATGTTGATATATTAAAAGTCAAATTTTAATGTCAGTGTAAAAGAAGTAAACATCTAAACCCTGGTTCAAACGCACCACTTGCAGCATTGAGAATAAACAAGCAAGAAAAACACAACAATGTGACCGGCTTTCCTTATATGCGGTGTTATTATGAAGGGTTCTTTCATATGCGTTGTTTTTGTGATTAGTTTTTTTATATACGGTGCTTTTATGATTCGTTGTTTTTATATGCGTTGTTTTAGTGATCCGGCGTTTTTATGATCCGGTGTTTTCATATTCGGTGTTTGCAGCACTTGGTATTTGTACCATCCAATCACTAAAGTAAAAAAATGACACATACATCGCAAGAATAAGTGTATTGTAAATGTATAGACAAAATAGTATGCAGTGGCGATCACACCGCAACCGCATTTAAAGGGAGTATATTTATAGACACATAAATACGAACTCGTGCAGTTCTCTGGTCTACACACATCATATTCAGTGCCACAGTGAAGTATCTCGGCCTGACCAAACCAAGGTAATCAACGTGAGTTTGATTGTAATGACGTTGCTTAAAAAATACACAATCTTAAGAAACAACAAAAACAATTGCCCTCTATATAAGAATATTTTACTCTACAATAAAATAATAATATTCACTCAATGCCAAGGTGACTTTATTGTCTTGATATCGTGACCAACTTTTGTTTTCTTATACCAAGTTGCTGTCGCAGTTTTGGCTTTATTCATTCATATTATAAATAAATGCATAAATGCAATTTGCAATAAATTTCGCAAACGTATGCTTGAAATAACTGTTATGTAATTCATATTTTCTTGTTGATGTTGATGCGGTTGTTTGCTATTTTTCTAAGCAAATCTTATGAATTTTGAGCATTTTCTTATATGGTAGTAACTTGAATTGGTTTGCAATATAGCTTGGTCAGTGAATTGACAGTGGTATCTTGAGGTGCGCCAACATGCATGTTGTGGTGGGCAAATGTTGTTAGTTGAGTTTTAGCAAGCCATTTGATAAATATCAAAAGTAACAAATAAAGACTTTAACTGGTTACAGTGCAAACAGTAGAAGTTTTAATATGTAAACCTTATTTACAATGCATTGAATTCAACCACTGGATATATTTTTTATATGACTGACACAGTCAATTGCGCAATTGCTCACAACTTAAAACTATGTTATTTCTATTAACATTTTTTTTTTGCTCTGTTAACGATCCCTTCAATTCTAAACAAGTAATATTTCCATAGAGGGTCAATTTTTAACAGAAAAAGCGGCTATTAATAATGAATAAAGCCAAAACTGCGACAGCAAGATGATAAGATACAAATTTTATTTCAAATCATGATGTCCTAAAAAATGTTTTTATAGCGTTTCCACAGTGAGTAAAATGTCGTGAGTTCTGATTTGGCGTCCACAGTGAACAGCTGTTTTTTGTTTTAGTTTTACATGAAAACAAAAGTTTGTCGATTTGCGAGAAATTAAAATGCAAATTTTGTGTAGTGTATGGAAGCAATTCATGCAGCTATTTTTTTCATTCCTGCTACGTATTTTATTCAAATGTACTTAAAATTGTTTTGCGAACATTAACTGAAATAAAAAACGCATTAATTCGTATTTTCTTTTTCGTTTCTCGTTAAATCGAAAACCCCTATTATTCGTAAAAAATGCTGTTGCATAGCAATTGTCGGGATTCGACTGTAATAAGTGTTATGCATAGCAGTGTCTCACTGTAATACTTTTAAAGCTGCTTTGGAGATCTACTGCTGTATATGTATGTTAAATCTGTGACCGTATCACTTCTGTTAATTATCGGACTGTTATCGTTCGTTACAGTCATTGTTAACAGTTAATATTGTAGCTTATCTTTCAAGCGTACGTTCGTTATAGCCAAGTTAAGTCAAATTAAACCACATCACATCAAGTTAAAATCAGTACATTAAGTTCAGTTTAAGCGTTTGCATGTCTTTCCAAAATAAAAAAAATTATTAAACTGAATACAAAATAAATTAAGTGAAAATATTAAAGAAGAAAATCCAATTAACAATTTACTAAATGAAAACGAAATGTTAAAAAATCATTTAATTATATTTACAATAAATAATATATAGAAAGAAGCCAATTCATAATCGATATAAAATAAATATATATATTTTTTTTTTTTAAATAAAAAAGAAACCAACGAAAAATGTTCAAATATAATTTATTAATTTTGTTGTCATTGGTCGTGTGTCTGTTATTGTTTGTTGAATGCCACCAAGCTAATGCGGTAGTGGCAAAAAATCAAACTGGAGGAATTCCAAGTATAACAGATGGTATGAATGATACTTTAGCAGAGTCAAAAGGAAAGTCGGACATCGTCAAGGCTCCTGTTTTTACCACAACTGAATTGAAGACTTACGCACAAAGTTTGAATGCTGTTCAAGATACACAATGCCGCAACGATTTGAATGCAACCTTTTGGGGCATTCAACAGGGCGCTGATTGGGCAATGGCAAGTAAGTTATATTTCTAAGGAAAATCATTTTTTCACTTTTCAAGTTAATTACATTTTATTATTTTTGCAATAGTTTCCCTTAAATTATATCCTACAATTAATATATTGATATCAAGAAGCTTGTTGTTTTTTATTGACAAAACTTATATTAATTAATTTTAAATCTTTATGAAAATTACACTTTAGGGATTGAAAAATTAGGCACATTTTACTTGAAATTAGAAATTATAATTCCCCAAATAAAGAAACAAATTACTATGCATGTTTTAGATTGATTATACAGAATTCAAATTTTCATATTCGGTGCATTTACAAGCGCTAATAAGAGAATATTGCACTTTGCATTTAGATAGTTTTTGGTGGAATCAGACTCTTAGAAGTAAAGATAAATATTGATTTATTGAGTGTCCATATAAATATTTGTAGACTCTTAAACACAATTGTGTGACAATATTTGAACATATGACTTACGTCCGGACAAAAATTACAATATTTACCATATATCTATATACTATATGTTTGGAATAATTTAAATTCACCTATTGCTTTTTATTCTAAAAACAGATACAATGACTCATTATTTTGTTTTGAATTTTACCGTAAGACAAATAATATATTTTTAAACAAACATATATAATTTTTTTTCCCAACTTTATAGTTAAATCAGTAATATCACCTCTTTGAGATAATCTGAAACTTAAAGAAGTTTTCTGACATAGGTTCATTACCTCTTTTTGAATGTCTTAGAAATTCTTCATTAATACATTTCAGAAAATCTGATTGTGTAGGAAGTTATCTTATCAAATTTTAACTTTATATGAAATTCTATGGAACATCTTTGAAATTAACGAGAACTTGTTATCTTCTCACAACATACAGAAGTACTTATTTGAAATAATACCAATTCGCAGCATGATCTTCGTCACATGTTTTTCGTTATGGTTTCTGCAGGTTCATTAAGCTTGGATTATGATCCATTTCGATTAATATTATAATAGATTGATCATTTTCCAGCACCAATGACAATTTATCAGTAATATTAATTTATTCTCTTAAGTGTATTTCTTTTAATGTATGCATACATTTTAACATTGACATAATAACAATACATTCATAACATTATCTATGCATATATTTATCTTTTCGATATTCGTGGCAATACCAATGTATGTATGTAACTCCCAAAGAAAGTCTCATCAACCTATAAATATTCTATCAAATTTTTGGAATTTTATTGATAGTCTATAACGATTTTAATTTTTTAAATTATTTGTTTTAGAAGCAAAGAATTATTCAATGATTCAACGTCCATTATAATAATATCTATTTTTAATAATTCTACTATGAGATAAAATTTATAATATCTTAGCTTCACAAACCAGCTGAAGTTCTTAGAAATAATTCTTAATGAAACTCTTTGGAACTGATTGTATTTATACATATGTGCAACTCTATAGAAATATATGATAAAATTGTTAGAAACAATATGAAACTTCTTGCGTTTTTTATAAATCTATGAAACAGCTTTCAGCTGTTTTGATATTTTAAATTAAAATTTAAAGAAATGTAATCAATTTTTAATTATTATTATTATTAGAATACAAAATAAATAGACTGGTCAACTAAAACTAACAGAGAGGATATAGCTAGAAATATATTTTGAAACCTTAGAAGAAATTACATAAAATATAAATCAGTAAGCTTAAGATCTTAGTTCCTTCTGCCTCCACTCTTCTTTAAGTTTAGTGAAATTTTAAATTGAGCTATAATTTTACTAATAAATAACAATAAATAAAATTTTTATTTAGATATATTCTTATATTCAGATCAACATGCGCATTCTTAGATGTAATATATATGATAATGTGATTTTTATTTATCAAGGTCTCTATGTCATTTTTGTGCTTTTTTTACCGAAATGCACTTTGAATTTGTATATAATTTATCTGCAGATTTAGTAAATCCAAATAAGTTTATATATATAAATAGAATTTGATTTTTAAAAACTTGTCAAATGAGATCAATTTGTGTGGGTAAAATTCTGAAGGCAAGTTAGGTTTATTCTATTTTATTTACGATCATGATTATCTGTGTTTGTATTTATTTTTGTAAACAATTAATTGAATGAATTTTCTTAGTTGAGCATAAATGCCTTTAAGCGTATCATTCAAGGCCGCCGGGAAATGAAATTCGCTTTCACCGAGATTTTTATCATAACATGCAATAATGAGAACACACGAACAAGGAGATCGAATAGAGTATAAGCATTTCTTTTTTTTTTTATTTATATACGAGTAGAACTAAGATTATAATTACAAATTATAATTTAGTTATTAATATGAGCAATAGCGACAAAGGCTTTAGCTCAGGGTTAGGAAGGATTGGAGGAAATTTAGAAAGTGCAGGACCAGAGTTGAGTGGAACCGAACCCGCGACTTTAGGATGTTAGCTGGAGGAACGAGTTAGTCAAGCATTTCATATAATTTAAATTCTTATACTTATATGAGATGTTAAGTTGTACTAACCTAGTTACTTACTTATTCACTGACTTAGTTTTCTATATATTGAAGTTTGTAGCAAATACGAGTACAAATATAACAAGATACATACAAATGGATGTATGTTAAGATATCTAGTGGACCAAGCATCCGTTTTTTAGTGGACGTCCGCCTAAACTATCGCAAACAGGCTCAGAAATGAACGTTTTGCGGTCAAAAAACCGATGTCTGTTGAACATTCGCTCAATTATTGTAAACGTGCTCGCAAATGATAGTTTTGTGAGCATAAAAATAAAAAAAGAAATTTGAAATTTATAAGGTTGGTGGCTATGGGTCAGACATTTATAGTGTCCAAATTTTAAGTCGATAGTACAAAAAACAAAAACGTTTTCTAATAAGAAGTTAAATTTGGATCCCGGTTTGTAGGGGGGGTACCCCTCCTAGTAGTCCGACGGTCTTGAAATTTTCATGGTTTGTGGATATGGGTCCAAGACTTATAGTTTCCACAACATTAATATAAAGGGGGGTTTGTATGGGAGGTACCGCCCTAGTGGTCCGATTCGGCTGATTACCGAACTTGATCAGCGTTTGGTAAAAAGAACCCTATGTACAAAATGTTAGCTCTCTAGCTCAAAAACTGAGGGACTTGTTTTGCGAACAGACGGACAAATTGACTGACGGACAGACGGCTATATCAACTCGTCTCATAGAGCTAATCACACATATATATACTTTATGTGGTCTGCGATGTCTCCTTCTGTGTTTTACAAACTTCATGACAAACTGATAATACTATTCACTCCCGTGAAGAGTATAAAAACGTCCGCTTAACATTCCCTCAATTATCGTAAACGTGCTCACAAATGATAGTTTTGCGGACATAAAAATCATAAAAAAAATAATAGGCAAGAGAGACGAATAACAGTTACTTTGACAGGCGACAAAACAACAAAATTTTCGGTATTTGTTTCGATGCCGCTTGTCAAAATTTGCATTCTTTACGTACCATTCGAAGTGAAAAGTGAATATTGAGGCTAAAAAAAAAAAAAAAAATTAAATATATTAAAAAAATGTAAGTATTAAATGAAATCAATTTTGTAATTTGTGATGTTTTTGTAATAACAAATGTGTAGAGTGTTTTGGTGTAGCGTCCAGTTGTTGTTTTGAATAAATTGTGCATAGAAATAACAACATACAACGCTTATTCTAACCTAAAATCCAACTGCTTGAAACTGTAAGAAATTGGCGTAATACATAATTTTTTTTCCTCTCCTTGTCTGAACATAGACTAAACTATTTCATTTGCATTCATTTAGGTGAAAGAACTTACGGAAATCAAAAAGAAGAATTACGACAAGTTCGTAAGACAATGTTAGCGGCATCTTATGACGGACGATGTTGCTAAGCAATGTTGTTGGCGAGGCACTGATAACAAGAGATGTGTCAGGGGCCTGAGAACAACATTGGGTATTCGAAGTAAGTTTTCATTGGTAAAATATATATTAATAATTTGTTAATTTCCAAAACTACTTCTTTTCTCCACAGATGCTTTTAAACAGAAGTTCCACCTGGAAGATTCTGACTTCGAACGAACTACACAGAAGATCTTCCAGTATGCTCATGACAGAGTAAAGAGGGGTGAGGTAACTGCTGGAAAACGCCAAAAAGTGTAGTTCTGAATTATTTTTTTTTATATTTTTTTTCGGCATTTTTTCTTTTTAATTTTCAACTTTTATAAGAGACTGATTTTTTTTTATATATTAAATAAACATTTTTGCTGCCACAAACTGAACGACAGCTTATTCATTTACGTATCATTTTTTTGTCTTTTTATGTAATTTTCTAGTAAATTTAAACACATTTAAATGTTGTATTATCAATTTCTTTAAAATATTTAAAATCAATAATAAGAATTGTACAGAAGAAAAGAGAATGAACCAAATATTTCTAACAAATAGTTTTATGTTTGTGTTCTGTTTAATTGCATTTGATTTCATGTGAAAATAATTAGATATTGTTTATTTTTATTAAAAAAAAAATTTCCAAAACAATTATAATTTTTTTAAATGCTTGACTTGTATATTAATAGAAAAGGGGCATCACAACTCATTTTATAAAAATAACCAAAGTGCAATATTAAAGAAAACTTCGTATTGTATAATATGTATATGTTAATCAATTTTCTATTGTATCGAAACAAAAAAATCCTTCCTTTATGAGTAAATTTGGAGACGCCACTGATGGACAAAATTAAAAGTATTTACTTATATGTACGAGTATATAAATACAATAGTATTATATAAAACTCATTCCTTTACCGCTTCTTAAGTAGTTAATTTAATCGCTCAACAAGTTGTTAACGTGGTTAAATGGATTGCATTCGTGTTTTATTTTTCGAGGTCTTTACAGTGTTGCGCTTAAGTTATAATAGTGAAACTATTACACGAAAAATAATTATAAAATTAAATACAAAAAAAAAAAAAAAAAAATTTAAGATCTTCATTTGTATGTGTGTGTTTTTTTTTTATTTAAATGAAAACATCTCAATTTTTTTTTTATACAATAATTTATAATTTTAATTTTCAAATTGATAAGTCGAAGTTGTAATACTCTTCACGCCCCAGCTAGTGGTCCGAGGGTCTTGAAATTTATAAGGTTGGTGGCTATGGGTCAGTCAAATTTTAAGTCGATAGTACAAACAACAAAAAAGTTTTTCTAATAAGAACTGTCATTTGGATACCGGTTTGCATGGGGGGTACTCCTCCTAGTAGTCCGAAATTTTCATGGTTTGTGGATATAGGTAAGATAGAGAGAGATATAGTGTCCAAATTTCAGTTCAATAAGTCAAAAAACAATAAACTTTTTCTAATAAGAACTTTAATTTAAAAGTGTGTTTTTATGGGAGGTACCTCTAGTAACCCTAGGGTCTTGAAATTTATTTGGTTGGTGGATATGGGCCAGAAACTTATAGTGTCCAAATTTCAGTTCGATACGTCAAAAAACAAAAAAACTTTTTCAAATAAGAACATTAATTTAAAAAAGGGGGTTTGTATAGGAGGTAACTAGGGGGCTAGTGGTCCGATTCGGCTGATTCCCGAATTTGATCGAACCCATGTACAAAATTTCAGCTCTCTAGCTCAACAACTGAAGGACTACGAGTACGAACAGACGGACCGACGGACAGACGGACATGGCTAAATCAACTCGTCTCATCGAGCTGATCACAAATATATATACTTTATGGGGTCTCCGATGTATCTTTCTGTGTATTATTAAACAAACCTTATGACAAACTTATAATACTATTCACTGCGTGAAGAGTATAATTAAGAATTTTTACTACTTACTACTATGTACTTATTTTTGCATACATAAGGATATCAACTTCACCCATTGATTCTAAGAGTCATGTTGTAGCCAATAAGTAAATATACACATATATAAATAAATACTCTTATTAATGCCATGTACTTACATTGAAGTACATATTTTATACTTAGTAATAGGTGGGGTCTCAAGAAATTTTCAATAAAGTTACAGTGTTTACAATTACTTTTATTTCTATAAGTTACAAGTCGGTATTAGTTATTTATTATCGATGACTATTAATTTATCATAGTTAAGTGAATTAAATTTCAAACGATTTGTATTTATATATATTACTATATTTGGAAGTAGTTGAGCCTGAAAATGCCATTGTAAATCGTTGTTAAGTGCAGGAGAGCGTTGTGGGTCAAGGTTTGGATAGCGCATACGTTAGTCCTATGGTATCCAGGAGATTTAGTCTTCTTCAAGACTAAAAAGCATCTAACCTCTTCGATGACCTGAGGAACCTCAACTGGGCGAATTGGCAAGTCCACATCGATGAAGTCCAGAGTCGTCTGTTTGTCGGCAGGCGAGCAGAAGTCGAAGGGAATAAAGGTGGTTTCTAGATGGTTGGCGAATTCCTGCGTTTTTTTTCACTTGATCTGCACCAGGAACAATTACAACGCTGTATAGGCGCTTTCCTCATTTTGTTTTTTGTTGTTAATACACAGTCTCGATTTAAATACAAAAGAAATGTTGACAATGTTTCATAGGAGCACACCTGCTCGGAAACCCCATAAAGTATATATATTCTTGATCAGCGCGACGAGACGAGTTGATCTAGCCATGTCCGTCTGTCTGTCTGTCCGCCTGTATGTATGCAAACTAGTCCCTCAGTTTTTGAGCTAGAGAGCTGAAATTTTGCACTGAGCTTTCTTTTTACCATACGCATTTGTCGGAATCAGCCGAATCGGTCTACTAGGGGGGTACCCCCCATACAAAAGTATGCACCAAATGAAAGTTCTTATTTGAAAAACTTCTTTGCTTTTCATACTATCGACTTTAAATATGAACACTATAAGTTTCTGACCGATATCCAACCAACCATATAAATTTCAAGACCCTCGGACTTCTAGGGGGGGTACCCACCATACAAACCGGGATCCAAATGAAAGTTCTTATAAGAAAAACTTTTTGGTTATTTATACTATGGAACTGAAATTGGGACACTATAAGTGTCTGACCCGTATCCACCAACTTCTAAATTGCAAGACTCTCGGACTACTAGAAGGGGTGTAAAGAGTATTACAATTTCGGCATAGCCAAAGTTAGTCTTTTTTTAAATTTTTTTTCTTTCTTTTCACACACCTTCAATGTAAACAAAAACAGTTTTTTGCCTCTATTGAAAAAATGGTAAATTTTGAGTTGTGACACTTTAATTAAACATGTGCGATATGTGTAACTTAAGTACTTAGATGTCTTTTATTATTCTTGCAAATAATAAATTTTTTTTTTATTAGTTAAGTTATTTTAATAAACTTGTGTTAAATGCAAATGATGACAGTCGACATTTTTAGACAAACCTTTGATTGAGATTTAGATAGGTGATAAATAATATATAACTGACTTATAATAAACAAAACATTAATTTTTGTTTTCGGTTTAATGTGTGATGATGGTGATTCCAGATTTTAATGAATCATTCAATTGTTGCAATAGATTCCAGAAAAATATGCGCTTTTCTCAGAATTATTTTAATTATATCACAGTACTCAAAAAATGTTGACGTAAAGAAATAAAACATAAAAAAAAGAAAAAAAACAAACAAATTAAATCAAAATGCAATAATGGGAATAACGAAAACAAAACAATTTTAATTAAGTGCAATTTTAATTTAATTTTAAGTGTAAAAACGAAAATTGATCTCCTAATATAATAATTAAGACTCTTATATACTACAATACTCGTATATGTATAACTATTTACCCTTCCTACAAGTGGGAAAAGGGGTTGCTTATTGCTATTGGCCTATAACTTAAAAAAAGGGCTGGAAGATCATTTCGACGGAGACGAGCTGAGTTTCTTATATGAACAAGAGCTCTGGGTGTGGATTAACGTTTTCGCTTCGAGCACTTATTTTTTACTAGCAGAACATTTAGATCTTTGTGAATGTCTTCATTGCTGATTTACCATGGAGTGCCTGTTATTGTTCTGAGAATTTTAGATTGGGCTCTTTGTATGACTTCAACATTACTCGCGCTTGCGGTTCCCCATAGCTCTGAACCGTATGTCTAAATTGGTTTAATGATGGAAGAACCTTGTACTCAAGTTGCAGGCCAGATCTTGAGGTGTTTAACCAGTGGAGACTTTGTGCTTCAAGTTTCATCTGATTTTTTTTTTGATTCGATATGCTTTTTCCTAGTAAGATGTCTGTTTAGGTGAACGCCAAGATAGGTTACATAATGTGTGAGGAATTGTACTTCCATTTAAGAAAACTGGATCACAATTTTTACGGTTTAGTGAAATGTGACATGCTTACATTTTTGTTCATTCACTTTTATTCTCCACTTAGATAACCACTCTTCAATTGTTTTAAGATGATTGTCCAGGTCTGATACAGCTTTGTCTGGGCAGCGATTACGGTTGATTATAGCTGTGTCATCGGCGAACGTTGATGTGACAATTCATGAATTTGTTGGTATATCTGCAGTATATAATATATATAGAATTGACCCAGAACACTGCCTTGCGGAACGCCAGCTTTAATATCATATTCGTTTGATACGAAATTGTTGTGTCTCACTACAAAAACTCGATTCACTAAATAAGACTCCAGTATTTTGTGTGAGTTTTGGGGAAGCAAACATTTTACTTTATAAAGTAAGCCTTCGTGCCATACTCGATTAAGAAACACCTCTGAGCAATATTTTCGTAGCTCAAATGCAGATTTTATTTCGGTGGTAATTCTGTTTACTTGTTCTATTGTTCCTTGCCTTGATCAAAATCCAAACTGATGAGCCGGAATTATGTTATCGACTTATTAGTAGTAGGTGATTAAGTTTAAATAAAATTATCTTCTCAAACAATTTGGAGAGGCATGGAAACAGACTTTTGGGACTGTAAGGAGAAGCTCTTGACTTATCCTTCCCTGGTTTTGGAATTATTCTACAAGAGTTTTCAGTGCAATTTGAGTTTTTCAGAGTGACAATCTAGTACATACAGGAGATGGATTTTCAATATAGCGCCTTCGAGCATCTACTTTTTTACTTTTGAGTGTTTTCATGAAGTATTTTTTTTGCAAATTTTAGTCCCTTTTTAGTAGTGGGAGATCTGTAGTGTTTTGAGTATTTTGCAACATTTGCTTATTTGGTTGCAAAGTGTTTGTTGCGGTTTTAAGCTTGTTTTTATGGTGGCACTGTCCTGCTGATGGTAAGGCATTGGCATAAGATACATTTTGCGACACAGGCTTTGAGAGTGGACACAAGTCTGTTGGAGAAGCTGCACGGATAGGTTCAAGTCTAGACCTAAGAGGTACACTCTTTGTTGTTGCAATCGGTTTTTAATTCCTTATACACGGGATAGCCTGTGCAGTTTACTGATTCATGTAAGTCTCCACATGCTACACAAACTGAGCGTAGGGTACAATAAGGCTTGGTATGACCGAATTCCTGGCAGTTTGCACATTGCACAGGATTTGTTCGCTTGTGAGGTACCTCTACTGTCACCCTACGATGAAGTAGGTATTTGATGGACTTCGTTTTTGCGTGGGCGCTGCGAGTTTGGTGCCAATTCAACTTTATACAAAGGCTGCGGTATTTTATTTTTATTGATTATATTAATATTGATAACCACTTTGACTTCAAAACCTTTTTTTTCCAGACCATTTTTTATGTCTTTACAGTCAATTGTGGATTCAATACTTTCAATTACCACTATCAGACCTTTGCTACTTTTAAGTTGATAAGTGTAATACTTGAGTTTAGATTCATTTAAAAATTTAGTTATAGCATTACTTTTCTGCGGACTAAGTTTACGTTTGTTTGTTTTGTATTTGAATGTAGCGGTCAATATCTGTTTGCACTGCAGGTTTGTTTTTTGGTTTCCAAGTGCTGCTGTTGGCGTTTTAGCGCTACTTGCGTGCACCATGATTGGTGAATTTATTTTATTTACAGTGTTTACCGTTTCTTTCAAAACAACGGATGAGCTTGCTGTAGTTTTTTTCTGGGTCGTCTCTGGTGTCATGCACTGGACACTCCACGACTCTGGTGACTTTTTTCCACTTGGGAGTAACAAAGCAGGAGAGCAGGAGTTAGCTCACTGCTCATTTGTAGTTGGTGCCAGGTTTACTTTTTTGGTGGAAAGCATTTCAAAGTAACCATTGCGACCAATTGAAAGTCTATGTTTGTTGGAGCGTGATTCATTCCCCCATATGAAGCATACTAGTAAGATGGTACTATAGTATTTATATATCTGTGGCACTATGTTAAAGTAGCTTATGTCGAAAATCTATGTTTTGAGATATTGCTCATTTGGTGTAAAGTGATTTCTGTTTAGTTTTATTTCATATTTTTGAGTTGTTGCACAAATAAAATTATAAAAAATAAAATACATGATACATGATGATTATAAAACTAGATTTCACAACCTTTCCAACAAGTATACATTTTATTTATTTTATTTATTCCAATAAATGTTTATAACAGTTTGAAAATTTAATATGTGAAAAAATCGTAGGTGTGCGAATTAATAGTGGTACTCTGTATGTATATAATTATGTTTCTAAGCCATATTTTTCGAAATTTTTTTACTCAAAATACGTTTTTAATATTAACATGTAAAATCTACTCAATTTTCGACATAAGCTACTTTGACATATTACCACAGATATATAGATATATGTAGAGACCGACCGAATGTTCGGTTTCGGTCGGTTTCGGCCACAGTTTAGGTTTCGGCCTGGCCGAAACTGTATGATATATTATAATTTGTAAATTATTTCAGTTAAAAATTATCACAATAAAGCTGTTTAGTGCTGCTGGACAAGTATATGCAGATCGTTGGAGTAACCAGCGCGGTGAAAATGTCGATAAACTGCTTTTCTTAGCTTACAACATTAGACTATTCAACTCTGAATACTAATATATACTGTTTTATTTATTTCTTTCTACTTATTTTTCCATTTTGAAGAGACACATGATGTTTTCTAGTAACAGTTAATCTCAATAAATAATAAGATAATCATAACAATATTCTGAACACAATAATAAAAATTAAGAATTTGTAGTTTATGTTATGTTGATTACTGATAAAGTTTACTTATAAAAGTAAATCTTTAACATGTTGATTAATAAATAAATAATTACATATTTTTGTTACATACTTGTGTTTTATTTTATTCTATTTACCACGAGTTAACTGTTTGTACATATGTAAAAAGTACACTATTTTAACATGCTATCAAGATTTTAACTTTCAATTTAATATGTCTAAATAAGTTTCGGTTTCGGCTAAAACTGAGACTATGGCAGAAGATTTTGTTTCGGTTTCATTTTCGGCGGAATTCGGCATTGTCTTATCAAAAACTATTAAAACCCTTTGAAAAAATAACCAACATAACAAGTTCTGGTATGTCCTGCGTGTCGGAAGTAATACCAGACGTTGCTGCCCTAAAAAAGTATTTAGATAAAAATGAAACTAAGCTAAGAACACCTGATTTATCACACATGAGGGCCTCGATATAAGCAGAATTAGAAAAGCGTTTCATCTCCTTAAATCAAGACTCCAACTACTTGATTGCAGCTTACCTAGACCCAAAATATAAAAAAAAAACTACTTGGGGGTTGTTGAAGCGGAGAGCTCACCAGAAGATTCTTTTGGAATTTTTAAAAATGTCTTGCGAAGATTTCTCCAGTAGCAGTTCAGGTTCAACACCGATCAAAAATAATAAAGAGACAGAGTCGGAGGTATCTGACGAAACTCACGACACGTTCTGAGGCTGCTTTCATGAGGTGACGAATGATGATTGTTTTCAGTCTCACGATCAAGAAAAAAAAACACGATTGCAACGGAGATTGATTTTTATCTGAAGTCAGATGTTTACATACTATTATTAAAATGTACGAGTATTATTAAGGACTTCACTTACAGCAGGATTGATCTGTAAGCCATTTTAGAAGATAATGAAATAGAAAATTATCACTGTACCAGTACTGTATCATTGTCAATATGAGTTATTTATGAGTTTGAGCCATACTGTATGTAGTAAGAGACATTGAAACCTATTTACTCGTACACTTTTCTTGTAGCTGTTTGTTATGAAATATTTATTATACTCTTCACGCAGTGAATAGTATTATAAGTTTGTCATGAAGTTTGAACACATAGAAGGAGACATCGGAGATCCTATAAAGTATATATATTCTTGAGCAGCGCGAGTAGACGAGTTGATTTAGCCATGTCCGTCTGTCTGTCTGTATGTATGCAAACTAGTCAGTTTTTGAGCTAGAGAGCTGAAATTTTACACGGAGCTTTCTTTTTTAGCATACGCAGTACATTTGTCGGAATTAGCCGAATCGGACCACTATGGGGTAACCCCCATACAAACCGGGATCTAAATGAAAGTTCTTATTAGAAAAACTTTTTTGCTTTTCATACTATCAACTGTGAAATGTGAACACTATAAGTTTCTGACCCATATCCACCAACCTTAAAAATTTCAATGCCCTCGGACCACTAGGTTGGTACCCCCCATAAAAACCGTGATCCAAATGAAAGATTTTATTAGAAAAACTTTTTTGTTTTTTGTGCTATGGAACTGAAATTTTGACAAAATAAGTGCCTGGTCTATATCCACCAACTCTATAAACGGACTACTAGAAGGGGCGTGAAGAGTATTACAACATCGGCATAGCCAAAGTTACTTTTTTTAGTTTTTTTTAGAGTTCCGTACCTAAAGGGAGCTAACGGGACCTTATTACTAAACTTACGTTGCCCGCCCGTCCGTCCGTCTCCTGCTCTATCTCATGAACCGTAATAGGTAGAGAGTTGAAACTTATGTGTAGAAGGACAAATACTAAAAATACAGATTTTTAGAAGCATTTTTCTTTTGCTTACATTTTTTTTTGGTAGTACACTTTTAAGCTGTTAATTGTAGTATAATTTTAAGCTATTAAATATGCACATAATTTAATATTTTGAACAAAAAATCTAACACGATAGTACGGAACCCTCCGTGTGCGAATCCGACTCACACTTGGCTGATTTTTATATTTTTTTTTTCTTTTTTTTATAATGGAGAGTCCAAGTCTCGGCAATCATAAGATTCTTTAAGTTCACAAAGGAATAAATAATAATTGTACAAGTAATGGAAGGACTACAGTGTCAATATAAACATTTAACTACATGCATGCAGGAATATACAATATATCGACAAACAAACATGGTTTAATTGATTCCCTCATCCTTCTTGTTATTTCTAACAGTGGTAGTACCTATTTACAATAGCAGAGACGAGTATACTAAGTACATTTAGGTTCATTTTTATGTTGTCGTAGTAAATCCACTTTTCGTCCCCCGTCACAATTCGATGCAAAAAACCCTTTCGATTTTGCTTTTGGTGCACTTGTTCCCAAGTGAGAATTCAGCGTTCGACGTCTCTTAGTTTCATTTCATATCGAACACAATTTCCTTCTTTAAGAGAGACGGTTTGAAATCGCTTCTTGAAATCACTCCCAAGGTTTTAGTGAGCTCCTCTTGAGTTTGGCATGAATATTGGTCCCATAACGCCTCCAACACACCGTCTTCAAACTTTACTGGTCTTCTTTCGCGTTCTTTGACGCTGGTATCAAAATCGACACTTTTAGAATGTTGGAACCAGTACTAACATGTTTTAATTGATGGAGCTTAATTCACACAATAGTCGATGTCTATCATCAAATTAAATTTGTTCCCACAAATGACGTCTATTCGGTTCAAAACTCAAAATTTTTATAAATAATAAATAAAAAGAATTTTAAACACAAATAAATATTTTTCATCGGTCTTATTGCTTTTCAACAAGTCGATTTGGGTCCTCAAAAGTTTCTTGTATGAAGCGACCTGTAAGAACTCGTATGGTGAAGAATAATTTTTCTTCGCGGTCCAATTTCCTCAATTCATTGAACACTTGCGCCAAACAAGTGGTTGTATACCACTCAGAATTCCCGGTCTCTGTATCGGAAGATATGAGTTTTTTAAAAAATTATGTAGTATGTGTGTGCTGTCCACTTGGCGCGGAGTGTATATATACAAAGTTTGTTCAAAAAGTATCTCAATTTTTTAATTTTAGCGGGTTACGTATATTCGATTATCTTGTGGCGTTATGTTGGCACTCATGTTCCTCACTTATGCTGACAAGGTTGGTCGTTTTGAATGTTTAGTTATTCTTTGACAGCTGTTTTGCTTGTACGTGTTTTGGCTCGTCTTCGATTCAAAAATCGCGATACGTTTTGAACAAACCTCGTACGTATATGGAAAGCATATTTCAGAATATTTTAAATATGTATCGATTGGTTGTGAAACAAGTCAGACATGTTTTTCTCAATTCATTTTTGTCGCCTTAAGATCATTTTCTTATTTTCCCCCTTCTTACTTTACTTTCTTCCCTTATTATAATTTTTTTTTAATTTTATACAATATTGTTATTGATGTTTTTATAGTGTTTTTGTTTTTATATTTTTCTATCACTTAATGTTTTTTGTTTATTTAATTTTGTCTATATTTTAATGAATTTGATTTGTTTATTGAGAAAATTAATAAATTTTCTAGTATTTGTGACGTCATATGCAACTTTTTATACCACTCAAATTGAAACTTGTTTTTTTTTTCAGTTGAGTTGTTATTATTATGGTTGATATACTCACAGATCTTAAATATTACAGCCACATACCAAGCACCTGAGTCTCGATTCATTCTTTATTTTATTTTATTTTATTTCCTTTAATTTTCTTTCATATTACATGATTGGAGAAATACATTATAAAGTCTAAGCTTTGACTATAAAAGAAAATACATACGTATAATATAAATATTATTAAGTATGTATTTGAGTAAAGAATATTTGTATGTACTCTTGCACACATAGCATATAATTTGGTGAATAGAAGTATTGTAGATTATTATATTAATTTCCGTATGGATATCTATGTTTATACAATAAATAAGTCTCTAACCCTTCATATGTTTAGCTATACCTACTACTTATAGTATTTATTTATTGTATAAGCACTTTAAAAAGTAGTCGTAAACGAAACCTGGAAGCGAGAATCGATCAAAAACGTTGACACTTTTGTCGTATTCATTTGATCAATGAATGATGCATTTTGTTATAATTACATATATATATGTTGAAAGAATGTTTTTGTTGTCTTCCGATATATGTTTCTATTTGAATTAATTATTGTTTTTATCACAATTTTATTGTGAGTAATTAAATTTAACACATTATATATTAACATGAGAACTAACTAATGCAATGAGGCTTCTTATTATATTAAAAATATATATACTCGTACATATCGCATATATTTAACTAAAGTTTTACAACTCAAAATTTTTCAATTTCTATATACTATAAAATAAATAAAAAAGTTTGATTTTTAAAAATATTTTATTGATAATTTGTTTTAAGATTTTTATACTCTTCACGCAGTGAATAGTATTATAAGTTTGTATTGAAGTTTGTAACACACAGAAGGAGACCCCATAAAGTATTTATATTCTTAATCAGGACGACGAGACGAGCCTGTCTTGCCATGTCCGTCTGTCTTTCTGTGTGTAAGCAAACTAGTCCCTCAGTTTTTAAGCTAGAGAGCTGAAATTTTTCACGGAGCTTTCTTTTCACCATACGCAGTACATTTGAATCGGCCCAATCGGTCCACTAGGTCACTCAAATAAAGCTGGATCTAAATTCATGTTCTTATTAGAAACACTTTTTTGTTTTTTGAACTATCGACTTGAAATTGGGACACTACCTTATCAAGACCCTCGGACTACTAGCAGGGGCGTGAAGAGTATTAAAATTCGGCATAGCCAAAGTTAGTCTTTCTTAATATTTTTATGGTTTAAATGCAATAAGTTTTACTTAGTTCATTAACCGAAATAATTTATTAAATTTACTGTTTATATCTCATAAACAATATTACTCATTCACAGAAAGATAGCGCAAGAAGCAATGCCTGAAAGGCCTTATAGTTCCCATATTGTCATTAGTATTGCAAGGAAAAATGATTTGATGAAGGAGATTTTATTAAAAATTAGAAGGAAAAAATTTGAACATAAACATTCAATAGCCTAAATGATTATAAGCACTAGGTTAGAATATATATGTATGTAACTATGTACGAGTACATATATAGGCTTTAAATCATTCAAAGTCAAGAAACTATTCCTATTCCTAGTCAGAAACGTAACACTTAAAATCCTATAAGAAATTTTGCTAATAAACAAATAAAGTGAAATAGAATTCGTTTTTGGTTGATCCCGGCGTGTGTCAATAAGGTATTTCAAATAATTCAAATTTGGGTCCCACATCAATTGAGATACTTAGTAATGCAATAATTATTGTATTGATATGTACGTAATGAGGGATGGTAAGCTGGTGATCGTTGAGGTGTATCGAGTCGACCGATATCGGTACTTGGCCGAGCTATCGGTCACCAACACCAGCAGCAGCATCAACAGCAAGAGTGGCAACTCTGGCAGCAGAAGAGGGAAGTCGAATCAGCAGTCGTGAAAATATATGATCGTATATGTCGTGCCAGCGGATTCAATCAAGCTTATTTATTAAAACTATGATATGGGGACTCAACCACGCCGAATCAAAAACAGTGAAATTTTGTCTCAATTTATATAGAAAGTGTGTAAACGTGTATGAAGCTGTATGATTGAGAAAGAAAATAGAACGCACGCAAGAGAACGGACGACACCAGTAAGAGCGAAACAACAAGTGAAGACAAAATAAGTCGATAGTAGCAAGCCGCCAGTGGAAAAAGCGAGATAGCCGTATCTCACACCTTTGCAAACAACAAAAAAGAATGAAGAAAAGAAGTAGAATATGGACAATAAAAATCCACAGCCAAAAAGACGCTGCCAGAAACGTCGTCGCAATTAAAAAAGACTGTACGTGAAGAAGCGAACGCAAGCATGACAACCGAAAACAATAAATTGCTACAGCAACTCGTTTAGCTACTAACCTGAAAAATCCAAGCGGAAGTGGTTACAAAAGATGAGGGAAAGTTAGTAGAGGAAAATTTTGCAAAAAATAATCAGGAATTTGATGGGGAAAACATGGAAGTTGCGAAATGGTGATGCCTATGGACTCAATAAAAAACAAAAATACGTGCAGGCTCGCGCTAAAATGACGCTCACAGTTGTTTTGTTCCTAGAATCGACGGTAGTATATGAGCATGACACATTGCGTGATCAGTTGATTGCCAAATTTCAAAGAGAAATAGAATGCGATGCTGAAATCCACAAACAACTGAGAACGCGGGTAAAACGAAATGACGAAAGTTTCCATTTGTACATTTTTTAAATGAAAATTATTGCTGCGCGTGGGTCGATTGATACGGAGTCTTGAATCAGATATGTTGTTGCTGGTTTGAATCTAAAAAGTGACTTTAGATATAATTTGTATGGATGCACATCTTTTAGAGAGCTGAGAGACAAATCCGGGGTATATGAAAGTGTATTGGAGAGCGATGAGGCAACAAGAGCAAAAAAAAAAAAATTCGGCAGAATCGAAATAACAACAGTAAGGGTGCACATGGGAAAAGTAAAAAGGGGCAGCACTGTTTTAACTGTGGATCGATAGATCAAAAAGTGTAAAGCCGAAATTAAATGTTTCTGTTGTAATAAAAGCGGGCAGCTGTAAATGTGGTATATAAAGGCAAACGTTTGAAAGAGCTGAAAATCAACAAAGTGACTGTTAATGCACTTGTGGACACGGGATCTGACGTATCGATTGTGAGGAAATCAGCAGTCAAGAAAATTGGCTGAGCGCAGTTGGAGAAGAGCGCGACAACCTTAAGAGGCCTGGGTCGAATGATTACTCGTCCAGCTGGACAGTTCAGTACAAAAGTAGAGATCGACAATATACAGGTGACCCACAAGTTCTTGGTGCTTGACGATGATGCAATCGTGTGCGAAGTTTTGCTGAGCTATGATTTCGTGTCCAAGTTCAAGTTGACGATGACGGCGATCAGATACGAATTTTTTCCCTCTGCCGCAGAGCAAACAAAAGATATAAATCTGGTAAGTTGTTATAATGTGGTAGAAACAAATACGGATATCGATGTGTCCCAGCAGTTCAAAGATGTGGTGCAAACCATGGTAAAGGATTATCGTTCAATGAAGAAGACAGCTGAGTAACCGATCGAGGTCAAGATTGTGCCTGACAGAAATATCATGCCCTTTCGGCACGCAACAATACGTATCGCCGTTAAAGAAGCCACAGCAGTTCAACAGCAAATCAATGAGTGGTTAGATGCAAGCTTAATTCTACGTTCGTCTTCAAATTTCGCTAGCACATTAGTGATAGTTAAAAAGAAGGATGACATTTGAAAATTCTCTCCAGAAACCCATATGAGAATTTCAAATGTAAAGGAGGCCTGCTGTTTAAGTCTGTGGTAGGTACTGATTTGCTGGTGGTACCAAAACAGATGGAAAAAGAGATTATAGTAGAAGTTCACAATATGGGACACTTTGCCATACAGAAAACAATGCACTCAATACAGTAGAATTATTGAATACCTCACCTAGAAGGGAAAGTGATAAAAGTTATAAGCACCTGCATCAAATGCATTATCCATATTAAGAAGTTGGATAAGAAGGAAGGATTCCTACACCAGGTTAAAAAATGAGTAGAATCATTGCAAACGTTGCATGTGGATCATCTTGGCCCAATGGATGCCAATGCAAAGCAGTATAAGCATATTTTTGCTATTGTCGACGGGTTTATGAAGTTTGTGTGGATTTATCCGACAGAGACAACAAGCTGTGAGGAGGTACTGAAGACGCTGGCGAGTTGATGTGAAGTCTTTGGTAATCCGGTCCGTATTATCAGCGATCGAGGACCAGCATTTACATCATCCGACTTTAAAGAGTTCGTGAAGGCGAGTGGTATTGAACACATTCTAAGTACCACAGGAGTGTCGAGAGGAAACGGTCAGATCGAGCGTGTAAACCGTTTAATACGCAGCATTATTGGTAAGCTGTCTTCAGAGAGCCCATAAAAGTGGCTTAAGTTTGTGGCTAGGGTACAGAGAGTCATCAACAGTACAATCAACGTGTCGACGAAAAGGTTACAATTCGAAATTATGCTTGGAATTAAAATGAAAAACAACGCTGAAATGCAGTTGATCGAAAAGAGATGTTTGACAATTTTGACGAGGAAAGACAACAAAAGCGCAAAAATCACCATTCAGCAAGCTCAAGATAGATACAAAAAGCAGTTCGACGGAAAACGTAAAAAAAAATTGGCAAGCGAGTACTTAGGGCCATACGAAGTAATGTAGGTAGAGCGAAACGGACGGTACGAGGCTGCCGGTGTGGAAGGACCAAACCATACCACTAAAAGTTACGAAAATATGAGACTATGGCGGTACGTGGTAGACAGTAAAGATCCGTGGTCATCAGAGGCTGATGACTAAATCAGAATGGCCGAATGTAACGAGGGATGGTAAGCTGGTGATAGTTGAGCTATATCGGGTCGATCGATATCAATAATTGGCCGAGCTATCGGTCAGCAACACCAGCAGAAGCATCAACAGCAAGAGTGGCAATACTGGCAGCAGAAGAGGTCAGTCGATTCAGCAGTCGTGAGAATATTTGATCGGTTGTGCCAGCGGATTCAATCAGATGTATATTATTTTAAGTATTTACTTATTTGTTAAAACTCATAGTTTTTACTTTTCAGTAAAGAATCTTACATGTGCAACATATTTTTAGAATTTTTAGAGACATTCAAGTACGGAACCAAGTAATATTATAAATTCGCATTCCATAATCATCTACAGATAGAATATCCCACATAGTATTACATAGAGGTCAGCCATCATTTATAATTAACTCTATGTACTGTCACTTTCAAGGAAATATCAAACGACAGTTTCGGGGGGACAATAGGACATGGAGCGGAAGTTTTTAGCGCGGTTAATGTCCCGCACTTCGGTTGTAGACCAATCAGGCTTTCGATGCTTTTCTTCCGATTAAAAAACAAAAAAACCTATGTATTGACTAATTGTATATGTATATATCTTCCCATTTACCTAATTAGCTTCTATTTAATGCGGGATCTTTTTAAATTTTTAATAATTGTATCTCTTGATGTGTAATTACAAAATCGATATTTCATTAACATATATTTCCCACCATATGTATCGTATATGTAATTGAAAAAATCGAAATTTCCATCAATTACTAATCTTAACATATGTAAGACAAAACTTTTCCGAAGCCTTCACAATATGTTGTAAACTTTTCTTTTTTTTTATTCAAGGAGAACTGAGAAATTTACTTTGATAGTCATTAACCGACCAAAAAAAAAGTAAGGTAATCTGTTTGACCCCGTATTATATATATGTATGTATGTAAGTATCTTCGCAATTATCTCAAAACCTACTGATCTGATTCGGATGAGATTTTCGCTGTTCGGCTGCATATATTTTTGGGAAGTGTAAAATCATTGTCCAAGACTATAAAAAACCATTTTTCTTAAAAAAGTTATTTTTGTCAAATGTTTGATGTTAAATTTAAAAATAATGAATAGGCTTTGATTAATACGATAGTTAAGTATTTTTGGACAAATATAGCTCTTGTCCGAAATGATCACCCAATTCTAAAGACCATCGATTTTCATAATATTTATTCACGCAGTGAATAGTACAATATTATAAGTTTGTCATGAAGTTTAAAACACACAGAAGGAGATATCGGAGACCCCATAGAGTATATATATTCTAGATCAGCGCAACGAGACGAGTTGATGTAGCCATCTCCGTCTGTCTGTCTGTTCCTTTATACAAACCGGGATCCAAATGAAAGTTCTTATAAGAAAAACTTGTTTTTTTATTGTACTATCGTCTGGAAATTTTGACACTATAAATGTCTGACCAATATCCACCAAACTTATAAAGACCAAGACCGTCGGACTATTAGCAGGGGCGTGAAGAGTATTACAACTTTTTTATATTTTAGATAATTTATTGATTTATTAATTGTTGAATGTTAGAATTTTGTTCACAAGTATATAGTTACAGATTTATCTTATCCATTAGCCAAATACATTCTACATTCCATAAACAGAACTTATTGTTATAAATAAATGTGTCAACAACTATAATCACTTGAAGTTTGGTACCTCTTAAAAATTTGTATTTCATTATAAAAAATATTTTTAAACATTTCCGCAATTTATTTATTAGAATTTGTATCTTACAGATACATACTTAAGTATAAGGCGACATATGCATATACATATTTGACAATTACTTGAGGCACGTCATTTGTCAAATATAATTACTCATTTCGATGTGCATTACTTTGCACAAATATTATACTCGTACAATAAACATTATGAACTTACTTCCAACGAAATATTCAAACCTTTTACATCTTAAAATAGGAAACGAACAACTAATTAGTTTAAATTTTACATAATATTAAGCATTACGGTTCGATTAATTTAATATTGCTTATATTGTTTTTCTCAAAATTGTAAAAGTAAAATTAAAAAAAAGTTTGAAAAAATACTAGATTGTTTTTAATATTGTATGAAGACAACCTATTTTGGATATCGGGAAACTGTTGTTTAAATACGAGTATATTATCTATGTACCATAATATGTACTCCAATTGTCAGTAACAAGTTTGCAAATCAACAAATGGATGGACAGTTAACTAGGTTAACTTTTGTTAACGCTATCATATTGTACAATAGTACACGTACGTGTATGTATGTTATACGAGTATGTAGTTATACTAGTGAAATTTTGAATATTTTGCCAAAAATATGAATATGTATAAATGTATATATTTGTCGGCCTTGTATATCTATTTCTTGATAGAGACGCAGATAGAAAAAAAAATGGATGGGCAGACAAACGGACATGTTATAATCGATTTTTCTTTTCAAAAAGTCATAATACCTATACTATATGGTATGAAGGGTACAATACAAGTTTCGACATTCATTAGTACTTAATTGATTAGTGGTAGTGATCTTTTTAAATTACTAATATAGATGGAATAATTTCACGAAACTGTCGTAGTACTGTAGTATTTATTTTATAAAATGTAAAATTATGCAACTGTTATTTTTTTTTTTGTTAATTTTAGTGAATAAATGAATGAATGCCAATGTTAACGGTAGTTATGAAAATAATTATTTAAATTTATTTGTATTGTTTTATTTTATTACAGTGTACGATGCAACAGTGAAGTCGGCTGTTGGCCTTGAAAGCGCCGTTCTGCATCAGTTTGGACATTTTGACCAGTGTCTGGATCAGACAAAGAAGTTCAGCGACCAGGCCTCGTCCGAAATTCACATTGTACGTGCCAAATACTGTTTGGTTTATGTTGTTGTTGATGGTTTAACGGTACACGATATTAACTCACGATCCACAAAGGTAAATATTTTAATGTAAATGAATATGTAGTACTACATACATAAATATAAAGCCAAAGTGACAATAATTTGAAAGACGTCAAGTCTAGGTAAATTGAATTGAATTAAGTTGAGTATGTTACAATTATAGTACTATGTACATTTTGCGTAATTGTCGCAAGCCATAATTATGATGTTTATTTTCCATTTATTTAAAGTTTGTCTTTTTGGTGGTCTTCTTGTGCGTATTTTATATGATTAAATATTGCGATGCAGATCACGCGCACTTGATATATCACATAATAATTTTAGTACTACTTATATTGACAGTGGCGTCGTAATTATTATAGTAGGGTCGATTTATTTTGAAAAAGGAAAAATTCTCATTTTTCTCGTTAATCCATAATCCATTTTATAAAATAATAAATAATGCTATATAAATGTTTGTTGGATTTCTAAAGATTGGCTACTTTATTTTGTTTTCTTCATAATTTGATATGGCAAGATAATTGGCAATGCGATAAAGTTGTTGCTCAACAAATTAATTAAAAATGCTTAATAATCACTTTATTTTAACGATAACATTAAAAAGTGTTTACTATAAACCTCAATAATAAATTGCATTCAATCTGTTCCAATTCAATTTGAATTGATGATAGCCAATTATGACATCGCAATGGGGTACATGTGTACCAGCGAGTTGCGAAGGTGCTGACATTGCGACTCATTTGAGTGTTTGGCTTCAACGGAGTGTATTGAGTGGCCAGGATATGCACGAACCTATTTGTCAGACCAAGGCTTCGAATGAGTTGCGAATCACTAACGCTATGTATTTGTATGCGTAAGTATTGAAATACATAGTATGATTACTTCTATAGTAACCAGATTTTTACAAATTGTATTTTTCCTTTCCATTGCGCAGTTGCGTCTTTTGCTTCTTCGTTTTGTTGGCATTTCTCAGTACCATATATCATTGCTACTTGATTTGGAATAAAAATAGGACAAATGAATGCAGCGATGATACTGTCAAATCGTTATCTACAAAGACAAAGAGATCGGCTATGCTTATCATGGCCCTACTATCCTTCTCGGTCATTGGTAAGCAAAATCAGCATTGTTAACAGTTCAGTTGTCATATTTCATATTAAAAATGATACATACTTATTTAATCGTTGATTTTGTTTTCAGAAAATATAAAGAAATTGTTTCAAGCCAGCAAAGATCAACTGGGTTTGAATTCCATAAATGGCATCAAAGCATTAGCGATGCTCTTTATACTTGCTGGCCATGCACTCTCATTTATACTTGGTGGACCAATGCACAATGTAAAATTTGTAAATGAAGTAAGTAGTGTAGCTGATAATCATAGACGCGTTTTCATATAAAAACATGGGGAAATGTCAGGGCTGAACACTAATCAACGATGTAATAAGTAAGGCAATAATGTAGGGGATCACAAGTGGGTGCAGCGTCTCACCTTACGATATGCTGATTTATAAATTTGTCAACAGATCGGAAAACTTAAATGTTTTAATATGGAATTGTTATACTTTTACCCAAAGGTCGCAAATAACAATCAATTTTTATTTGTAATGTGATCTGCTCGGAGAATAACTGAAAAAATTGAAACAAAATCTCCCTCTCGGAGTATAATTATTCGTTTTGTTGTTTAAAGTGACTGTTTGTTTCTCGTTGAAAGTAACCTTCTACGTATAATAACAGTTGAAAAAAACGCGTTAATCAATCTCTCATCAAAGGACGGAACGAAACAAAAGTCACAAGCGAAAAGGTATCTTTTTGTTGTTGTGTGATCCGAATTGAGTAAGTCGAACAGATGCAAAACAATGCAGGTAGCCATTGCTTGTGCTTTCAAATACTGTCTCTCATGTTCTCTTTCACCACAAAACAAATATTGTTCAGCTGTTTTCCCGCTATATCTAGCTTTTTTTCAAGTAGAACAGCGGGAAAAAATCGAAAAAAGCAGAAAGCGGGAATTCTAGCTTTTTTAAATATCAATTCAGTTTATTTTTAGTTCTTTTATTTTCTCCTTAATTTACAAAAATTCGTCCACTGTGCTAAGAAAATTATGAAGGTCTTCTCTGTCGGTGAAATATCAATGAGTTTGCCTTTGCAGGCTTTCCAACTTAGAGGTAAAATCAAAAGTCATAATCAGAAGAAAACGAAATTATATTTGAAATATCTAATCTAATATGTAAAATTCTCGTGTCACGGAGTTAGTCCTCCGAAACGGTTGGACCGATTTTTATGAAATTTTGTTTGTATATTTGGTAGGTATGAGAATAGGTCGTAAGGTATTTCTTATCCACCACCCACTTTTTAATCACGGTTTTTCATATTCAACAGCCTAATAGTATACAACAAAAAAAAATTAACCAAAAGATTAAATAACAAAACTTCTAAAACATAGCTTCATTACAAAATTACACGTATTCGGTCCCACACGTTGCTGGATGTATTCGATTGAATGGCAAAAGCGAGTATTACCTCATGCACACATTTTGGTTTGGTTTGTCGACAAAATACACCCTGAGGAAATCGATATTGTAATTTCTGTGGAATTTCCAGATCCGTCTACTGATCAACTACTGTTCGATATTGTTACCACAAACATGATTCATGGCCCCTGTGGTGATCTAAATCATGTATCGCCTTGCATGGCAGATGAAAAATGTACAAAGCGTTAAAGATTTCACCAACGACACGAGCACAAAAGTCGATAAATATCCAATATTTCTTCGAAGAAATACTTATAATGGTGGACAATTATTCACGATAAAAATGAACAGCGCAGACATTGACAATCGTTGGGTGGTCCTATATTGGCCTCTGCTGAGGAAAACATTCAATGCTCATATTAATGTTGAGTTCTGCAGTTCGGTGAATTCCATTAAATACATTTGTATATAGGCAACGATATGGATATACTTCAAATTCAGAATACTACCAAATTGGCAGGTACATAAGCTCCAATGAACCTATCTGGCGTATCTTTGGATTTCTAATTCATGCACGGGACCCAGCAGTTAGCCCCAGCACATTTAGCCGTCCATCCGCGTGAAATACGCGTTGTATTTTTCACCAACGAAACAGCAATTGAGCGTGCTATGAATCCACCAAAAACTACACTCACAGAATTTTTCGAATTGTGTAATCGTGAGGATACTTTCGGTGCCTTTGCACGAACACTACTCCATTCAAAAGTACCACGCTATTTCACATGGAATCAAACAAAAAAATTGATGCCCCGTAAGCAAGGTACACCAGTTGATGTGTGTCCCGGCCTATTCAAATCGAACACTTTCGGCCGAGTATGTACAGTCAATCCAAGGCAGACTGAGTGCTTCTATCTGCGATTGTTGTTGGTTAATGTCACCGGCCCATTGTCATTTCAAGATATACACAACGTGAATTGGACAACAGTATCCAACGTATACAGATGCATGCCTTGCACTCGGCTTGCTCAAAAACGACAATCACTGGACGATATGCTTACTGAAGCAGCATTGGGCTGTACAGCAACACAAATTCGTCTACTATTCGCTATAGTGTTGACTACATGTTTCCCGGGACGAATTGTCACGTTGTGGGATAAACACAAAGATTCAATGACTGACGATATATTGCATCGAAATCGTACACATAAAACAATGTAACGATTACATTCAGCGACTCAATGTACTCGTACAATGAAGTATTGGTTGGTATCGAGGATCTTTGCATTGTCATTGCCATTTTACCACTCAGTCATTTCGGTATGCGTTCGCCAAATCCAAGTGCATCTCTTCGAAATTAATATTAATTTTCATTTTTATATTTATATTTATTTTATATTTACGATTAAGATTTACGATACAAAATATATTACTTTTTTCACTTTACATTTATTATTTTTTATTTTTATCGGCGGTCATCGTATACAGCGCTCCATGTGGTTCTGTTATAGATCCCCTTAATAATCATCAAAGCAAAAAATGTTTCCATACGTATATGCTCTCTTATCTTTTTTGAGCGAGGGCGTAGCAACGTACGCCGGGTCTACTAGTTAATCTATATAAATAAAAACGTAAATCTTCGTTTGTTCATAACATGTGAATTTGAAATGTACTTTTCCGATGGTCGTCTTTCTGCATAATTATTTTTTGTTAAAATCCACCGGAAAAGTCGGATTTGGTGGATCAAATTTTTCATATAAAGTTTAAAGAGACAAATTCGTGATCTACTTGTCCAGTCTACATGTTTAATAGTCTGTGTCCAGCCTGAGCCACAGCACAGATGGTTAAATTACAAATAACGTAATTTTTTGCTTTAGATTTCCCCAGTAATTGTGCCTATTTAAAATTTTTCTTTTGAATCTGACCTTTGATTATATATATTACTAAGTTGGTAAGGCTGTAGCCGATACTACCACTAATCTTAGAGTCTGTCATCTCTAGCATTTTGAGCTTTGTGAATCCCACACTTGTGAATCTAGTGAATTATCGTGATACCTAAAGAAATAGTTAAACTTGGTGGCGACATATACCAATTCGAATGATGAGATTGATGAAATAGATCAAATAATTGACGTAAAAAAAAATTATAAAAAAAGACTAACTTTGGCTATGCCGAAGTTGTAATACTCTTCACGCCCCTGCTAGTAATCCGAGAGTTTTGAAATTTATAAGGTTGGTGGTTATGGGTCAGACACTTATAGTGTCCAAATTACAAGTCGATAGTACAATGAACAAAAAAGTTCTTCTAATAAGAACTTTCGTTTGGATCCCGGTTTGTATGGTTTGTCCCCCCTAGAGGACCGATTCGTTTGATTCCGACAAATGTACTGCGTATGGTGAAAAGAAAGCTACGTGCAAAAGTTCAGCTTTGTAGCTCAAAAACTGAGGGACTAGTTTGCATAAATACAGACGGACAGACGTACATGGCTATTTTTACTTTCAATAATATGCATACGAATATATGAGATGCGCACTTAGCATTCCACAAACATTATAATTAAATTGTATACATCAATTTGACCGTGTTTAGAGCAGCGTTGCCAGGCGTCCCGATTTTTAGCTTAATATTAAATGTCCTGCGCGGCACATGTTTAGTCCCGCTTGTCAGGGATTTCTCAGGAATAATTCAACGTATTGAGAGAAATCGAAATATGTAGTTGTTGTTACTATCATGTGTTATCGTCTTATTTAAAGACTAACTATGACGAAATGCATACATATTTTTTAATTAGAGTTATCACCAATTTCACTGAGTACGGTGCGGTGCGGCGGAGGCACGGTGGACGCACGGGCGTCACAGGCAAGTGACTTACATTCTCTGTCATTCTTTCGCTATTAATCATTCGTTTGTTTTAGGTACCTAAATATTGCATACATTATTAGATTTGTTTGAATGCGTCAGCACTGAGCAGTGAGTTGCGTAATTTAATTACATTAAACAAATAAAAGTAAGCATAAATTCCGAGTTTTTTTCTTAAAATACTGGAGTTAATTAAAGTATACATATTAGAATCGTTTAAATATGAACGAAGAAGGCGATAGTGTTGTTTTGGGTTGCTTAGATCCGAAAAATATCGTACCCAAGAAGAAAGCCAAACTAGTAAAACATCGCCAAACGAAATACAGTACAAATCAGGAGAATGAATACAATTGGCTGTGTAATGCGGATTCGAATGAGTATAAAGCTTATTGTAGTTTTGTATTTTTCATGGCGGACTAAATGATATAGTGAAGCACTTAAAAATAAGTACTCATTTCGAGATCTCGCGTTGCAAGAAATATAACCAGCTACTTCCAGACAACAGGTACTTTTACTTCTGATCGTGATCTCAACGATACTATGTATAAAGCGTTAGCCGAAAAAATTACTTCTATACATCACACGGTTAAACATTAGTTAAGCTACAATAGTAAGGATTATTTTTAAAAAATACCGCCTAAGAATGTTAAATGTGGTAGGACAAAGAGTGAAGTAATAGTTAGTGAAGTACTGGATACCAGCAATAAATCGGAAAATTTTTCAGATAGGTGTGCGATATTTCAGTTTTGACAAAGGCATACAAAATAAATTATTAGTTTTTGTGCTTTTGGCACATTAATGAAAGAGTCTTAGGGTAATGATACTGTCATAACAAAAATGCATGAGTCATTAAGCCTTTTTCGCTCAAGGTTGACTCAATACAAACGGATTGTTTTTCGGCTACCAGACGAAACTGTTTTTAAATAAATTGATTGAATCTGAAAAGACAAGAGCCATCGAAGACTTCAACAATTTTTACACAAATTATCAAAATATTTTCGCTAAACTAGAATTTATAAACTTGAAAAATGAAGTTGGTTTTGAAATGGTCGAGAATGCTGTATTTTTATTAAACTTGACAGGCGATGTAGATAACTTATATGAAGAATTTAATTTGTTGAAATCAACCTTGGACGTAGTAGTGAGAAATTGTTAAGCCACTACACAAAAATGGTACCTGATCTTCAAACAGTTTCCAAAAAATGATACCAAGAATATGTTTAACAGTTTGTTTTCATATTAAGTGTTTGAAATTACAAACTGTTTTCCGGAACACGTTTTTTCCCAAATGAATTTAAAATGGTCGGATGCCAGAAATAGAATAAATTTAATGACAACAGAATTATTAATCCAATTTAATCTGGAGCTATCCTGTGCAGACTTCTTCAACTATATTAATGAAAAAAAGGAAACTTTAAAAGAAGTGAAATCTTCAGAGAAATATAAATAAGTAATTCGAAAGTAATGTAAAAATTACTTTACAACCTACCAAATATACAAAAAAAATTAAAAAAAAAAAATAACGGTCAAGTCGTTTCGGAGCAGTGCGAACACTTACATCGTGGTACAAGATTTTTATATATATTAGATTATACTTCTCTAAAGATTTAACTGTCTACAGGGTAAACCAGACAGTTATTGTTATGAGTATAGTAACGTATTTCCATTTAAATACATTTTATATGGCTGTCTATCAGCCTTGTAATCTTTATTTAAAACTCAAATATAATAGATAAGTAATAAAAATTACTGATTATTTATGTTTTTCTCGCTTTTTTACTCAAAACGTTTAAAAATTCCGCTTTTCCCGAAACAAAATGTGACAACGCTGATGTAGAGCGCCTTAAATTGCAAAATGTTCTAGTGCACTCCCTGTGCTTGGTGTGATTTCCCGTACTCATGTACTCTCAAGCACTGTTGCGAAAGGTTTTCAAATGCTACACTGAAATGCCATGCTTGGAACTACAGTACAGTTGTAAAGTGCGGTGAATAGAACTTTTTGCGCAGCTCTTTAATATATACACACATGCTATTTTGAATAATTTTTCTGATCGAATCAGTTAGTGGGAGACAAGTACGGAAAAAATAAAAATTATGCTTTATTCAGCGATGAAGAAAAAAAAATCGCATTTACGCATTTTCTCTTTAAACAACCCGTCTGTTTAAGAGAGCATAAAAGTGATGTCTTTTATTTGCGACCTCTGCTTTTACCAATGTAAAACTTATTTAGTTGGAGTACGGGACCTTGAAATTATGTTTTTCTAAAACGCGTTACTGCTTATGACCTACTAAGTCAAGCAGTTTAGGACGATTATTTTAATGAAATGTGATGAATTTTTACTGAAAATGTTTTTTGTGTTTCGTTTCAGGCATTGCAGACTCCAACATTCTCTTTTTTGACCAATTCATTATTGTTCGTGGATACATTTCTATTATTGAGCGGTTTCTTGTTTTGCCGTATATTATTGATTGAGTTGGAGCGACGACGTGGCAAGCTGAACGTGCTTGTGTTGTATGTGGCACGTTACATAAGACTGACGCCAGCCTATATGGCAATTATTGGTTTCTATATAACATGGTTTCCATATATAGGCAGTGGACCCATATGGCAATATCGCATTGGTCTTGAGCAAGAACGTTGTGAGGCCTCATGGTGGTTAAATATACTATACATTAATAACTATTTTAAAACTGATCAGTTGGTTAGTATACACGTATTCGTGTGGTGGTCAAGTAAACAATTTCTTAATGTTTCCTCTTTCTTTTCTTTGAATAGTGCATGTTCCAATCGTGGTATCTTTCGGTGGATACTCAGTTATTTTTTATAGCGCCAATATTTATTTATATGCTCTACAGATCACGGCGAGTTGGTTTACATTTCTTGGCAACATTGGTCGTTTTGACAGCGATAATACCATTTATGTTCACCTATATAACTCAGTTGGATCCCACCTTAATGGTATATGCAGAGTAAGTTGGCTTGTTATATGAATTACTTGGATATTTTATTGATTAGATCAACTTTGGATTTGAATTCTAGTGAAGTGCAGGACCTAGCACGTAATTCCTTTTATATTAAGTCGTACATTAAGACACATATGCGTGCCTCAGCCTATGTGATTGGTCTACTCGTTGGTTATGCTGTGCATATAATGCAAGAGAAGAGGTTTGTTTATATTTATTATTAAAAATTTCATTAATGTCATGTTAATGATGTTATTTACACGCAGTACGAAATTACCTCACCATTTTGTGCGCGTGACTTGGTTGTGTTCTATAATCATGGGCATTGCTTCCATGTATTGCGTTACACGTTTCTATGTTGCGCCTTACACTTTACTGGAGAGTAGCCTTTATGCAGGATTTCATAAACTCGGCTGGAATCTTTCGATTGGTTGGCTGGTCTTGGGCTTGACCACTGGTCATGCCGGTTGGCTTCAAGGCTTCCTTAGCTCACGGTTCTTCGCACCCATCAGTCGACTTACGTATTGCGCCTATCTATCGAATGGCATTATCGAACTCTATCACATGGCAAGCATACGCCATCCAAACTACATGGGCTATCTGTCAATGACCAATGACGTTTTTAGTCATACGTTCAATACTTTTTTACTGGCGATCGTGCTCTGTTTGCTCTTCGAGTCACCCATACATGCCCTAGAGCGGATATTGTTACGTAAGTTGGACCGGAAGGAACCACATGGTGTTAACCGCGCAGAGAAAATAGGCAAAGAGACACCCAGCACATCCGAGGAACAGGTTGCGTAAACCGGCAGGGCATCGTTATTAAATGGATAGTGAATGTATGATGCTGGTTGGGGGGCTCTCACACTCATTCATTTGTGATAGTTTAGTTTTCTCATGAAAGGTTGTTTTTTTTTTGTTGATATTCATGTTTTAGTTAGAATAAAGTTGCATACTTGCCAATTTTATTTATTAAGTAAAATACTTTTGCCTTTTGAGTTTACCAAAATCAACATTTATTTATACAATATCTTTATGTATATTCGTATATTAACTATATGTATGTATGTAAATTATATGTATATGTAATTAAAAAATTGTGTGTAAACTTATGTGTAAAGGTTTTTGGAATTGATTTATTTCTTGAGTGTCAGAAATTGAAGTTAAAAAATAATATGATAAAAAAAATAAATGAAAAATGAAACAAGATTATTGGGTTTCAGTTTTTTGTTGTTGTTGTTGTTTTAATTTATTAGATATGGGGGAAATCTATAATTTATTAATTGTTATTGGGTTTCGGAAAATCGTTTTCTTTTTCGTTGTTTAAAGATATTAAATGTGAGGGAAATCTGTAATTTCTGGTTAAATGTCATGACTGCTTGTCTTTTTCTATTGAAATTGATGAGGATCTCGGATTGGTATTTCGGTCATCACTAACGGCGGGTGGTCGACGTCGACGTGATGATGGCGGTGGGTTTTTTTTTTTTTTTTGAGCTTTTGGAGTTTACGGTGGTGGTGTATCTTGCCTTTTTTTAACTTCTGCCGCTTCCTCAATTTCAGTATCTTCCACTTCTTCTTCTTCCTCCTTTTCTTCTTCAAATTCTTGTTCTTCATTAGCTTTGGACTTCGATTCACTACTAGCTGCCGCATCCGCTACCTCACTTAAGGCAGCAACTGAGCTACGACGCCGTTCTATATACTTTCTTTCTTCTTCTTCGGGATCCGAAGACCAAATAGTATCTGATGGTTCAGGCGTTTCTGATGTGGCGTGATCACAAGTTGCTTCTGATTGTTCACCTTCAGATGGTTCGGGTTCGTTGTCATGCGGCGGTCTTTCCATAAATATCCGGTTGATGAGCAGACGGCGTATACGCTGCGCGGGCACATCAATGACTACTGCTAAAAGGACACCAAGGCACAATATACTGCCAATGTCTTGAAAATTAATCTGAAATAAGATTGGATAATAGAAATCTTCACCATATTCATTGGTTCATATAAAATATTACCAGATCCGTCAATCCATATTTAATAGTATCTTTGACGCTTGCGGTCTGCCAAATCACAATCACATACATGGCTAATTGTAAGGGATAAGAGATGCGTGAGAGGAACAATACAGGACGTGAGCCATTAAGGAAGTGGAGCACTGAATTTTTGCTACGTGGAAACATTAATATGCACCAAGAGAGTGCTAGACCCAAGATAAGCGGACTCCAAGATGCATATGCTGCGGCGTCACTAGCTGAATAAATGAAGTCATTACGCATGCCAACTGCTGGCGACCAGAAGCACCAGAATATACTAAGACTAGCGAAAGCCCAGCCAATAAGTACATATGGTCCGTTAAGTGTGCTGAGGGCATCCTGCTCTGTGCGGTAAAGTAAACCAGTACCAATGCCCACCAAATACGGAGTGGCACGGCTGATCGGAGAAGCGTATATCATGTTGGCAGTACGATAAAATTTGCTGACACTTTAATCAAATGGAAAAATCTTACAAAAACTACGATTAATAATATAATTGTTAAAAACCCACTTCATGCCATGGAAGATTGTCAGCGAGAGATGCTCACGGTTTGTCCGTGCATAACGCATGGCCACCGAAATTGCTTGGACGGCACCGTATGTAAAGAAGGCAGCATCCGCATCGGTATAGTATAACCAAACAATGAGCGGTCCTAGTAGGTATAATTGAACATTCAAAGCCAATTGCACCGTTAACGGTGAGCACTGGATCAATTGAACAATTAAATTATGTATAGCGAGTTATACTAAGATTGGTGGCTTTACATACCGTTTCCTCAAAGTCGATAGCATTCTGAATGCTGAATGCATTTCGCCACATTTGGCGTTCACAGAGACGTGCATTTTCACCAATTAGATTATTCCAAAGCGGTCCAGCACCCATATGAGGCAATATCCAGGTCTGAAAACATAGCACCACGTACATAGCCGGCAGATATCTGTAATTACGCAGCATTTAGTCAATTTTCAAAACGAAATTGGCATTAAAATAGTCTTACCTGGTCGCTTTGGAGGCCATATGCTTAAGCAATTCTATATAGAATTTTTGTTCCATTTCCAAAGAAAGCTGATAGGCAGCAATAAACCCACTGAGTAACAATAAAATATCAGTATATATAATTGGGGTCCGAAAGAGAATGCTTAGCGGTTGCTCCACGGCGTGCACCAAAGTATCTCGATTAGCCAGCGGCAAGTGACCAATCATAATATATTTCAGACATATGTATAACATAATTGTAGCACTTAATTTGAGCAAATGTAGCGCAGAAATTTCAACATCAAAGCCATCACGTGAAAGCAATGTTTGCAGTGAACGTTGGGGAGAGAATGAACGCAGTACCTCTAATGCTAGAAGTTTCAAGGAACTGTTCACTATTGAGATAATTGAGTTTCTATAGCTATGATACTTGTAGAGTTCGTGCAGACAATACCTTACCATCCTTAACCATTTCTATATCTATTGATGCTGATGATGTTTTCAGTTCAACATTTTCTGTGGTCTGCACATCGTTGCTATCTTTTGTGTTGTTGTCTTTTTGGGCTTCAGTCTCAAGAAATTCAGTTGCTTGCGCTAGACCTTCTTCTCCATTCCCTTCTTTTTCAAATTTGCGTTTCCGTAATTTTTGGAAAAAATGACTAAGTCGCGTCCATTGCTCCCATAATAGAGCAAAGAAACCAAGCAACACCAATGCCGCAATATAAAAACTTCATAAACGAGATTCAGTTTGGATTAGATTCTTGGAGAATTTAATAAAAATATTCTTTAAGACACTCACATACTGGCACTAAACTTCGTATCTTTTAGCAGAAACTGTAGTGTACGTTTACTATGCCGCACTGTGCAGTCATCATTATGAACTTCTATGTGAAACTCAACTCCTGTTGAATTGTATGGTCTAAAATTGGTCTCTAGCATTTCACGCGCTACGGCAGCAGAGCAAGCGTGCGGTATACAAACACCCCAATTAGCTACAGTGTAGCGTGGTACAAAGTGATTAGGCTGGAAGTCATCAAAACATTACTGACTTAAACAATACTTAAATGATGTTTGTTACTCACGTTGCCCAAGTGACCATTCCAGAGTCCACGACCATGAGCCAAGTGCAATGGAACCTTTAGACCTACCGCATGTGTCTGGGTCTCAATATGCGCCAAACAATATTTGCCACGTATACGCATTGGAATTTCTGGCGTCACCTTGATAAGAGTACGCACTTGTGTACAAAAATCAAAATCACCGAACTGATTGATATTGCCACGCATCAGGCCTGAAGAGATCTTACCTGTTGCATCCAGCACTGAAAAATTTTGTACATACTCGTATGTCATTCACAGTTAAAGTCTTTTATGATATCATAAGTACTACTCACTTTGCAGTGCCCACAATTTGTGTGCGCGTAGCTGTCGGTGAAAAATTTGTAACTGTTGGCGGCATTCTACTTCTTCAACATACGAAGCATTTGCCACAAAACCAGGAAGTGCATGAAGTAGTGATTCAAAATTCTCTTGACTCATTGGTTGGTCTGGGTATCCAGTGCTGACAAGACCACCATTTTGCATACCTTCATCGCCTTGTCGTTGACCATGGCATGGCATGCGAATTTGTTTCGCTGGTTGACCAATTGGGAAGATTGTATTAAAAGGCCATCGATTCACATAATTTAGCCAACTGTTCTCCAAATGTTTCGATGGTGTTGGAGGTGGTAGCAATGGTGCAGCTTGTTTACCAGGCAAACGGTTACCCAACCATATTAGCCAATCGATAATTCCATTTGATTTCTCCACTTCTTTTTTGACAGGGCTTTCGCCTCCAAAAAGGTTTCTAAGAAATCCAGGTAATATCATTGTACTACTAGAGTCGCTTACTTCTTTGCGAGCAACATTTCCGAATGCAGATTTTGCACCACGGCGATCTTTCTGTGCGCGGTGTGCACGTTCGAATTGCAATTCTTCTGCCATATTCATACGACTACTTCTGGCATTTTCATCATTTTCTGCTGCTTCTGCACCTCTCGCTGCCGCTTCTCTTTTATCATAATCTTCATTAGCCTCATCTAGAACATAATCATCGAAATAAACTCTTTCAATTTTATGGAATTTAAACTTTTTGTCCGCAGTCCGTCGTTTAGCAATATGGCTGCGTTCGCCCTCAAATGATCTTCCTCTTGTACGACCACCTACACCATTGTCTGCAGTCTCGTCTTGGTTGCCACCACCAAACCCAAAGTTAAACCCATGCGTTACAAGTGGCAATGTAAATAGGGTTAGCAAGAGTAGTATATGCCAAAATTGGGGATTTGGACTTTGCTTTCTGCCTTCCTTAGTGGCCTGAACTTTAATAAGCATTTTAAATTCTTTCACTCCTGGCGACACCTATTTGTAGTTCATTTGATGTTTTGATATAAGAGCAATATCAGCAACAGCAAATATAGCTTTCACCAGTGCTGGATATGTACTTCTTTTTTTTTCTTTATCTTCTACTCTTTTCTTCAATCTCTTTAATGTCTCGTTAAATCTTTCGACTTTTCCACAGATTTTCGTAACGGCTTTTCTTTTATTGTTTATCTATTGTACGAGTAAATTCGTAATTGGATTTAGAATTATTGAATATTGTAATTTTCCACTTCTTTATAAATAATGTATTTGTATTTTTCTCGTTCTAAAAATATGCAATCGCTGATCTGAATCTGTATCTATGTCGTTCTCGTTTTCTGTGCTGTACTGCGTTCGCTGTTCTGTGCTGGGTCTGAAAACCCACCACATATTTTCTTTGTATCGTTTCGTTCGAAATTTCTGCGGAGACTGCCAGTTTTTTGGTCTTTTCTTTTTCTGACATATTTGCATCATCATTAACATTAATGAGCAGTTGAGCATTGGTAAACTTTATTCATCTCTCATTTCAATCTGATTCAGTATCCAATCTCTTAACGGTGCACATTATTCTCTGCTGGGTCTCTGCGCTATTTTTATTAAATGTATCTTTTTTGACGTTGCATTTATATTTTAATATTGTATGATAAACAATGAATGTTGAATGTATATTCAACACGAGTCAAATTTGTTTAAAAAGCATGAAGCATGCTGATGATATGTAAAATTCCATACTATGGATACCCATTTTATTTTCAGAAAGTACTAAGTAGGTATAAATTTGTATTCAATTTTAATTCTTTAAGCTTATTACCAATAATCAGTCCTAAACCGAAATAAGAGAAAATTCATAAAATAATTGATGATCTCGTCTATTCTCATTTTTCTATGTGATCAAACTATCCACAAACTGATCTTGTAACTTTTATAACGATTTGAAGGAAAAGGAAAATTTGAAAGGAAGCTGATATAATCTGAAATGATTTTATCTGTTCATCTATCATATTTTAAACCAACAAATTTTTATAATAAGTTTTTATTGAATGTTTGTTTTTCAACATCATTAAAAGATTAGAACCAAATTTTAAACTTTGAGCCTATCCCTGCTTTTTTTATATAGAGAGTAGAAATTATACACATAGCTTAGTTTTCCATTTGCTAATGGTTACTTGATCACTATATGAAATAATATACATTGTACCATATACTTATTGCATTGTGTTATTAAAACTCAAGTTCCTTCCAAGTTTTCAACGATTCTTACTTCATTTTAGAGAAAAATTAGGTTATTTGAACAATCCAAGGACACATTTACGTATATTTTATAATATTAATAAATTTATATTTTAATTTTCTTTTTAAATAAATTGGCTTTTAAGCAAGTGTTAAATAAGTGAGTTAAAGAAAACCACAAATAAGGAGGCTCAATTTCATCGATAATAATTTTGAAACCACTCTTTATTTTTGAATATCTGATTATTTTCTTTAATTTTTAAGCAGTCAGCTGGCAAAGACACGGTTTTGTCATACACAGGTCATTATAACTCTTTGACTACTGGGAAATGTTCAGTTTTAAACTGCTTATTTGACAAAATGGATTCAAATCATAGTTGATATAACGGTCTTATAAACAAAATGTAATACAATTAATCAAAAAATGTATCCCATCGCATCAATATTTAATATAATTATAATACAAAATAATCTAAAAATTTTAATTTCTTCAATTTCTTTTAATCTCTGTTCGGTATAGGAATTTTTACTTTTGCGTTAGAATTCACAGTATAGAAAATGTAGACAATTAGTGAATAGATTGATATCAACTTTAAAATGACTGAAGGAAATGATGAGGCTGATATTTAAAAAGGAGACGTAGTCCAGTCAAATAAGGATTTTTCTGCGGAATGAAACCAAATAAGTTGAAATTTTGTATGCATGTTTGTTTTTGCATTTTATATATTACCACTTTTGAGGTAAGAGTCTGTGATGTACGCCAGTCAAGATATTCAAGGTCAAAGGTCACAAAAATCAGGTTTTTTGAAATATCTTGTTTCCTTCTTTAAAAGACAATGAATGTTTAGATTAAAGTTGTAGAGCCACTTTTTTATACAGTTAACCGTTTTTTAGATAGAGCGCGACCAGTGGGAAGCGCTTAGCCGTATACATGATAACGCTAAATCAACTGTGGACATTAATACATATGTGGTACGGTTTAGAAAGTTAATTAATTATTAAAATTATCATTATTATTAGGAAAGTTTAGTTATTTACTTATAAATAAATGATTGCAAAAAAAGAAATGATTTTTACAACGGGGATATTTGTCGAAACTTTTAGACTTTGCCCTTGCTAATTTTTTTAAAGAAAATTGATAACTAAAAAATCAATATCTTCGCCTACGATGACAGTATTTTTTTGATGTTCAGATTCTGCATGGCTGTTGCGACAATAAGAACATCAGCATCAACTCTGGCTTGTTTTGTAGGTATATTGACGGTTTCTAATTTTTCAATAAGCTTTTTAATACTTTTTTGTTTTATTAAATATGTTCGACTTCACCATACTCCACACTCGCTTTGATTGCAGCATATGCGTCACTACATTTTCTGGCGTCAGTCGATCTGCAATGACCCTTTCCAGGGATTCCCCCACCTTAGTATATTTTGGACAGTAAAAGAATACGTGCTCTACATTTAACGCTGTTACTACCATAGAAGGAACAAGCTACTCCATCATCATGTCCGTACTTGTGAAGGTACTCTCTGAAGCAGCCGTGTCCCGTCAGGAACTGCGTCAGATAGAAATCAGTTTCGACATGTTCTCGTTCCACCCACATTTGCACATTTCCAATCAGTTGATGTGTCCATCTTCTCTTGACTGATGTATCCTAGCGATTTTGCCATTAGTTTTATCTCAGTCTTTCTTTTTTTCGCTCCATTGTCCTTAACCATCTGCCAATGTTCTTGCTTCTGTCATAGACTCTTTTAAGCTCAAGAGCCAATAGTCTGGTGGTAATACACTTGATATGACTCCAACAGCTTCATGTGACACTGTACGAAAAGCGCTGGCAATTCTGAAGGAACTTAGCCGAAACACCGATCTTACCATCTAGGCATATGTTTTAGTCACAAGTGTAGATCCCATACGGATGCCGCGTACATCAATATTGATTGGCTAACCTTGGACGTGAGTTCTCTCCTTCTCTACCGTGGCCCTCCTATCCATTATCCTGGATAGAGCCACGTTAACACGTGCAGTTTTTTCACATACCTTCTCAATATGAGTTTTATAGTTGAGTCTTGCGTCTACCATCACGCCAAGGTATTTCAATGATGGTTGCGTCGTAATAGTAAACCCTATATCTATATTAAGACAGATATTTTAAATTTTTTTCCTCCTGCTAGTAATAAGCACCGCTTCTGTCTTTTGCCATGCAAGCTGAAGCTTTGCCGTCATTAGCCAATTCTTAATTTTCACTGTCGTATCTCTGCATAAGCTCTGGATTTCATGAAGTTCCTTTGCTACTATAGTCACCGCTGTATCATCAGCATATCCATATTTCTTTTGGACAAGGGAGATGCAATATTCCAACGTAGAGTACAGTCCATAGGATTGGACCCAATACTGAGCCTTGTGGTACTCCACCAGTCACCTCATAACATTTAGGTCCTTCATCAGTATCGTAGAGCAATATCCTTTCGGACAGATAGCTCCTTATGATCCGCTGTAGATACTCAGGCGTATTTTTTGCCTCTAGTGCTCGCATAATATGAGGCCAGTATGCCGAGTTGAACGCATTTTTCACGTCAAAAGTAATGATTACGCAATACTCTTTTGTGCCATACATCCATATAGCTCCCTTAATAGCTCTAGTTGCAATATCAGTGAGTTTTTTTGATGGCATCAAACAGTTGAACGCTTCCTGCGAAAGACATATTGGTTGTCGGATAGACCGCAAGTCTCTTCTTCCAAGTGCTGTTCCAAACGGGCACAGATTAACCACTCCAAAATTTTGCCAATTGTATCGATCATGCAAAGTGGTCGATATGGACTTGGTTCACCCGCCTGTTTGTTTGGTTTCTGAACAAGTCCGTAAATGGTTTTGTATTGTGCTTTATTGCAATCTTCAGAGCTCTGTTTAGGATGCGATCTTAATCTGGTGATTTAGCATTCCCGAACCGCTCCATAGCTTATATAACTTCTAAGTTACAAATTGATGGAATATCGATTACATCCTCAGCGAGCAGATTTTAACATTCCTGGATTTGTGCAGGAAAAAGCGTTTCCACCACCTTCTTTAGCAGTATTGGGCAAGTTGGCGCTTGATCTTTACCACCACTAATCTTTGTAATTACCAGCATATATGCCTCATCCCAAGGATTTTCATTCACTTTGTTGCAAAGCTCTTTAAAACATGAAGATTTACTCTTTCTAATCGCATTTTTGAGTTCGTTGCGTTTCTTCTTAAATGCTTCACGTAATTGTGCATTCTCCACAGTGCCTATGCTTCTTTGGTAGCGTCACCTTGATTTATGGTACTCCCTTCTCAGTAAGTCCATTTTACTGTTCCACCAATAGTCTGGCTTTCTAAGAGCATTTCGCTTTTTCCTAGTCATAGCGGCATAACAGGCTTTACTAATATGCTGGACTAATAGGTTTGCCTGTAGATTTTCATCATTAAAATTAGTTAGATTTTCATCCAGCATAAGTTTAAAGAACTCTTCATCTAGGGTTTCAGCTATCCCTGCTTTAGCTTGTACCCATTTTTGGTTGCACTGTTTTTCTGGCTTTGCATGTGATTACCAATATCGATCATTATAACACTATGTCTATACATGTCGCTCACAGCCAATCCGTTGTCCGAACTATGGCTCTGCTGGCAAAGGTTGAGTCAATGATGGAGCCACGACCATTCTTTTCAAACGTATTCCGCCCTCCTGTATTTAAGAGTAGAGCGTCAAGTAATGAGAAAACTTTGAGCAGTGCCCATGGATAGTCTCCCGCTATTATATTTGGCGTAGTTGTCAGTGCTTCTCTAACCAATTTATCCAGGATTTTTTCGAATTCAGCTTGTGGCATAATGGGTGGTACGTAGCAACTGCAGAAATAAATTCCACATACTTTTACTCGTGTGTAATATGTTTTCTCAACCAGTGGAGCAATAATGTGTATGCAAATATTTTACGTGTTTGTTTAAAATAATGGAGAACGTAACGTCCTTGCTCCATACGACGCGATGTAAAAGAAACCCACCATTGATAATAAATATCACATTATCTTCATCTAGTTCGATGTCAACAAAGTGTTTTATAATTTTGCTTTCGTGTTTTTTCTAATGCCATTGTCAAATACATAAGATTTCTTCATATTTAAGAAATAGAGTTCAGCAAGTGTTATTTAAATCCACTCTTTCCTGCCTAGTTGATGTGACTTCTGGCGTTCCTCAGGGAAGCCATCTTGGCCCATTAATGTTTATCCTTTTTATAAATTATCTGCCTCTTTCCATGAATTACTCTCCTGTTTTGATGTATGCTGATGATGTCAAACTTTGCCTTTCATTTAATATCTTTTCGCAAGTCAAATTGCAAGAGGATCTAACTTCACTGCATTCTTCGTGTTTATGCAATCTTCTAGAGCTAAACTGCGCAAAATGCAAGTTTATGACTTTTCATCGCCGTGAGCCTCATTTTTTTTCTTACACGATCGACAACAACCCATTGGCGCGTGTCTTCACCTTCAATGACCTAGGAGTCATTTCTGACCTTTAACCATCACATTTCGTCAACTATTAATAGAGCTAAAAGTATTTTTGGATTTATTAAAAGATGGTCTAAAGAATTTAATGATCCCTTCACTACCAAGCTTCTTTTCATCTCCCTTGCCCGCCCAGTACTCGAATACTGTTCGTGCGTCTGGAGCCCTCAATACAGAATGCAAGAAGACCGTATTGAGTCAGTACAGAAGCAATTCCTTCTTTTTGCACTTCGTGGCTTAAATTGGAACCCTAGTGTTCGTTTCATACTTCAGCAGGCTTCTTCTTATTGATCTTTCTTCGTTGAGTAATCGCCGAATTTCTCTAGGTATAAGCTTTCTAATGCCATTTTCAAATACAGATGTAGGACTTCGTTCATATTGTAGATATTCTTTCAGATTACTTTCAAACTTCTTGTTTACAGTTATTCTCTGGAAGAGTAGCAACGAATCGATAGAAACTATGCAGTTGTTTATCGTGATACATTTTTTAACTGCTGAAATAGGTAGAACTTCATCGACACGTTTTCATTTTACTTAATTAAAGTTGAAACCAGATATTTTCATCATCGATTTTAGCCGAATATCATGGTTTCTTTGACAATTAATTTGGTCATTTCCAACAATGCCAGAAGCTATGGATATTGATTGTTTCGTATTTGGAAAAGGATTATGAAGTGTAAACCATTCAACAAGTTTACTTACATCAGTTTCATATCTTTTTACTTGTGCATCTCTAGCGTCGACGTGTTGGTTCGCAGAGTCTAAAGAAATATCACACAATTTCTCAATTTCCTCACAAATAATATTCGTGCGCGTACATGTCATATATCCATTTACATAAAACACTTTCTTGTGTACTTCGACCCTGAGATATTCCTCCTACTGTCTTCATAGATTTCATAAGACTTTGATCGATTACCATGTCAGTCCATTTTCCAGAACTTAATTTTTCTGTTTGTTTTATTGTGAAGAATCCGTTTTTAAAGTTCTCAAAAGACTGTTGATCCATTGTATCCTCCAATCTAATCATACCGTGTAGATATAAATTTAGTAAATTAAAATCCTGCGTAACGAGCACTACAGTCGTACGTGTTTTCGGATTAAATATAAAATTTTGTTGGTCTTTCAAAAGATATACCTTCAACTTATACATAGTGTTTAGTAGGATTTAAGTGTACTTTCGAATGGCATCACAGGTATTTGTTACGAAATAATTGATCACAAAGTTTTGTGACGTACGCAGTGGAAGTGACTTTGAAAGTTGAAGTATGTTTTCGTAATTTTTAGCGATTTTTGCATAATAAAGCACACAAAATCTAATACCTAAAATATGTGACGCAAGTTACATTTTGTAAAGTAGCATATAAATAAACACAATTGTATTTATATCAACAAAACAATTTATATTGTTTTTTAATAACACTTCTTAGTACAAATTTAATGTTTATAAATGAATTTATGAATGAATATATGTTTATAAATGAATTTTATGTTATGATGAGTCTGTCGTTAGTGCTATTTCGAGCACATTTTCATTACATGATGAAAAATAATAGTTGCATTTGATTTCGGGAATGCTCTTTATGTTTGCCCATCTCTCCGAAAGATAACTATTTGTATTTTTTATGTATCTACTGCTTACATATCTACATATATAGAATAAGATGAGAAAAACTGTTTAACGTCGTGTCACTCCAACAATGTTTGCCCAATCAGCATGAAAGTTGGCGTGTATATGTATTTTTTCATGAAGAATGTTTATATGCTATCCACTTTGTTGCAAGTTTTTATATATTTTTCATATTTTTTTTAATAAGTACTTATTTTTGTTTACTCTACTGTATTATGCTACAATACAAAACGCTCATTGCTATAGAATTTATGTTTTAACGACAGATGGCGGGAATCTATATATCTGATGGTAATCTACCATTCGATTATTATATTAAGAACCTATATAAATTGCCACCATACAATTATCACAAGAACAATGACTACAAAAAACACACACTAACATCATGACGGGGCCACAGCAACGCGCACCGGGCTATGCTAGTAAAATATAAATGCCATTTTTAAGTCCAAAAACTTTTTCTTGAACTATTAAATATGTTATTAAAATTAAATAACGCGCAGGTTATATGAAATTTAGAATATGCAAGTAGTTTTATTTCGCACACGGCACGATCAATGTTTTGAGTAAGACTAAACATAAGGAATTACAAATAGCATATTTCAAAAAACTAATTTCCCCATCTGCAAATCTTTCTATTCACTATCAGAATGTTAGAGGTCTTCTTTCTAAACTTGTCGTTTTGTATAGGGATAGTTTCTCCTTTGAAGCTGATGTTATAGCGTTTTCAAAGACATGGCTCAACTCTGATATTCTTATTAATGAAATTTTCTGCTCAAATTTCGTTACATATAGGACAGATCGCCGTAATCGCCGTGGTGGTGGTGTACTCAACGCTGTTATATCACACTTACGATCGGAATTAGTAGATCTGAATTTTCCAACTAGCATTGAGTTTATTTGTGTGAAGTTATTTTTACCACATGAATCTATCTTTGTATCATGTTCTTATATTCCGCCTAATTCCATTTCGGAAATTTATTTGAGTCATGCCAGTGCTATTAACTCAGTTATAAAAATTCATCGAGACCGTGACTCTTTTATCGTGCTAGACGATTTTAATCTTCCATTGATTTCTTGGTCCTTTTCCAGTACATCGAATTATCTACTTCCTTCAGAATATCATGATTTCTTGTGCATGTTTGACCACTTTTTGTTTCAAATGAACTCTGAAGTCAATTTTTTTAATAGATCACTTGATATAGTGGTTAGTAACGATTTCGCTGGTACTTCTGTGTCAAGATGCCAATCATTATGTCTTTCTGAGGATACTTATCATCCAACATTGGAAATATCCTTGTCTGTAACCTGTCCAGCATCTGCCAATACATCTATATGCAAGCGTCGCTTTTGTTTTCGTAAAGTTAACTTTGCTCAACTAAATGCAATCTTTCACGGAACAGATTGTGTTTAAATTATAACAAACTATATCACATTCTTTCTCCTGAGATTTCGCCAAACGCTATCAATGCTCTGGTTCTGGATCACCTACGCTTCTCCATCCACCGTGATTGAACCTGGCTGTTACAAATTTGGATGTCTGTCTCTGACCACATATGGCTATGAGTAGGGGTATAGTTAGCTACTTAGTAAATCAAATTCCCCGCCGGATTAGAGACGAATATATGTATTTTATAATTTGATTTATTAGTTTTAAGTTTTATTGAGATATTCCTTATTGTATTATTGAAAACTTGTATTTTTTATTGACAGTAAGTTGTCATATATTTTTGAATAAATAAATAAATATGTATAGGCAAGCAAAAGCGATAAGAAATCATATACATAAAGGAAAAATGAGTATAAGAGAAATATAATTAAAAAGCTTCGCTAAAACGGCTGCTGCGCTGAACATGATGGCTGCTGCGCTGAACATTCTCCCGCCGTTGGAAGATAAGTTCTTCCAACCTAGCTGGCAAAAGACACAATTTGTTAACTGCTCGACGGCTTGTCCCCAAAGCAGTGCGTAAGACAGCGACTCTTGTGACGCCATTCGTTCCGGAGATTAAATGCGTCACCCGACCAAGTGGCCACTTTAACGATGGTAAATTATCGTCCTTAATGAGAACGAGATCATTGATCCTGATTAGAGGACCATGTGAGCGCCATTTCGCCCGCTGCTGCAAAAGCGTTAAATATTCTTGGCTCCATCTCTTCCAAAAGATCTGCTGATAATATGAAACGCGCTGCCATCTGTCTAGCCGACTGTAATTAAGGCTGGTGATGTCAGGCTCAATGAACGAAAAGAACGGCGCACCTATGAGGAAATGCGCTGGTATAAGAACTTCTAGGTCATCTGGATTTTCTGAAAGAGTGCAAATTGGGCGTGAATTAATTAAAGCCGCAATTTGGCATATAAGCGTTCGGAATTCATCATAGCTCACACATGATGTCCCAACTGAGCGATATAAGTGTGTTTTTGCTGTTTTTACTACCGCCTCCCAGAGCCCTCCAAAATGCGGCGATCAAGGAGGTATAAGCTTCCAATCTATGTAGTCGTTGAAAAATTCATGAACAGCATCCTGATGGCTCTGGCTCAACATTAGTTGTTGCAAACCAGAAAGTTCATTCTTAGCCCTCACGAAGTTGATTGCATTATCAGACCATATGCAATTCGGCTTGCCACGAGTTGATATAAATCTTTTTAGAGCAGCAATGAAGGCCGAAGTAGTGAGGTCCTTAACTACCTCCAAATTTACAGTCCTTATTGAAAAGCATATAAATACGCTTATGTAGCATTTGATTGGTTGCTTATTACGAGCTTCTGGTTTATAGTAAAGTGGTTCACAGTAATCAACTCCAGTGATGAGAAAAGCGCGAGACACTGTAACCCTCTCTTTTGGTAAGTCTGCCATTATATGCTCCAATGTAATCGGCTTAGCACGAAAACATCTAATACATTTTCTGACAGATGTGGCCACAGCTTTTCGTCCTCCAATTGGCAAGTATTGGAGACGAATGGCAGCCAATAGAGCTTGAGGTCCAGCGTGAAGATTTTTTAGATGAAAATTTGAAATGATGGCATGAGTCAGGAAATGCCCTTTAGGCAAAATAATTGGGTGGCGTGCATCGAAATCCAATAACGATTTTTCCAAACAACCACCTACTCGAAGTAGGCCGGAACCATCCATAAATGGCGATAATGAAAATAAAGGACTTGATGAGCTGACGACGCCCTTTGAAGGAAGAGAATCATATTCTGGTTGCAAATTTGACATCTGCAAGAGAAGAATAAGAATATCAGTTCCATTTTTAATATCAGAAGTTAACAGTTTAGCTAAACGTATTCAATGAATAAATGTGTATACGTATCCAAAGATACACTGTATGGTGATGAACAAGTTAACATATTTGAAGTTGAGTGTGATGTCAGAACTGGCTGATGATACCAAGGCGACTTTCCCAGATTCCAATGATGAATATGTAGGTGGATATTCACTCGGCTAACGATCGGAGCTGTCCTGAAGAAAAAGTGGGCCTTGAGCCCAGAGTGAATGCTGCAATTTACTAGGAAGCGCACCACGAGATAAAATATCAGCCGGGTTAAGAGCAGTAGGAACGTGATGCCAAACCATGGTAGCCGTATGCTGTTGGATAAATGAAACACGATTAGCAACAAAAACGTTAAGTTTGCTGGCTCATTGTTTGGCCAGGCCAATACGACTGTCGAATTCGACCAGCAGTGATATGAACACGTATAAATGTTTGTTTTTGATACTTCCAGTAACAATTCTGATAGCAACTTCGCTGCACAAAGTTCAAGTCTTGGTACTGTAACTGTCTTTAAAGGCGCAACCCTGGATTTAAAACATAACATTTGTACGCACACCTCGCCATCCTTGCAAGATCGCACATACACACAAGCTCCAAATGCCTTAACGCTCGCATCACAAAATCCATGCACTTGTATTTGTGATTCACTTAACATCACACATCGAGGAAATGATAAGTGCTTAGCAGTGCCTAAATCATGCCAGCAACTATTCCATTCTGTATCGAGATTTCGTCCCAATTTAAACATTGCATCCAAAGACGCTGGAGGAAAATCTTGGCCTTAGCTATGACGGGGCCAATCAAACCAAGCGGATCATACAGTCGGGCTACAGAAGAAAGAACTGAGCGCTTGCAATTGGTTGGTAAACGCTGAAGTGAAAAATAAAACAAGAAAGTATCCGTTTTAGGATCCCACATGAGTCCGAGTGCCTTCGTAATATTGCTGTTGTCATCAAATTTAATGAACGGTTCTCGATCACGTCCAGGAATGGAATGAAGAACGTCTTCACAGTTTGTACACCACTTGCGCAATACGAGATTTCCAGTAGCAAGAAGATTCTTAGTTTGGTGCATGATATCTAAGACCTCTTGTTTCGTATTGCCACCTGTGATAAAATCATCGATGTCACGCCGAACGATTAACGAACCCAAAGGATAGTTATCAGATTCATCAAGAGCTAGTTGATGCATTGCGCGAATAGCCTGGTATGAAGCTGCCTTGGTTCCATAAGTCACTGTATCTAATTTGAAAACTTTTATCTTTTAATTGGGCGAATCGGGCCTTAGTATACACTGAAGACATTTGTCTGGAAATGAAACCTTAATACAACGATACATTTTGCAAACATCTCCAGTGAGAACTATCAGGAAAGACCGAAACCTCAATAGAATTTGGAACAAAGTAGGCTGAATAGTGGGACCTGCTATGAGTAGGTCGTTTAATGAGAGTCCCGAAGACGATTTTGCAGAGCCATCGAAAACCACACGAAGTTTAGTTGTTGAGCTATCAGCTTTTATTACGCAGTAATGAGGTAGAAATTATTTGCAATGTGATCGATAAGAAACCTCCACAAACGACATATGATTCCATTGCATATATTCTCTCAAGAATCCCGCATACTGCTCTTTCAATGTAGAATTTCGACCGAGTTTGCTTTCTAGATTCTCAAATCTCCGAAGAGCCTGCTGATATGAATCTCCTAAAATATCAGCTGGTCCTTTCATGAGCAAACGAACTGAATATTCGCCAGTTGCCAAGCGTTCACAATGCCTTGTGAAATGTTCTTCACAATCAATTTCTTCTTGAGCATTTTCTATAATCGTTTGACCTACAGATTTAATGGATTCATCAGGAGAGTGAACATTACTGCAATGAGCGGACAATAATGAATGCTTTATCTTTTGATTTGCTCCTCCAGACACGACCCAAACAAAACGTGTTTTTTTTAGCAAAGGCAATCCTGGAACAAGTTTGATTTGGCCAAAACATAACAAATCAAAGAATAAGCTTGCTCCAATGAGCATATCAATATGTTGTGGTTTGTGAAAGTGTGGATCTGCTAAGCGAATCTTTGATGGGATATTCCAATTCGTAGTTAGATAGGTTGACTATCAGTAATAGTCGGTGTAACAGTTGCAATAATGCTCGTACTGTAGTCTGAATATTGCGATTTCAGACAGACTTGTACTGATAATTCAGTTGTTAATACATTGGAATGGCCGATGCCAGAAACAGTTGAAACAAATTTGATTTTTCTAATTTTTAGTTGATCAGCTAAACGAGAGGTTATGAAATGAAGTTGACCCTGAGTCTAGCAACACTCGACGTGGTCGAGTACACCAGAATGATTCTTAGCAAAAATAACTGCAGTTGCAAGCAGAACAATATCGGAGAGACCATGTGCTGGTTGTTCGGGATGAGCAGACGCTGTCATTGTGACTGTAGACGTTTGAGGCATGCTTGACATTGAATCAATTGGTAAAGTAGCGTTCTGAGCAGGCATATGCAACAAATTGCAGGCCCGACAATTGCCTCTTCTGCATGACCGCGAATTATGGCCCCTTTTAAGGCAGTTTAAACATACCGCAAGCTTTTTAGCTTCTTTTTGTCGAAGATTGGGTGACAAATTGCTAAACCTTGAACATCTATATGTCAGATGATTTGCTCCTTTGCTTGGAGGCTTAGATTTCAATTTGCTCACCTGTTGGCAAGGAAATCTGCATGCTGGACGTTCTCAAGCATCTGACAACGCCTTTCCAAAAATGATGACAAACTTTACCAAGAGGCAATCTCCGTTAGAGGTGCACATTTTTCCCATTTTGATTGTGTTGAGGCATCGAGTTTCTGAAGAACGTTGATATATGATTGTCAGCAATCTGCTCCCTTGTAGCTAATGCTTCTAATGTTCGCATATGAGAATGCAGAGAATCTGAAAGCTGCCTCAATGATTCATCCCCAGCATCTCTCTGATATTTGCCTGAAATATTAAACGCTTATTGTTAAATCTATTTTTTAATAAAGTCTTTGCAATATCATAGTTATCCTCTGTGATTTCCAACGAGCGAATGGTGTCAAGCGCGGCACCCTTCAAACAAGAGCGTAGGTGCTGGAACCTTTCAACCTTGGTCAACACGGCCTCTTTATCGGTGACGGTAGAAAATACGGATATAAAATCCATCCACTCTGTATATGAACGTAGGTAACTTCAACTCAGGCAAAAGAGATTTTGCCTGCGATACGACCATAACAGAGGGAGGATCATTAGCTGAAACGTTTTGAATATGCGTTGATGATTGCGGCAGTAATGAATCGCGACGACGGATTTCTGTCTGCAAGTGAACTTTTATTGATACCGACATGTAATCAAACTTTTCACTTAAGTCACTACAAATCTCTTCATAATCGACTGATTCTAACTCACCGTGAGCTACTCGTAATTCTAATGTTTTTCTAATGCGGTCGAGTAATTCTAAATTTTAGTGCGCCAAGCTGAAATCCTAGAGTTGCGGGTTCGATTCCGGCTCAAGTCTGGTCCTGCATTTTTATAATTTCCTCCAATCCTTCATAACTCTTTCCCTGAGCTGAAGGCCTTAGTCGCTATTGCTCATGTTTAATAACTAAATTACAATTTGTATAATCTTAGTTCTATATAAATAAATAAATAAAATAAATAAATTCTAAATTTATTCGAATATCACTTTCACTTAATTCGCGTATTGCTTTTGGAGTCTCATCAAGTCGTTCAAGTTGACTTGCAACGGACTTGCACTTGCGCCTTAAAAATTTAAGTTTTTCTTCAGCTGCTAATAACTGTGCAGGGAGTTCAACCGTCGACATAGTTGACTGCAGTAAAATTGCACAAAAGAATCACAAGAAAAAGAATAGAAACCAAAAGCAAATGTTCAATTTGATTTATGTACAAACGGCACTTTTATTGCGGTAGGTGTTACACTTGTATATACTTATGTACAATAAGTATATAACAAAAGGTTATTGCACTTATATTACAATGCTACGTAGCAATTTAATATAAATGATAAAATATTGTATATAAGATTTTGACGCGAACACAGAAAACGTTTCTGATCACGTCGGGGTCACCAAATGTTGAGTCCAAGAGCTTTTTCTTAAACTATTAAATAAGTTATACAAATTAAATAACGCACAGGTTATATGTAATTTAGAATATGTAAGTAGTTTTATTTCACATTTATGACATGATATCGCCACCAACACATCAAATGGCTCAAATGTAAAAATGAGAATAATCAAAAGTTTTGATTTTGCTAAACCATTTGATCAAGCGTCAAATCACCTCCATCAACACGTCAAAAAGCTTCCAATCTCTCTTTTCTCTCACCATTTGATGAAGTATTTGACGTGTCGATACTTACCTTAAGACTAAACATAAATAATTACAAACAGCATATGTAAAAGCAAGCAAAAGCGATAAGAAACCATATACATAATAGAAAAATGAGTATAAGAGAAACATAATTAAAAAACTTCAATTCAACAATTTATTATTAAGTATAACATTTTGAGCTTTAACCATCTGCCAAATTTTTCTTTTCACAACAGCTCCAACAGCTTCCGTGTACTGCACCCTTTCCGTGAGAAGTTGCAAAAAATTTCCATTCAAAGTGGCTCACATCAAATTCTTCTTTAAAATGTGGTATATTACTCAAAATTGCCAAACATCGATAATCCAAAGTGATTCTCAAAGACAATTGCAGATGATTGAAACGAAATCAAAGGCTAGACAATATATAATTCACCGTTTAAGGTAACGGTCGCCACTCTGTATACGAAAATGTTGTTTCTTTGCTCATTGGTGTAGGCGAAGAATGGAGATGATAAGACAACAAAATAACGATTGCAGACGATTTTAATGTAATTTTTGGGAGAACTTAAATCGTGACGCACGCTACAGAAATTAATATGCAATAATTTTTTTTTTTAATTATAAAATTTTAATTTTTTATTTACTTAAAAGCAGGATGTGAAATTATTTTGAAATTATAGACGACTTGAAAAAAAAATCTTTTTACTCACAATATAAAAAAAACCTTATTTTTCGTGACGCACGCTACAACGCAGGGACCTGTCATTTCATACCTAATTTCAATCTTTCCAAAATAGTAAAATAAAAAAATTGTACAAAAATTTAAGAGATTTGAATGAATAAAAATATGGCTTTCGATCGGACCATCTATGGTAACACTAAAGTAATAATATGAACACCTAAAAAATTTCAATTTTTTTATAACATTCAGAGATCTGAGGTAGGGTAGGATTTGCTAGTAATTTTTGTATTATGATCATCGAAATACAATTTTTTTTATATATTTATAAAATTATATATCGAGTCTAATGTACCATAAAAAAAAAAAAAGTTTGATTTACTTCAAAAATTTTTGGTTGGTGGACTGTTTCTGGGACTTGCCCATATAGAAAGCGATTACTTACGTGAAAATACGGAAGCATTTTTGCACTGCACAAAGATGCACAATGCTATCAATACCACTACGAAGTATTGCACCCATAACTGTGCTGTGGGACTTCGAGCTTTCAACTCGTTCAGTTTCTTCTGAAATTCATCTATTAATGAGTTCAAGTCACTTGCACATGCCTCTACATTTGCATAGGAAACAGAGCGACTCATTATCTGTTTTATTAACTCATCAAAAATAAATCTTTCAATCTTCATATCGTCAAAAATCATCATCGACAATGCAAGTCGTAATAGTCTGATACTTCTAGAATAAGCGTGACCATCCAACACTTTGTCGATAGACTTTGAAACATATATCTTATTGAGAGCTTCCTTGATACCACTTCCATCCATTATATAACATATGCATCCAAGGAAGGACATGAACATATGAAAACCTCCTAGTTTCACAACTGTTTTGGATAAGTCTGAGTTAGCATCTACGCAGCTACCATTTCACGTGTTTTCGAGAAATTACATACGGTTTTTGTGCATGTGTCGGCAACATTTATAGCGCACTGCATTGTGGTGTAAATTGTGTCCAAATTACTGGCAGGATGATCAATAAAACCCGAGAAATTGCAAAATTCTTATTAGTTTTTGTAAGCTGTTCGAGATCTCCATTGCACCCTGGTAACCGTGAAATATTTCTCCACTTTCCGTATAACCACAAAAAATTAACTTCATTAAACATTTGTTCATCATTTACATTTCGGACTTGAATCCTGCTGAATCCAGGTACAACCTGCTTCTCATACACTAGAAGAGATATATGTGGTATTGCTGCCAATTCGTTAGCACTTGGTTGGGCTGTGCATTTTTGTATGCGTTCATTGTAAAAAACAGCAGTTTTTGGAGTTATAATTTTTAACATCATTACCATCATATGAAGCGTATTATTACCATCAAGAGTATTTTCATTTATATCAGCATTATCTCCAGTGTATTGTACTAGGGCGCCTGACTCTGATTATAAAATGCGATGCTGTGGGTGATAAACTACTGAAACTTCATACTTTACTGTATCATTATACGAAGCAGAAAACCCCAAGCTAGGTAAAACTTCGATTAGTCTTTTTGACCTTTAACTTCTATGAATAAATACAGATAGGCATAATAGAAGCGGCAATGAAAATGGCCGATCTCGCATCGAAGCCATTATAGCAAGACTTATAGATGTACAGTTCGCTTTTAAATAAATAAAAAAGTTTTGGGTATTTCTTCATTTTTATTGTCCAGCATGTTGAGGTATATAAGAGTTGGTCTCAACTATAGATAGTCGAATATCTTCTCTAATAATCACCGCAGCAGCTTCTACTATCCGTAAGCGTTCTTCTTCAGGTGTGCTTTTTTTTTATTCGTGTACCAAGCTTTTGATAATATATTAGCCTGTCTATCGCGAAAAGAGTTGGTCAATAATATACTCTGCTTCGTAATTATTTTATCAGTAAAATATTTTTGTCTTTGCTTTGAAATAATTGTCTCGTCATCAGACACATACTCCGTAGCAACTTCTCTAAGCTGATTACATGTGAATTGTGAATCTTCGTTATTTTCTTTCATTGCTTTTATGACTTTATCAGCTTGGCGATACGTTTTATTTGCGTCACAAAATTAGAGTAACAAACAGAGTGGTATTTTGCTTCGGCAACTATCAAGTCATGTTCAAAATGTATGCGATCTTTTACAAGTATTCCTAACAAATCGTCTAGCTCCTCAGCACTTTTAATTACAATCTCTTTAAAATCAAGAGTGCTCGTTCTACTTTTCTTTTTTTTTTGCTGGTCCATCTGCTGCTTCGCCACAAAATAAATCAAATCAAAAGTATCAATTCATTTTCCTACGAGAAATTTTCATCAGGACATAGCTGCGCTGCAGCAATACAATATTTGTTGATGTAAACAATCGGTATGCACTTTTACAGAAATTATAGTATTTAAATATTCTGTGCCCATCATTTCTTGCAATGCTTGGAGTTTTTAAAGTTTGTAAGCCTCGCACAACATTTACAATATCGTCTTTTGAAAGCGACTTATTGCATATAAAACACAAATCAGCTATTTAATCCTACGTCTGTCATTGCCAAGATACAATATAAAAAGTTTTCAACTACAAACTCGAAAAAAAAAATGTTTCCTGCGTAACCTTAACTCGCATTTTTGGTTCGTCGTTCGCTTGTCGTTCCATGATGTTGTGCAATCAAATATAACAGACAACGAACGATGCTAATGAATTTGAAATGAAGTTCAATACCAGAATACCAGAAGAAGACGAAGATAATCTGTACCTCAATACAAATTAACTAGATATTATTAAATTGAGTAAACCGTCGGCATTTTACCAACTGTCGATAGGAAAGGTTTTTCCGCTGTTCTGAAGAAGGGCAAATACGCCCAGCGTCCTGCTAAGAACACCGTGAGTGTTTCCTTCAAGGTTGGCCAAAGACGTTCTCTGAAGAAGTTGAAGAACTTGCTCACCGGCTCCAAGTACCGCAAGGACTTGACTCAGGCTGCCCTCCGTCGTGCCTCCGCTGTGTTGCGTTCTCAAAAGCCCACTCTAGCAAAAAAGGGTGGCAAGAAGACCGAATAAATTCAAATACCTCGGGTTTAATGTTCGTGTACTAAAGGAAAGAGAATTACCGACCTTTTCTTAAGGCGGTGACAAAAAAATTGTATGTCTGTTAACGCCTAACATACAAATAACTCGCTGTTAATGGTTTTTTGCGGTGACAAGGAAAGCTCTTACGCAAACAATTTATCATAATTTGCTGAGGAGGTGTTAATTTGTTTGTGAAAAAAATGTTAATTCGTGTGCACTGTTATCGCTCTGTAAAATGGGTAATCTTTCGATTTGTTGATTTCTCGCGGAAATTTTGGAATATAATGAAAACTATGCAAATGTGTGAAATGTTTAAAATCATTGCGTGATAATAGTGATTCAATTTCAATGTCGGGCAATAGTTTTGTAAAAAATTATTGATTTTCAAAAATATTGTGCCATCAATTGCATACACTCGCAAATACATATAGGACAAAATCCGGCTTGTCAACTTGGGGGAAAAAATCAAATTTAGAAACAAAATTTTAAATAGTCAGATTTACTCGGAGAACCACTAAAAACACCTGTTTTCATTTTTGTATAAGATTTTTTTTATAAAATATTTCATATTTTCAACATATTTTCATTTTCTGCTAAGTTGGCAAACCTGCATAAACTAAAGTTTACAGACTGGTAACATACACTTTACAGACTCGTGTTAAAAACAGATTGTTTAACAGCGCAGCTTTCAACTTGTGCGAGAAGCGTTAAAATTACAAAAGCTTTCTTTATATGAGGTGTCAACGCAAAAACAACGAGAATAGGTCGGTTAATCGATTATGTATTGGCCGTTTTGTTTGACCACTCTTGCCCGTCTTTCGGGAAGATTCATAATTCCGTCCTCGTAAAACTTCTGATTCTTATGGGCAAAAAACTGTGCCAAGTGGTTCTTGATAGTGATATTGAAATTGCTAACTCTAGATGGAATTATAAGATATAAAAATGGACAAAAACTCAAAAACCCTTTGGAATCTCACTAGAATTGTTAAAAATAAACAGCCACATATTCGTAGCTTCAACCATGATAATTAAACATATGCAACAAGAGAGGAAAAGGTTAACATTCTTAGTTGCCTAAAGATTAATTATTATCGCAGATAGAATTCCAAACGTGTGTATTAAAAATCGACCCTTTCCCTCACTTAATTGCACGGATATACAATATTTTTATTTAACTTAGCACTTTCCAAAGGCGTGATAAATAGTTAGTACCATTCACAAGCCAGGGAAACCACCTGACTCTCCACCTAACTATCGGCCAATTAGCTGGCTTTGTGGGTTTGTAAAGATATTTAAGCGGGTTATAAGAAACAGGTTTAATCTACACTTAATATAATATACTATTACACGTACCTCCTACTTAGTTTGATTTTAGGACTCATCTAAGTTGCATTCACCCCCTGGAAAAATTAACAATCTTTGTAAAGGAAAAATTTAATTTAAAAAAATTACAACCCTGGATGTTATTGTTTGACACAGTATCTCATAATTGTTTAATACACGAGTTAATTCACATTCTAGCACCAATATACCTAGTGAAGCTAATCCAAAGCTTTTTGACGGATCGCTTTTTCAGAGTTGTCATAGATGGTAGGTACTGACTCTAAAAGTAAACTGACATGTGATGGAGTTCCTCAAAGATCTACGTTAAGTCCTATTCTTTAAACCATATACACCTACGACATCCCACCATCAGGGAATTGTACTACATCTATTTTTGCTGACAATGATTAGATCTCAAAACCAGTAAAAAGAGGATTAACTTTGACTATGCCGAAGTTGTAATACTCTTCATGGCTCTCCTAGTGATTCGAGGGTTGACACATTATTGGTGGATATAGGTCAAAAATTCAAGCCGATAAGGACATGAATTTGGATCTGGGTTTGTTTGGGTGGTACCCCTCCTTGTGGTCCGATTCGGCTGTTTCCGACTGCTGAACTGCGTATGGTGAAAAGAAAGCTCTCTGGCTCAAAAACTGAGTGACTAGTTTTCATACATACAGACAAAACGACGGACAGACGGCTAAATCAACTCGTCTCTCGTGCTAATCAAGAATATACACATTTTATGGGGTCTCCGATGTCTCCTTCTGTGTGTTACAAACTTTATGAAAAATTTATAATAAAGGGTGTTGTTTTAGAGGTTTACAACTTTGAGTTGGCAACACCGCTTTATTTGACAACCGATTTGACAGCTGATAGTTTTTGTTTGTTCAGTTTGGTTTGGCATTTCATCCCATACTTTCCGGTCAGTTAAAATGGACCGCTATATGAGAGAATAACGTGTTTTCATTATTAAAAAATTAATAATGAAGTTTATTAATCGAATAACAGATGTGAATTGGCCATCAAGACCGTGTGCTTTAACCCAATTGGATTATTTTCTTTGGGGTTATGTAAAGTCACTTGCCTACGCCGATAAACCAGACACAATTGAACACCTGGAAATCAACATTCGAAGAGTTATTGGCGAAATACGCGCTAGCCGTAATAGCCAAATGGCCAAAATTATATTTAAACATTAATGTGATAAAATTATATATCCAACAAGGTTAGTTTAATTGATGTTAGAGATATTTTTTATTGTTTTATTTTAATTTAAAGTTGTGAACCTATAAAAAAAGCACACTGCGTGAAGAGTATAAAAACAAAAAAGAAAACTATACTTCAATGTAGTATATTGGGAAAACTCTTGAAAAGGTACTACATAGAACTCAGTATTTGGGGTGTTTGTGATAAAATTGATTATTTCTATTTTAATACAAACAGGTCCCTCAGTTTTCATGAAATTTGGAACAGATAGGATTTGGTAAGACAAGCTAGTTAGGTACATTAGATTGAGAAGATAAAAAACTTAACCCTCTATTAACCCTTATTTAAATAAAAAAGAATAATTTTGTTTTTTTTTTGTTTTTTTATTGAATACATTAGGATAAGTTAAGTTTACATGAAATCAAATTATATAAAAATTAAAAATTTATTAGTCAGTTGAGTTACATATATTTTAGAAACTATGTAAAATACAATAAAAAAAAAATATATGTGTATATGTTTGTGTTTATAAAAGTCTTTTTGTTTAGTTTTGTTGTTTTTAATGCTTAGTTGCCACTTTTAATAATTTTGATGGACTAAAAAATAGACGGATATTCATACTTAAATAAAATAAATAAAAATTTAACTAATTTTGAATTTTAACTGGATATTAAATTCCTTCATATGTTTTTGCATTAAAGCTTTAAATTGTAAATTGAAATGGTAAAATGTTTTCATATTTATGTTCAGTTTTTTATAGTTTATGAATTTCAATGATTATCGATGTTTTTTTTCATTATCATTCTACTAACATTTAAAATTTTTATATATATTGTAATTACGTATATGTACATATATTGAGAAGAATTTTCTTTTTAAATTGATTTCTGAATTGGTTTTAGTTTATTGTAAAATATTTAATATGGTTTCTCATAAGTGAAACGGAATTCAGTATAGAGGGGAATCGATAATGAAGGAATACAACTTTTCTCTAATTACTTTAGCATTTATATTTTATTTATTTTTGAGATTGTTTATTAATTTTTTTGTATTATTATTCTGTTTTATCGGTTTTTGTTATTTTCTTGCGGTTCATTCTTAGTCCAATTACAAAGGAAGAAACTAACCATAAGAATATGAATGCAGTTCAGAATGTGACAATTAAGAATTTATTAAAATTTATATTTTAAAAAAGAAAATAAATAAAATAATTAAAAAATTAAACAAGAAACTACTATGTTTTATGCCATTAAAGTCAATTCAACTCAAATTTCAGATCAGTTCTTTGTAGTGCCTTTTTTATCTTGACGTACATAGTACATTTGTTAAAAACTGCTTTCATAATGCCTGCATATTATAATACTTCATAGTCTATAGGTGCTTACTTTCATATCGAGAAATAACTCATTCTTCCCAATATTCATTCTTATAGCATACCCAACAAACCAAGTCACATAATAAACAAGGTAAGAGAAGAAGAAGAAGAATGATTAAACATATAACGTGTAGCTTAAAAAATGTGATGGGATCATCGATTTATATCCTCTATAAATTAGTTTTTAGTTGGTTAAAAGATACTGAGATGAATTTGTTGGGTTTTACTCAAGTTGGACAACGGAAGGCTACTTCCTATGACAGTTTGAGTTACGAAATAAACGGATAAATAGTCGTATACTCGAACAAGTAGTATGTCATGTTATTACAACGATACCCTAGAAATGTTGAACCATTTGGTATACTGAAGTTTTTGATTGACTTTCGTGAAAATATAACATTTTATTATTATTTATAAATAACACCATTTTCGCATATTTTACTAGTAAGTAGGTTCAATCTTTGCACGCCACTGACGATTATTGTATCGTAGTTTCCTGTAGTCCTATTTATGAATTGGTTATGAGAAATAAGCATTACCTGTGACTCATGTACAATAAATTTTTGTATATTTGTAACTTGTTTGAAGGGTATCGAATCTTTCTTTGATTAAACCAAAGTATTATAGCATTTTTTTTTTCATTTCTTTTATGAATTTATTATTGTTGTTATTAATTATTAGTTTTTTTTTATTAAAATTATTGTTATTATTTTTAGTATATATCATATTATTATATTATTATATATTTATAGATTTATATTTATATTTATAAATATTTACAATTCAATTAAACTTTTCTCTTTTAATTTTTTAATACTTAGAAAATTGAATCAAATTCCTCAGTGCTTGCAGTGTGCAGTTTTTAATTAAATTTCTTGTTTTAACTTTAATTATTCTTAAATGCTAAATAAAATCAAAATCAAAGTAATAGTAATAATAATAATAATAAAAAAAAAAAATACATTTAAAGAATATATATGTATATATAAGATATTTATATTTACATTAGAATGTATTTTTAAATTAATATTAATAAAATAATTTGGTTCACAATATTGTTAAATATTTTTCAATGGTTAATTGAATTGTTTTTATATTAAAATATATTTATTATTATTATTTATTTATTTAAATTTACTTAATTTTTATTTTATTCTTATCAAATTTATTAATATTTGCTGTATGCATTATTAAATCAATAAAATTCTCAGACTTACGTAAAAATGTTGACAGTTGTCTTTATTAAAGATTTTTATTAAATAAAATAAAATTTTATTAAAACATTATCGAATTAATTTGTTATTTTAAAAAATTAGGAAAATGATAAAACTAAATATATTTTTATATTTATAAAGTTATAGAATTTCATTTTGTCTGCAATATTTAGGTTTTTTTATACGAGCTTTAAAATACAAAAGCGCAAACTACATTAGTTTCTACTTGAGTACATACTAGTGTGGTTGACAACTGTGTAGCGTAATTTTTTTTTTTAGATTGCCGCCCTCCCTACTTGTATTCCGTAGCTCTCGACAAATGTTTTAATGAAACAATGATTTATCATGAGAATTAATATCAAATTTGAAAAAATCACAACTAAATTTTATATATTATAGCATTTAGCAGTTAATGTCTATTACGCGATGGGCTTTAATAACTGTTAAGAAGACATTACCAGACACCGTCAAAAACTATTCAAAATATTGAAAAGCTAATCTTACTGTCGATAAAATAATAGCACAGTCTCGTTTATTACTTTATAACTACACTTCGTATGGCGATGTCACGCTTTAATTAATATAAATATTATCGAAATCACTATGATTTCTTTTTTTTATTATGAAAAGTAATTAACACTTGTTAGAATCAATTTTAGTGTATCGTTTTTGTAGAAATTATGTTGGTTACATAGTTTTTGATATAAAGTGCTGATAGTTAGTACGCGATGTATTGGAAGGAAAATCAGTAGTGATTGGAATTGTGAAGATGTCATTATACATGTGATAACTTCTGCTTTAGAATATATTTATTAGATTGAATGTACAGAAAGATCAAAACAATATATAGCCCCCCTTTTAGCTAATTTGTAACTAAAAAAATATAAAAAAAGACTAACTTTGCCTATGCCGAAGTTGTAGTACTTTTCACGCCCCAGCTAGTGGTCCGAGAGTTTTAAAATTTATAAGGTTGGTGGCTATGGGTCAGACACATATAGTGTCCAAATTTTAAGTCGATAGTACAAAAAACAAAAAACTTGTTCTAATAAGAACTTTCATTTGGATCCCGGTTTGTATGGGAGGTACCCCTCCTGGAAACCCTCGGATCATTATTGGTGGACATGGACCAGTAACTTATAGTCTCCAAATTTCAGTTCGATATGTCAAAAAACAAAAAACTTTGTCTACTAAGAACATTAATTTAAAAGGGGGTTTGTATGAGAGGTACCCCCCTCTAGTAATCCGAGTCGGATGATTCACGAACTTGACCGGCGTTTGATAAAAAGAAACATATGTACAAAATTTCAACTCTCTGGCTTAAAAACTGAGGGACTAGTGCAACGAACAGATGGACCGACGGACAGACGGACATGGCTAAATCAACTCGTCTCATCGAGCTGATTACAAATATATATACTTTATGTGGTCTGCGATGTCTCCTTCTGTGTGTTACAAACTTCATGACAAACATAAAATACTATTCACTCCCGTGAAGAGAATAAAAATCTAAAGATGTTAATAAATAATTTGAATTATGTACTCTTTGGAAATTAAGGATATCTAAAAATGTACGCAAGATTTAGATTGGGTGACATTGTATGGTAAAGTTAGAGTGGGTTGGAATTTTTAGACATATTTTGAAACTGTCTCTATTTCACCACTATACCTCTTAACGAACGCCAAATTCGAACCTCGCGTCAATTTTCGTTTTTGCGGAATATCGAGACATACAATATAGAGGGTATTTGAAGTTAATATTTAAGTTTAATAGTTGTGCATAAATAATTGTGCATATATATTTGTTATATCTTTCATTTTGGTGCTTTTTTATTTAACAGTCTTCACGAAAACGCACAAAACTCAAAAACTCAATATATTATAAGGCCGCTTTCGTGAACGACCCGAATTTGGTTTGCACCTCATATATCACACAAATCAGTTAGGGCTGCAAACACTGTATTTATTGTGATTGCCAACTTTTCCCAAATGGTTAATGTTTTACCAATTTAATTCAAATAACAATTGATTTACTGCAAATAGAAGGTCGAATAATAAAATACTTAATGCAATTTGTGTATCTATTTCAATAAATCATTTTTTTAATTCTTTTTTAACATTTTATCTATACAAGAATGGCAGAGTTGCATAGTTGCATAGTGGCAACATTTACTTTATGAGTTACGAGTCAAGGTTTGGGCGTATCAAAAGCCTCAACAATTTATGAAATCGCAAAATTTTTTTGTTCAATGGAATAACTGTCAGTTACTTTATGAGCTAAACATTTGTTGACGTTTGTGCGTTTTCGTAAAGGTCCTTATAATTTATTTTTTTTTTAAATAAAATGATAAAATAAACATATAAATAATAAATAAAAAATAAAAATAAAACTTCTCTTTGATTCTACATTATAATTAATAAATAAATTTATTTCTTGATTATTTTAATATTAAAAATTATAATAAAACAATATTTCTCATACCGATTGATGGTCTTATTACATACTTTAAAATTTTTTCAATATCTATTTACATACGTGCAGAGTAGAATCCTTTCGTTGTTATTCTTATAAACTATTCATCATAAGACTTGCGTTTCATATATTTATTTTTCATTGGCTATTATTCATTGAATGACCATTGTCTATATCATATTTCATCTTTACTACATATAAGTATATACTTACAAAATTGTTTACTTAGCTAAACTGTGTCGACGTCACATAAGAAAAAAAAAAAAACAGAAAAAAAAAATTATTATCTTAAATATTTTATTAATTTTTTTTTATTAAGTTATTAATTTTTTTAATTAACTTTCGTTCTACTTTTCTACATATAAATTTAAATAAATAAGTGATAATTTGAATTTGTTTGTTGTAATAAGTGATTTTTGTTTTTATTCTTTGACTTACAGTACAGCAGCATTAACCTTTTGTAAATCTTTTCTATCTAACAAAAAATAAAATAAAAAAAGTAATCCCAGCATTTTTCATCTTTTCAATAAATCATTCATTTGCAAAATATTTAGTATTTATTACTTGGACCCGGTTGTTCTCCGAACAAGTAATGACATAATAATAATGATTTATTTTACCAAAACTTTGTTTAATTCATACAGTTTCACAATTTCATTACATGCATTTTCTTTTCTGTAATGAAATTTTCCAATTTTCTTACAATTTTCAACAACATTTTCAACGTTTTATTCATATTTATAAATCTGTTTAATTTTCATTAAAGTACAAAAAAATAATATTAAATAATATTTTTGTGAGTTATTTCAGATCGATTAACCTTGAACTTCTTGTTTCTCTTGTTGATGACTGTAGAACAAAGTTTTCTTTTTCTTTTAAGAACACAAAGCCAATAAAACAGACGTTGTCGTCATTCTAAAGTCTTCAGGAGCAATAAAAGAAAAAACTTTAAATTTCCATTAACAAAGGCACTTAAATATGTAAAAATTTAATATTTATTTTTAGTAATACCCGTTTATACTTGTGTCAGCAATGATGTTAGTTAGCCAGTTAGACCAATATGCATACTTCATAATAAATTTAAAAAAAAAAAATTTGTCCTCTACATTTGTACTTATGAATAAAGAAAAACTGTGGACTTAAACTGGGATACTACTTAAGCATAATTGTGATAAATTTCTTTAAAAAAAAAAGAAATCAAAAGAACTAAGAATCGGTTGAACAAAACTTGTTACTGGCATTTCATGTTTACATCTTTGCCAAACATTTGACGCACATGTCTCGCATCATTTCAGAAAGATCTTTAAAGTTTATATGGAAATAATGACATGACAAGTTTGTGAGGGGACTTAAGGATAAACCTAGTCTGATTTTTGGAAAGTTTGCATTTTGGATGGCTTTGAGGTCTTAGCATTCAATACAATATATTGCGTCCTTTATCGGATATTAATTCATGAAATTTTGTAATAATTCACAGTATCAAAGGGTAAAGCAGTTTGATCATAATTACTTTGTTATCTTTATAAGTAAATTCAAAATGTTGATATGTCTAAAGAGGTTTTAGTGTTAGTGTGTGAAAAGAAAATTTTATAAACAAGAGTACCACAGTTAGAGGCTTAAATTACCTTTTTTTCTCTTAACCCACACACAGTCAAATATTTTCTTAAGTAAAATTGTGATGAAAACTTTTTAGATGATATTAAATTTACATATTTTGCCTTCAATTTCAATTTGTAAGCTCTTCCTCTTTTTTTTTTTTTTTTTTGTAATGTGAAAAAATTAAGGCTGTCGATCTTCTATGGTGTGTAAGTTCCGTTTTTACTATAATGATAATAATATATATATATTTATATATATATATATACACTTATATTATACTGCATTAAAAGGAAAAAAAGGAGATAAAGTGTAGATAATTTTATATCAAATTCATTCAATTTCAATAAAAGAGATTGTCACATGCTGTACATTTTTTTCCTTAATTATTTGTTGTAATTTGAAAATCAAATTCAAGTATATTTAAATATTTGATTTCTCATTATGTAATTAAATTATTTTTTGAAGTATATCAATTGAATTTAAGAGGTTAATGTCACAATTTAACGCATCTTATGGTTGGCAAGGCCGCAAAATGCGGAAAATCATTTAAAAATAAATAAATTTATATATTATTTTCTCCAATTTTTCGTTTTCTCATGAAATTCTTATTGATATTTTGAAATCCATTGCATAAATATCATTTTTGTTATGTAAGGAAGTATTATTATTATATATTACATTTAGTTATTAAATTTTGAAAGAATTTAACATTAAAAAAAAAAATTAATTTGTTGTTTTGTTTGTTTTTCAAACAATGTAAAATAGTTTAATGTATTTATTCTTGTTTCTCTCCTTTTTGACCTTTTACAACTCTTGCTAAATTGTTTATTTCTTCAATATGATTAATTAATCAAGTTAATTAATTAATTTACTTCTATCAATGATTTATGTTAATTGACCACATCAATGAGCTTAAACTTGTGAATATTTTTATACATTTATAGTATGTAGTTTAAAGATTATTCTTTATTAAGTATGTATTTTTTATTTATTTTATTTTTTAAACTTACATTAATTTATTCTTATTAATATTTTTACTTTGTTTAATAAATCTTGTATTTATTTTATTTATTGATTAAGTGCATAAATATGTATTTGAAGGTATATGTAATTTATTTAGTTGTATATAGTATTTTTCATACAATAGGTTTTTTCCCATTCTGATTTATTTCATTATTACAAATTTTAAAATATTTTATTTTTTTTTATTGATGTTTTACAAAATATTTAATTATTTTAGTTTGTTGGTTTTTGTTGTAGAAATATAGATAGTCTCAATCGACCGAAGGATCGATTGATCAATAGATAGATAGATAGTTTGCGCAATAGTTTGGATGTGTGCTAAGGTTATATAAACACATATACATATGTACTTATGTGTAAAAACCTAAACGGTTTAATCCTTGTAGAGTTAATTAGTCAATTTGGTAATATTTTCTAAGATACTGAATCATGTTCAGGTTTTTGTTTCTTTTCCTTATTTAAAGCTTTTCCTTTACATTGCATTCATTCGTTGCTTTTTTATGAAAAAAGAAAAATAAATCAATTAAAAATGTAAATAAAATGTCATTTTATTGCAATGTTAAGAAGAATGGATGTAATAGTTGTACCATAACAATCTTAAAAATGTTAAAATATTTAAAATTTCACTGTTTCTCTCTTCGATTTTTATCATTCATTCGTTTTAGTTCAATGAGTCTTTTAATTTTTTTCTTTGTGGCATTAACAAATTCATTTGCTTTCTAAAATATATGTGCTGTTTGTACAGCATAGATCCAAAGTTCACATAGCAATAAATAATTATTATCTCCTTTTTTTCAATTTTCTAATTATTTAAATTCTTTCTTTTTTTCTTTTTGTTTCGTGCAATAAAAATTTGTGAGTCATTTTGTTTAATTGGTTTTTAGTTTAATTTAAGTGTTTTTAATTTTTTATTCTTTCCTAAATCAAAATTCATAAATTTTGTAATTTATAAAATAAGCAAAAAAAAAACCTATACCTAATTGGAATGTGCTTAGTTTTTATATTAATTTTTGATCAAATTTTTAATCAATTTTAATTTCGTAAAAAGAGAAAATGATTTTTTTTTTTTTAAAAACAATTATTTATAAAATATTGAATTATCCAATTAATTAATTTATATAAATATTGTATTATTTGACAATATCACAATAATCGTTTTGATTTTTGTTTAGAAACTTATTAAATTTAGAAAAAAAAAAAATAAATTTGCGAAGAGATTTAATATACTATAAAAGTTTCATTTCTTCATTTTTTTTATCTGTTTGTTTTCTTTAATATTCGCTGTCGTATTCAATTGAGTGTGGGTTTGTGGACACTGAGAGTTAAAAGATTTAAATATATATATAAATATTTTATAGATACACACTTATTTCCAAAATATTATTAATTATTGTGTATGTAAGTAATCTTTTGTTGTATATGAATATTTAAATATTGTATTTTAATTTTACATCAATAAATATTTTAAATAATTTTTTTTTAAATTTTTTTATTTCTTGAAAGCACAAAAATATTGTATAATAATTTTATTATATTCCCATTTAATATATGTGTAATAAAATTTTGTTGTTTTGTTTTGTTGTTGCAATTAATTTTTATTTAGTATTTAACTTGTTAGTAATTATTAGTTATAGTTATTGTAATTTGTTTTAATTAGATGTTGTTTCCATTCAAGTGAAAATACAATATATGGAAATGTGACTCTCACAAATCTTATTATGTTATTTCAATGGTGATTGTTATAGATTTAAGAACTGAGCAATGTAAAATATACATTACTTAGAGTATCCTTTAAGAGTGTTAAACATTCATTCCAACTTTTCTCTATAGTTTCGATGCATTCGCTTCAGTCCTTTAGTTTTTGAAATTTTTATATATTTTATTAAAAAAACAGAATAATATGTTTCTCTTTATACTCTTAAAATTGATAATAAATAATGCAATATAAATAGCACGTCCTTTGCTATAATTGGAATGATGAGGACTATTATAGAAACCAAATCATTATGTATTATGTTCACTTAACATAAAATTTTTTTTTTGTGTTTTTGTAGTATGCACTACTTCTACTTTCATCCGTGTATCTTCTGTTCATCTTGATCTATATGATTTACAGTGAAATTGAAGTTTATAATGATTTTCTTTTAAAAAAATTTTCAATAGTTTCTTTGGTTAAAATTTTTGCGAGTTTTCAAGTTTCAATTGGAAATGGTACCATAGTTAATTAGAAACTTATGTGTGCTTATGTGTGTGATTACTTCTCTTTATTTGCTTTTGCTCTTTTTTTGTCGGAATCAGCCTTATCGGACCACTAGGTGGGTTACCCCCCATACAAACCAGGATCCATTTGAAAGTTCTTATTAGAAATTTTTTTTTGTTTTGAAGAGTATTAAAACTTCGGCATATCCAAAGTTAGTATATTTTATATTTTTTTTCGATTGCAATGCTTTTTTTATGTTATTATATATAATAATAATTAATTATTTGAATTTTGCTTTTTGTATATTTTTATTTTTATTTATGTTTTCCTGTTTGGTTAAATATAATTTTATTTAAATCTAAAAAAAAATTTGCTCTATTTTGTTCATACTTAGATAAACTCGTATGTGTGAATAATTTATATAGTATTTCATATATTTTTATATATTTATTTAATTAAAATTTTAGTTGTTTTTTTAAACATATTTAATTTGTTTTTTTATGTGATCTTTTATATCATTTTATTTAGTTTATTTCATATTATTTGAATTTCTTTTCTTGCATTTAATTTCTTGCCTTAATATCGAAATGCATAAAACGTTCTTGACCTTTGTGTTTTTTTTTATATATATAATATATTTAATTAAGATTTTATATTGATTTAAGTGGAATGATAAACATTTATAATAATAAATGATATATATACATATTATTATATACATATACATATATATATATGTAGGTATTTATTTATTTTATTTGTTTTTAAAATAATTTTTGTGTTTTTTTAATTTTAAATTTTGTATTTTATATTAGCAAAAAAATAAATTATATAAAAATTATGTTCCATTTTTGTTTTTGGCATTAGATTGTAGCAATTGTTGTTGTTGTTTTTTTAATGTTTGCATTTTGAAGAAGAATAGAAATAGAAACAAAATGATATAAATAATTATTCGTGTAGTCGTGTCAAAGGAGATATTAATCATAATACAGTTTTAGCTTCATAGAATAGTGTATAATACTTATATATGTATGTCTGCATGTTTGTATGTACTTTTTGGGGAAAACTAGTGACATATCGCACATATTTAACTAAAGTGTTACTACTCAAAATTTTCCAATTTTGATTTTTTGTTAAAAAACAATACACAATGATCATCCCCAACTCCTGTAAAAATCTGGTATTTATTTCTCTGCGCTTTACCCAAAAAAATATCATTTTTTTTCTTTCTTTTCATATACCTTCAATGTGAACAAAAACAGTTTTTTGACTTTACTGAAAAATTGAAAATTTTGAGTTGTAACACTTTAGTTAAATATGTGCGAGTTGTTTGTTTATATGAATATATACAAGTAAATAACTATATAGATAAATACTTGTAAATATTATTATGCAATACAATATATAGTAGTACATAGTATAGTTTTATATCAGTGATTGGATGTGATTGTGTTTCCAGTCGATGTTTGTCTGTCACTCATTCTACAAATCATTTGCAGCATTCATCATAAAAAATGCTGATTTTATTTCATCATCATTATATTACTGTTTTTTTGGTTGGGGTTGTTGCTTACTTTCCAAATATGTTGCAATCTCATTAGCATTTTTATTAAATGCCACCATCATGGCTGTATTGCCACTTGAGTCACGTGTTTCCAAATTGGCACCAGCAGCAACCAGCATAACACAAATATCCCGACAATTTTGTTCAGCAGCAATATGTAAAGCAGTTTGACCACTAAATCAATAATAATTAATAAAATAAAGGCACATTAATAAAAAGAAAGAGAGATAGTAATACGAGAATAGTCCCAGAAGTGTATACTACTAGACTAGTTTCAATCATATGAAGGCACATATAGTTGGGTACTGCTCCAGTGATCTCATCACCTGACATTAGAATTTGAAAGGAGCAAATTGATGTACGTGCCATTATCTCCATAAAAATATTTCTTAAGGCTGCTCAAAAATATTTCTAGTCCAGAGATTGAAAATCATTCAAGACACTCATCTCGGAATTCCATTTAATAACCCACACCTTTACTCCAACGTGCCATTAATAAATCGTCATAACTGCAAAACCTTTTAGGTCGAAGTGTACATCATTCTTAATCTTACCAATTACTTAACAGTTGACCAAAAGTATTCATTTTCAGCATAGTATGTAGGTATTATTAAAAAAAGTTCTGTAATCCGTAATTGAGTGAAAAATTTCATATAAAACAGACATGCCATCAACTATTATAATTTTGATATAAAATTTTCTTTATCATTTTGCATCCAAGCAATTCCATATTTGGCACTTAAAGATCTTGATAACTTTTGTCTCTCACTAAACGAATATATAAATATAGTTACGAGGCCATTAAATATGATTTGGAAAAGTGTAACGAGCTAACTGAAACATATCTTATATTAATTTCATTTATTTTTTTAAAATTTAATTGTGTACTTCTTGGACAATCCCTTCAGATTAAATTTTTAATTGTATTACCGTTCTTTTTCAGCCATGTTAATGAGACGACGAGAAGCACATGAAATTATGTATTTAACAATGTCCTTATGATTATATTTGCAGGCGAAATGCAACGATGTTTGTCCACTTTTGTTTACTGTTTGTAATGAGTATCCTTGCTCATGAAGTGCACGCAACTATAACATTAAAGTTGAACAAATTATTATTATTAAACAGATCAATCAATATTAAAAGAGAATACAATAACAAACATAATAATTAATTATATCATTCACGATTTAATTTATTCAATTGTAAAGTAACTTATTAAGTTTGTCTTAGTTGTCTAGTTGTTGTTTGCAGAATGTCTATGCAATGAAATTTTTCATTAAAACACATAAGGATACCAACATCATAATATCAAAATACCATGTATGGTATGGGCATTTCCACGGTGTTGAACATGACCATTGTACACATTCAAAGTGATAAGAAAATCTGAATAAAACATATTTTAGATTCATCTTTTACATAATCTTATAGATCCTTATTAGTACTACCAGGAAAATATTGATATATTTTTATACTTTTCACGTTACTGAATAGTATTATAAGTTTGTCATGAAGTTTTTAACGCACAGAAGGAAACATCGCAGACCACATAAAGTATATATATTTGTAATCAGCTCGATGAGACGAGTTGATTTAGTCTGTCCATCGGTCCGTCTGTCCATCTGTTCTCACTCCTAGTCCTTCAGTTTTTGAGCTAGAGAGCTAAAATTTTGTACATCGGGTTCTTTTTACCAAACGCTGATCAAGTTCGTGAATCAATCGGACCACTAGCGGGGTACCTCCCATACAAACCCCCTTTTTTAAGTCAATGTTCTTATTAGAAAAAGTTTTTTGTTTTTTTACGTATCGAACTGAAATTTGAACACTAAAAGTTTCTGGTCCATATCCACCAACCATATAAATTTGATGATCCTAGGGTTACCAGGAGGGGTAGCTCCCAACAAACCCCCATTTTAAGTTGAAGTTTTTATTAGAAAAACTTTTTTGTTTTATTGAACTGAAATTTGAACACTATAAGTCTCTGACCCACATCCACAAGCCATGAAAATTTTAAGACCCTCGGACCACTCGCTGGGGCGTGATATATTTTTCAATTAAGTTTCTATAAAAATGATTATAAATACAAATTCTATTTGTACCAATAGTTTGATGCACTTTCTATGAATATTTTTGCTCTACTGATAAAAAATACTGCTTTTCGGTGTTGAATATGACAATAGAAATAGCAGTAGAGATAAGCAAAAATGTACCGTTATTCATCATTCCATTTGTTTCGTCTCATTTATTTAAGATTACTTATGCTCCAAGTGAGATTTCGTGGAACAAACTTTTTTACATATTTAAGAAGTTAATTTTAAAGAAAATGTGCAATTAGAAATGAGCAAAGGAACAAAAACTACAATTTGACACTTTGCAATCGTTTTTCTTGAAATATTAAGTAAATTAAAGTGAAATTTGTTCATATTATTTAAATTTGAATGTTTTTGTATAATAATATATTAAATTAATGTGATTTTAATAACTTTTAATTTTTTTGGTCACGGTTGACCCTTTGGTGGAAATGCCCATATATGTATTTTAATTAAGTTGTTTTGTTCATTTTATTGATATTTGTTCTCGTATGTAAGTCAATGAACTATTGTCTTGTCAAAATTAAATCAATGGCATTCTTTCAAATCTGACTTGATCTTCTTGACAACAATTCCCCTACCCACCTTAACTGACATACGCTATTCCTTTTTTAAAAAATCAGTCCTTGCCATTGCATAGGGTTTTATCCTGAATAAAGCGTTAGAAAATAAGAAGAACAGATCGAATGAAATAAACAAGAATTCGGTGTATTAATTAAATTCATTTCGTAAAAGATTTTGGAAAAGACAAAAGAAATCAATCCCCCGATGGATTGGCATCTTGTCATGTTAAGGGGACAGTTCGTGATAGTTTAGGCTAATGGTAGGTCCCACATATGTAATATATATACGTATAATATACTTTTAATAAAATAATTTCGTGATGGATATAATTCTTAGATTTTTTGTTAGTTTTTTTCTTTAGAAATTTAAATTGATTTAAGAAATATTAAACTCTACCATGTTGAGATCGCCGCTCTGCGCAGCTAAAAGTACGGCATCGGAAGTTTGCTCCAGAATTGGGCTATAGTTGAATTATATTAAACATATATGCATGTAAGCATGTGTGCGTGTGCAGAAGGTAATTGCGTGTGCATATGTTTTAAGATTTTTGAAAAGAATAAATGAGAAATTAAAAAAAACTTTTATTAAATTTATTTTTAAATTTTAATATTTTACAAGAAAATAAGAGATATAGAGAGAGAAATAGGTAGAGGAATAGGGATGGAGACTATCGGTTAGTGTATGTGTGTTTGTGTGATGTTATTTAAGATTAGTCTAATACCTGAAGCCATAACCAAAAACATCTTCGTTGAAACTGAATAAACGATCTTTATTGCTGCATGCATTAAAATTGTTATTTTTTCATAGTTTTTATATTTTTTTCATTTAATTTTTTAAGCATGAAATTAAGCAATTCTAGCCAAACTAACTAACTTTGAAAACAAAAATGTTAAACGTAAGAAAAAGCAGGAAGCAGTGGAAAGTTTTTTTTTTAATTTGAATAAAATTAAGAACAGTTTGTTCTTCAATTTATTTGTTTTTATTTTAGAATATCTATTTAATTTTATTTTCATTTTTTACTTTAATTCTAAATTTTTAGATTTATTTTTATTTATTTATTTATATAGAACTAAGATTATAATTACAAATTATAATTTTAGTTATTAACATGAGCAATAGCGATAGAGGCCTTCAGAAAACAAGTACAGGCCCAGACTTTAGCGGAATCGAGCCTGCGACTCTAGGATGTCAGCTTGGCGCACTAGCCATTGAGCCAACGAGCCAGTCAAATTTTTTTAGATATTTTGCGGTATTATGTCAAAAAAATATAAAAAAGACTAACTTTGGCTATGCCGAAGTTGTAATACTCTTCACGCCCCAGCGAGTGGTCCGAGGGTCTTGAAATTTATAAGGTTGATGGCTATGGGTCAGACACTTAAAGTGTCCAAATTTAAAGTCGATAGTACAAAACAAAAAACTTTTTCTACTAAGAACATTAATTTAAAAGGGGGTTTGTATGGGAGGTACCCCCCTAGTGTTCCGATTCGGCTGATTCACGAACTTGATCGGCGTTTGGTAAAAAGAAACCGATGTACAAAATTTTTGCTCTCTACCTCAAAAACGGAAGGACTACGAGTGCGAACAGACGGACCGACGGACAGACGGACCGACGGACAGACTGACCGACGGACAGACTAACCGACGGACAGACTAAACCAACTCGTCTCATCGAGCTGATCACAAATGTATATACTTTATGTGGTCTACGATGTCTCCTTCTGTGTGTTACAAACTTCATGACAAACTTATAATACTATTCACTAACGTGAAGAATATAATGAGAATAAAGAAGATATAGAAATTGTTCTTCCTTATGCAGAATTTATAATTAAATTTATAAAACCTAACATATTAAGTCGATAGATCCATAAATCCATCAATTTTATATAAAACATAAAAAAAGACTAACTTTGGCTATGCCGAAGTTGTAATACTCTTCACGCCTCTTCTTCAGGTCTCTATCTCAAAAACTGAGGAACTAGTTTGCATGCATACAGACGGATAGAGAGACAGTCGGACAGACAGATGAACATGGCTAGATCAACTCATCTCGTCGCGCTGATCAAGAATATAAGTATATACTTTATGGGGTCTCCTTCTGTGTGTTACAAATTTCATGACAAACTTATATGCTATTCACTGCGTGAAGAGTATAAATATTGCAATGTGTTTTATGCAAAAGTTTTTTTTTTTAAAACATCTGTTGTCCAAATTTTAAATATTCATGAAAATTGTCATTTCCTGCTTTTGTAATCAGATTGCAAAATATCGGTTTTTTTATTCTTTTTGGGTATAACAACAATAGACATATGTCTAATAATGAAAAACAGATTGATTAGTTTGCTATTAACGGGACTTTTGAACAAATTCATGGATGGACGGAATTTTACCAATAGATTTTCCACTTTATGCTAATAATTTAAATATGTATTTGCTTGTTTGTTTGTTTTGTACTGATGTGTTTATAATTTTTATAGATATTATTTTGGAATCCTTAAGTTTATTCTATCTTATTATTTATTTATTTATTTTTGAATACTTTCTTTCATGTAAGAGAAAAAAATCAATATTTCTACAAAAACTTAGAAACAAATATTGTAATGTGAATCATAAGTAGATCAAATCCATATAAATATTCATACTTCTTATCAAATCCAATATCCCGAGAATTTGAAAACAAATTTTATTAACTGTTAACATGTTATTATTCTATAATAAGACTATGAATATATTTTCATTTTGTAATTGAAATATTTTAATGGAAAATTAATGGGACTAATACTCCAATTCAAATCTACACAATACTAATTATTTAAGTAGCAACGACATACAAAAAAAAAATAAAAAGAAAAAATATAAATATTTTTTCATTTTGGTTTACCTTTTCCATTTCATAACCTTAATTGGCTTCGAACCAATTTGTAGATCATCGTCTTATTGATCGATCAAACAGAAATCAAAAGTATATACGAAAGTGAGTGTTGAGTTTAAGTTGTTTGCAAGTAGAAGTAATGATGTGTTTGAATTAAAGAAATTAAATTATTAATATGTTTTATAAGTGTTTTAGAAATTATACGAAAAGATTTAGGAATATAAAAGAAATAAATAAAAATACAAAAGAACTCAAATTACAATAATTAATTTTGTTATTATTAATGTTGGTTTTGAAAAATAAATTAACTCAAGTCATGTGAAGTATTGTACTTAATATAATAAGAGTAGTAATTGGAACGTACCATTGGCTGTTCTTTATTTTTGTCTTTTTCGAATCATGAATTTTTTAAGATTTATAAATTTATTTTTTTGTTTGTTTTTTTTTTTTGTAATTCTAGTTTTATGCTGGCTCAGAAATTGTTTGTGGTGTTTGGGTTAATAATATTGGTAATTGGTTTAAAGTTTAGTATCATAAGATCAGAATACGGTTTAGTCTTTGCTGTTGATATATGCAAGTTGAATTAAAGATTTTATTATTTTATTTAAATTTGTTTTTATATTTTATATAGACGAGTATTTTAGATTCTATTTTCTATTTTATTCAAAAGAAAAAGCAATAAAATTTTTAACCAGTACTTACATGCGACCGGCAAGGACTAAGCTGTATTCAGATTGATGTGCTCATACTTTGGTTAGTTTGGCTTTGAATTTGATTCTGTTTTGATTTTTTTTAACTAAATAAATTAAATACTCGTAGATTCTCCAAGGAATACGATTAATGTACGACGACGTTATTTATATAAACATGCAATGCCTTTTAATATGTTTTAATTTGTTTTGTTTGGTTATTTACTTTTTAATATTTTTCGGTATTTTTGTTACTAGATAAGTAGAGTGTAAGTGTGTGAGTGTGTATTTTAGAGATTTTTGGTAGCGATTGAGAGATAGTTATAGTAAGTAGTAGTTTAAATTTCGATGCGTTTTTTTCGATAGTGTAAGTGACAAAACATGCGCCTATCTAAATAGGGTAATTGTTGTTCAGCATTTGGTAACATTTCAAGCATACCGTGTCCCGAATGTCCTGGTTGTCCATCCATATTCCGACGTTCATTTTGGGCCTGTCGTTGCGAGAATGCGGCAAATGAACGTTCTTGATCTGGCGTTTGAGGCATTGTAGCGGCCTCATGATCAAGTATATAAAGTTCATCACTAGCAATGTCACAAATGTAGTGAAGATTCTCTTGGGCACGATCAATACGAAAATAGTGCTCAGCAGTGCATGCTACAACAAATGGTGATAATCAACAGATTAGATTTACAATAAATTTAGATTACATCTAAATAGATTAGTTCTATACACATACCATCAATGAAACACCAATCCTGTGAGACTTTTGGATATGTTATAGACTCTTCAAATTTATTGTTGAGAACGTTTCGTACATGTTCCAAATCACATTGCGACTCTAATTCGATTTTGCCCAATTTATTGGCCAATTTACGTAGCATATCCTTATCATAGTGATATTGTTCATATTGTTGCATAGTGACACGTAATATTGTCAGTTGAAGTTTCTCAAGGGGATTTACTCTATACAAAAGCAGACATAAATAGAGAGTATAAAAACGAAATGAATTCAAATTGATAAAAAATTCAAAAAGATATTGTTTCTTCTAAGTATGTATGTACTTGTATGTATCCTTATGTCTATTATTTGTTAATGGTATAAAATACACAAAATAAAATAAATTTGTTTCTCAAGATAAATCTTACTATTACACGAAATATTATATTTTAAAATATATTGGGTGTCGCTTCTTATCTGTTATAGCGATATCTTTAGGCATTTGTTATCAAGTGCTAAATTTTTTTTTTTTTTTTTAAATCTATGTAAAGATTTTTTTCTAAAAAGCCCTATTCCCGAAAAGGCAAAACAATGCATCTTAAGTGCGGCTCTTATTGTTAATAGTGACAAAAAATGGATTTATGTATTCTAACAAAATACACTCCGAAATATTCATGGCTCAATGTATTCGTAAACACAAAAAATGAGCAGGTGAAATCCATGCAGTTGGACGATGCTTTAAATAGAAATTATTATATAATACAATTTTTTTTTTTTGTTTTAATAAATCCTTTATTTTACTTTGGTATTTTAAGAAAATTTGAGGACATACTACAAAAAAAAAAAATTATTTGTAAAAAGTGTATTGACATAAAATATTCAAAATAATATTTGAAAAATTATACTAAATCATATGTGAAATTATGTTTCACTATATTTTAAGGAATTCAATTCTGCTTTGGGCAAAGTATTCAAAGGAAATTGATTTGCAATTTTTCAGATTTAGTAAAACAAAATCAATACTTTTAAACATTTTGAAATCTTAAATATGTATCTTTATTAAGTCTGTTAAATACATATGTTAAATTTTTATTCATTGTAAAATTAATGCTTCCCTTAAAAGAATATAATTGAAATAAATTTTAATGAAATTCAGATGTTTCTTGTTTTGTTGGCATTGGAAGAATTGCTTTCATTGGATGTAAATATTTGTGTTTTGCACTATGAATTTTATTAAAATACTTAATCTCAATGTAAGTACATATGTACATGACTATTTAGAAATTCAAAATGATAAGATGGTAATTGGTGATTTATTCGAAATTTTTTACATTGGTTTTTGATATAATTTGCATTTCCATCATTTTATGGGTCAATATAAAAATTCTTTTTAAGCGCATTTTGCAGACTACTAAAGAAAGAATTCTTCTTGCTGCTGAAAAAAATATAAATGTAATAAATATTAATCTTAAGAGAATTATGGCAAGAAAGCAAAGTGGTGTGGCTTTCACCACCATACTTTACCCTATAAGCCTTGTGTATGGTATTCGAAAAGAAAATTTCACAAATGCGACATAAAAATATAAAAAGACTAACTTTGGCTATGCCGAAGTTGTAATACTCTGCACGTCCCAGCTAGTGGTCCGAGGGTCTTAAAATGTATAAGGTTGGTGGCTATGGGTCAGACACTTATAGTGTCCAAATTACAAGTCGATAGTACAATGAACAAAAAAGTTCTTCTAATAAGAACTTTCATTTGGATCCCGGTTTGTATGAGGGGTAATGCCTCCTAGTAATCCGAGGGTCTTGAAATCTTCGTGGTTTGTGGTCCAGAGACTTATAGTGTCCAAATTTCAGTTTAATAAGTAAAAAACAAAAATCTTTTTCTAAGAACATTAATTTTAAAAAGGGGATTTGTATGGAAGGTACACCCCCCCCTCCTAGTGGTCCGATTCGGATTATTAAAAAGAAACCTATGTACAAAATTTCCGACGGACATGGCTAAATCAACTCGTCTCATCGAGCTGATCACAAATATATATACTTTATGTGGTCTACGATGTCTTCTTCTGTGTTACAAACTTCATGACAAACATATTATACTATTCACTCCCGTGAAGAGTATAAATAAAAATGATTGTTTCATAAAGTATCGTCCGTCCGTCGGTTGAATTGTAGTCATAAATTTAATGGTATTGCGCTTTTTTGGTTGATGACGACAACGACGACATCGATGGGGTTAGTTCATAAAAATGCAATTTGTAGATTGCTGTAGACACGCGCCAATACAATTTTGATGTTAACCAAAGCGAAGAAGAACATTCTAGAACGTAATAATCAAAAAAGTTTTCCTCTTTCTGTATTCCTATTAGCATTGTAAAATTCTTCTCCGTCGGTTGTTCAACTCGTATGCTTATGTATTGATATTTAAGTCTGTCGTGTCTGTTTGTTTTACGTGTATACTTATGCATACATATATGCCTTGATTTTCGCGCTCCTAAGAAAACTCATTAATCTCATGAGTTTTCGAGAGTTTCCGTAAGTAAACTAAATGGTTCAAGGCAAAACCCATAAAATGAGCAGGAAAAAGTATGATGGAAAATAAAAGAAGTTGCTGGAAACTGAAGCAGAACAAGAGACTTACTGCACATCACCACGTCCGTGTTTACGCTTAGCAAGCATTACTGATCTATTCAATAGTTCAATTTCAATAATAGAAGGCTTGACACGACAAGCTTCGCCATCAACTTGCATTGGTATGGTACGCTTGGTAATAATGCGAGCTGTACGGCACTGACAGATGCAAGTGCCATGCAGGCCAGCCTGTAGCATTGGCAACTGATAAGTTGTTAAGCCAACTACTTCAATCATGCCATCTTCTATAGATGGTTTCGATTGGCCAAATGAATCGTTCCATGGATGAGTACCGCCACCGTAGCTAAAACAAAATGGAAAAATTAAAATCAATTAGGATTAATAAAGAATTTCTCACTTCACGTCACTGTTTACTATGGCACTCCTTCACCTACCTGTGTATATTGAGGAAGAGCACAGCATGACAGCCAGCATCGCGTAGTTTATTGGTATAATCCTCACCATCACACTCGAGTGTTACCCACTGCGAAAGATTGCGATATTGACGCAATATCAAATCCTTTCCACCCATCTGGCCATAGTACATCTTATTACGTAAACGTGAATTGAAGCGTTCTGGATGAGCTTCACGTGCCTCATGGAATTCAAGTGCAATATGTGCATCAACACCAAAAGAAAAGTAATTATTAATGACATTCAATGGAACATTGTGACGACTACGGTCAACTTGATCATCTGTAATTTCCAAATTGGGTGTAACCCTGACACGCCAACGATCCATGTTTACACTCTGTGACATACCAATTTCACGTAAAATCTTGCCAACTGGTTCATCAGTATAGCCCTAAATATATTAATGTTTCATACAAATAATAATCATTATCGCATTTTATTATACTATGTATATTGGGGATGTGGATAAAAACAACTTACACCACCCCAGCCGAGTGCACGTGCGAGATCATTTCCAGTACCCAATGGCAAAACTCCTACCGGTGGTGAAGGTATAATGGGTGGATTCAATTGATCAAGCACAGAAAGTACCCAACCAACTGTTCCATCACCGCCACATGCTAAAACACGTAGATTTGGTGCTTTACGAAACATTTCCAAACTAAAGAAAGACACAAATAAAAATGTTATTGAAAATTAATTCTATGAAATGAAGATTCTTTTATTGTGTATCTTTGTATCTTGACTCACCCCATACGTGGACCACCTTGAGTCAAATCAAATACTTGACGTGGATTAAGGAGTTGTTGGAATTTACCAAGCAATTTGACACCTTGATTTCCACCCGATTTCGGATTTATAAATACGATGACCGGTATAACATCTGGTGAAGGTATCGGCTTCACAATGAATGAACGTGGTTCCTTTTTCTCTTCTTTTCCACCCTTAGCACGCTTAGTAGCTGCTGTTGCCTTCTTCTTATTGCCAGCGGCACTATTAGGATTGTTTTTGTTACTCACGCGAATTGATGACTTAAAGTTTCCCTTTGTCGGTAGTTTTACGATCCATGATGGCGGCACAATAATTGGTGCATAATTACCTGCAATGAAAATAAAGAAAAAGTTATATTATTTTAATAAAGGTTATGAACATAAGAAAACATTGAATATGCTTGTACACAATTTTTTGAAGTGAATAAAAAACGAAGAAAAAATTTAAACAAGAATATCAGTCAAAGGAGAATTGGTTTAAATAGAATTTAGATGTCTCAACTTTTGGTGAAGAGAAAACACAAGAGAAAAAGAGTCCATTGTTTTTCCATTTTGCATGTTAAAGATGTTCCGTTTACGTGTACTGCATAGACATATATTTGTGCGAGTATGTTTGTGCCATCATAATCTTTACTTTGGCAACTGCATTTTCAAGGTAGTACAAGCGTTCTACTGTTGAATTTTGCTGCATGCATTTTTTTATAAGTATCCGTCCTTCTTTTTTTCAGTAGTTGCCACAAATTCAATTGATGTAGGGTTGATAATACAAGAAGCACTTAGTACAGTTTAGTTCAGCTCCCCCCAGCACAGCTTAACATGGTTCGACTGAGTTCAGTGAAAAAGTACCATTAACACAAACACCAATAACAAAATGAACATGAATCATGTAGTATAATATCAACATGATGATGATGGTAAAATCCAGAATTACCGTCAAATGAGACCGACGACTAAACAACTCAAACTTATACCCATGATGCTCATGGTCAAAAAGTAATGCAAAACTTTGATTAAGCAGTTGGTCATGGTAATTGCTTGCAAACATACACAATCAGTGGTGTCACAGAAATCGTCGACGAATTTGAAGAGGAACGGTTTTGATTCCGCCGAAAAAAACAGTAGGTAGAAAATGGTGAGATATCATTTTACGAACATTGATGTTCGAACGAACATTTGATTGAATATTGTTCATTTTAGGGACGTCTTATACGTATCGAGCTTATGTCGGATCTTAACGTTGATTTTTCTTTGAAGCCTCTTGCTACTACTTGCACTCAGCCACTGATGCCAAGCAAATATTTTGACACTGCTCACTCCCTTTCACATTCCTCACTCTACAAAAACCAATCGAAAAAAAAATGTCCTTCTCAACAAAAAAAAAATCATGTAGAGCACCCTTCCTTGAAAACATGTCAACTTTCACCAATGAGGTTGTTAAAACTTCTCATTGAACTAATCACTACATATACATTTTTCAAACAAAATTAAAACATCACAATACAGTTTATTTTGACATATAAATTAAAATAATTAAATTAAAGACGGGTTGATATATTCAGCGTTGGTTGGTTTTGCTTATTTCGTCAATTTTACTTTAATAGAAAAGAGATTTTGGTAAAATGCAAATTTATGCTTGGAAACAAGTAAAATATTGAATTCTTTAAATGCAGTTTACCGAGGAAAAGAATAATCTGTAATTGTTGGTACTTTTTTCTTTAATAACTAATAATAAATTTAACCAAATCGCATCTAAAATAATGGTAGATTTCAAAACCGTCAAAAGAGATTTCTGTGACACGTAGAATTGTAATTGGGTTGGCAATTTGGTTAAATTTACTCCTATCTGAAGTTAGAAAGCGATTTCTGTGACACTCCTGAATATATAAGTGCAGCATATAAATTCCTGATATGCATATACTCAATTTATAGCATGCATTACATTAGTTCTTTCGCTATTCGTGTTCATCTTCAATTTATGTTTGTTCCTATGATACTGGTTCATGCATCATTCACGTCTATTTTAACTTAACCTTTAATCTCTTTTTTGTCAGTTATTCTTTCGAATCGAATGGCTTTGTATTTAGCTTATTCTTTGAGTTATAAATTGACTATGGTAAGATGCTTATCAAAATTATAGGACACTTTTCTTGCTCAGTTAAACGTGTTGATCGTGGCATTATGCTTAAAATTGTTTAAAAACTTGTATTTTCCTGTTACACTAAAAAATTAAATTGATACGCTCTGTCTCAATCCACTTTTTGATATGTGTCCTATAAATATGATATGCCTGTTGCTGGCTAAAAATGCAAGCATTTCAACTAAAACTAACGGTTCTTTTCCAATGCTATGCTAAAAATAGAAATAGAAATAGGTTTTTTTGTAGCTTATTTTTTCTATATCTATCATTCGTGATTTTTATTTTTGTCAAAATATGAAAAGTACAGATTTTGCGAGACTTGGCAGTACAATTTTCGAAGTCTCCTATAATTTTGATAAGCACCTTATATGGTAAACGAGTATTTATAAGGCAAGAATATTGGTCCGATCTGTTCAGTTTTTTAAAATATTTTTTTATTATATATCTTTTTGTAATGTTTTGTCTAGCAATCGGACAACAATCATTTAGAAAATGAAAATAATGCCAAACTTTTCTGATGTCTCCTTGGTAAAAAGACAAAGTGATAACATATTACTCAAACTATACACATATCACAGTTATAATGTAAAATATGTTATATACTAAAATGTCTGACAACAACATTATATCAGAAGTCAATATATTTTTTTTACATTTTATACCTTTCACAATAGTGAATTCCACGATACATCAACTCATCACCAACGTATACATCTGAAATTCCTGGGTTTTCTGATGCATCACAGCGCGCCTACGGCTGTTGTTTTTACTTGAGGACTGATATTCAAAGAACGATCAAGACAACGTTAATAATAGCAAAGTCGAAAGTGGCTCCTATTAAGGCAATTTCTCTACCGTTTTTGTTTTGCCAAACGTGGCACAAAATTAAACATAAATTGGATCCATTTGATAATGACATATTTTTTTTGGACAGATTCAAAGATTATTTTGAACTGGCTGCAAATGCACTCATCAAAATAAAATTGTTTTGTGGCAGACCGTATTTCGGAGATGCAGACTAGGTCATCAGATGTCAGTTGGCGGCATGTCTCTAGCAAGGATAATCCCGTGGACATAGTATCACGTGGATGTCAAGCATTCAAGTTGGCGGAGATAATTTGGTTTACGGGACCAGCGTTCTTAAAGCAAATGAAAGCACATTTGCCTCAAAGTTTGTTAACTGACAAATTCAAAGAATCTCAGAGCAACGCAGAGCAACGGTTCTAAAGCGTAGTGATAGTGGCAACGAGGGGAGTGTTATAGGATTCATTATTGGAAAATTCTCTTCTTATCGTCGAATTTTGCGGGTAGTGGCATATGTGTTGCGAGTCTTTAATGGAGTTAGTGTTAATAGGACTTACATCCCAGCTGATGCGCTTACACGTTAATATTCGAATTGCGCCATGCTTTTATCTGTATTGTATCGTATCTTCAGCATGAATTTTTTGATAAGGAAATCTGTCAAATCCGAGCAAACAAAATTTTAAAACGAGAGTTCCAAAAACTGAACCCATTCCTAGAACAGATATAAAGTTGTGGCAAACTTCTGACCATTCTTCGCGTTGACAGACGCTAAGCCAAAGCACCTATACCTCTTAATGCTAAATTTCCCCTGCAGCTGCTTGGGCAAGTGAACGCATCCACGTGTACCCCATTTTAGTGAGCTTTGGGAAGCTGCGGTCAAATCAATGAAAAGCCTATTGGTGAAGAACTTGACTAACACCGGTTTAACGTACGAGGAGCTGCAAACAATTGCAATAGAAGCTGAATCGATACTGAACTCTCGACCGATTGCATCTGCTTCTGATGACCCCAATGAAGGAGAGGCACTAACACACACTTTATAATCGTTGCATCATTACTGTCGCGACAGTTGATGACAGCAGGCCTTCATATCTGACGCGGTGGCAGCGCGTCACATACATCAAGCACCACTTCTGGGATCTGTGGAGGCGCGACTATTTGCAAACGTTGCAAGAGCGCTTTAAATGGCATAAACCTGAGGCTAACATCATACCCAGTGCCTTTGTTATATCATTGCTATCGACTTTAAAGTGAAATTCCGATACTTCACTTTCGATGTTACTCGTGTTCCATTTGGCGAGTTCTAGTCCTGTGATGCCTTTAGCTGCAACTCTTAGACATTATCTGCTACATGATCATCTACGTACATGTCTTCCTTGAGTATTGCTGCTCCAACTGGGAATTGTTCTGCGTAATAATCTGCGATGTATTTAAGGCTCCGAATTGCTAAAAATTTAACGCATGACATGCCGTATGAGACAGTGTTTAGCTGAAATAGTTGCAATGGTTGATTAGAAGATTGGCGCCAAAATATTAATTGATAGTTACGATCGTGTGGAGAAACTTCAAACTGTCAATATATTTTTTTTTTATGTCGGCATGAGTGCGTGATGATGCAAACGAAAAGAAAGCAATGTAAAAATCAAAATTTTGTTGGACGGTCGGGCCAACCATCACTATCTCATTGAGCCAAAGATTTGATGATGTCTTGCATGATGCATCCAACACAACTGGAAGTTTAGTAGTTGTGCTTTGTTCTAAACGTTCTAAACGACGTTCAATCTGCATAAATCGCTGATTACCAATGTCGATCGATATACCCAATTCACTAGGTGGCTTCTTGAACGGCAAACTCACTTGAACACTCCCTGACTGGAGAAATTGTGTGTGTGTTTGACAGTGCCTTTCACACTCCTGCTCCTCTTGGGTCCAATTTTGTTGTCTGTGTTTGGCATATCAAATTCTTCAATATGCCAAAACTTTTTAAGTGTCTTCTGCAATTCACAAGAGCTATATTGTATTTAAAGATGTTTGAAATGGATGTGGTAGCTTTTTACAATTAAATTTTTACGATGAAAGGACATAGTATTACATTTGTCACAATAAAGCGTAAGATAGTATTTGGCGCACCACTGAGATAAGGAATCAAGATCTTCTTGAAGAAACATTTTTTGGACCGGAGATAAAATAGATAAGCATAACTTAACATCATCAGCGTACATTAAAACGTTAGAATGTTTTATGGCAGATGGCAAATCGTTTATAAAAATATTGAATACAAATGAGCCAAGGTGGGTACCCTGAGGGACACCAGAAGTTACACGAATAGTCTTAGATATAGCTATTTTAAAAATAACTCTTTAGGTTCTGGAAGCTAGATAGGATGTAATCCGGCTAATTAAATTGGGAGGAAAACCAAAGGTATTCAGTTTATTGAGGAGTACGAAATGCCAACCACTGTCAAAAGCTTTACTGAAATCTGTGTAAATGACATCCATCAACAAGATCATGTTGTGAAAAACTACAATTGACCAACGAAGTAAATTCTAATAAGTTGGTTGTAGTTGAACGCTTCTTGGTAAAACCGTGTTGTGAAGTTCTTAATAAAGGAAGAACGAAATGCTGAACCTGATCGGTGATAATATGTTCAAACAACTTCGGAATAGCGCAGAGTTTAGCTATTCCTCGGTAATTTGATATATTAGCTTTACTGCCTTTTTTGTGGAGTGGGATTATATAGGACTGCTTCCAAATATTAGGTAAGACAGAGGTATTCAGAGATAAGTCAAAAAATTTTCAGATTGGTCTATGCAAAGCATCAGCACATCGCTTTAGAATACAGGACATCATCTGGTCCTGGTAAAAACGTTAATTTAGAAGATTTTAAATATTGTAATACTGTATCACTATTAATAACTGGCATATTAAATTGATTAAATTGAGAAATATGATATGGGTATGGACTAACACAATTATTATTGAAATTCGTGTAAGTGCTTTGGAAAAAGTTCAAAAAAGTTTGGAATTTTATCCATCACTACAACATTCAATACCATTTAATTTCATACCGGATGGGAATATATCCAACATGCGCTTCGTATTAATAAAGTTATACAATTTTTTAACAGAAATTGTTTAGGTGTTGAACATTATAGCGGGATAAAGCGTATTTAGTATAATCAGCAGACAAACCGGACCTTTTAAATTTTTTAATAATTTAATTTTCGGAACACATATTTTGAAATGATTTTTCATAGTTTTATAAAAAAACTTTGCAGCTAGTTCAACATTATCACAGGGATACAAATAAGACCTGTCAATGATGTTTAATTCTAAATCTAAAATTCGGTTTATGTTATTAGCTATGTAGTTTACTTGCTGAAGGGAAAGAGTCGACAAACTCACAGCTTACTGATGAAATTACAGAGTTACAATTATCAGAAGCCGTCCAAGAAATATTTGGAAAATCTCCCATGATTAAGAACTCATCGGTTTCTTTGATAAAAGACAAAACTTTCTTAATATCATCAGAAGCATTTGGGATATAGGAGAATTAGAATTGGAAAATGAAATCTTTACGCAATAGATACCAAGTCAGGAGAGTAAGAAGCTCTAACAGAAATCAGAACTCCACAACTAACGCGATCAAATCGATATTTCCTAAACGTTGAGTAATTATTATTAAACAATTCAGAATTCACAACATCTGGACGAAGCCATGTTTCTACAAACAAAATTATATCTGAATGATAAGAGAAACTATTAGTGAATAGTCTATTCAGTTTAGAGTTTAAACCTCTGACATTCTGAAAATGTATGATCAAACTAAGGTCAGATGGATCCATAGGAAGGACTGTTTGAGGGCGACTAGAATTCAGTTATTTGTAGAATTTGTAGGGGGGAGTTTGGCAATGACACCAGTATTTGCACTATTTTAAAATTATATTCGTGAACAACACAGCCGTATTAGGATCTAACAGTTCACTACTGTATTCTGGGGGAACGGATATTTTCAAAGACGAAATGGTCCTTTTAAAAGAAAATTTAAATTTAGTGGTATTCACATTCGCAATTCTTGGCAGTTTAGATAGAAGGTAATGGTTAACATCGGCTTCCGAAGTATCTTCAGCTAATCTAGACACAAAAATAGATTTAGAAGGGAACAGCGACAAGCTGCTTAGGGCCAATTGAAGCTCGAGTGTTTGAGCTAGTAGGCGCTATTGCTGCCGCTACATGCTGCACAACAGATGCATAAGAATTCTTATGATAGTTCACCGGTAGCTCCAACTGCCCCATAGGTGTAGGTATAGAAATAGTGGTGATTGATGGAAGTGGTATGTTGAAAGGTGCCAAAGAAGTTTTTGCTTTGGGCGAATGACGCCGTTTTCGTTTAGGCGATATATATATATATCTTTAAAAGACTTATCGTTCAAGCGCCTAAAGTCTTTCGCTTTATATATATAATGCATAAAACCATGTGTCAGAGAGCGCATAAAGTATGTTACGGTCTAATGTAAGGAGTTAAGGGCCATCCTAATCTAGGGCCACCCTAACTTAGTTTCTTAATACTGTAATTAAACTTTTGTCGAACACAACTGTTTTATTTGAATTGAATTGAATTGTATAGGATAAATTTAGGTAAGTATAAGTTGTTGGTAATTAATATTCTGAAACTGGAAGGCCGACAGTGCGGACTCTTTTCCTTGGTGTATGATTGCTAGTAAACATCTGCATGACTTCACTTAAAACGCCTTTTGAGACGTTGCCAGCAAAAATGAATGAGTTGGTATCAGGAATACGTTGAAAAGGAACGATTGAATATTTAGTTGATACTATATTGCTTCGAATATGAAGTACGAAAAAGTGGAATGACTGAATGAATAACGATTCAACTAATGAGTGAGCCAGGCACTCAGTGCTCGTTTTTTTTTCAACTAATGTTGTGTCATTAAGCAAAGCAAGAAGAAGAAGGCAATGGTAAAATTGAGACACAAATAATGCGCAAAGTATTTTGCGCAGAAAACAACCTAAATTTTGAAGATCACTTCTATTCTTCATGACTACGCAATAAAGATTGAAGAAACACTCGTTTAGTCATTGCTTTGACTAATGAGACACATAGACAATGCTGAGTCAAAAACTCAATCACTCATTATTTACGGCTTTAGTCACTCAAATTTTTGAGTGACTACGATACTACTCTGAGTAACGACTAATTTGAGTAGAATCAAGCAGCTGTCTAATTACTAGAAGTGCGGACTCTTCTTCTTGGTGTCTGATTGCGAAAGTGTGGACTTTCACATCGTCTGTAGCTCAACTGTCATCATTCTAGAGCGACTGTGGAATCACCTCAGGACGGAGACATCAATTAGCATGACTAGAAAAATCTTTAGTTTTCAGTCAATTTGAAATTAACTCAATATAATGAGCAATGGATGTAGGGGATGTAAAATGTATGAACCGAAGATAATGTATATATTAAGCAGTTCAATTTGTATTTCATAGTTTCCATTAATTCAATTCAATTCAATTCGAATTTGTTTGGAAAGAAGATATCGAGTTTGTGTGTTTACTATAAAAAATATTGTAACGATATAAAATTTTAAGTGTTAATATAAATTGACAAATAAAAAAAAAAATAATTAAAAGAATAGAATGACCACAAATGATAATTGAGACATTTGTTCATTGACAGACAAATGCACTTACTGATTGGAAGTATGATTATTTCTGAATATTTTTGAACTTCAATAAAGAAATTTAATTATAAAATATTCATATTTTTATTTGCAATATAATATTTCATTGATTTTGTTGAGTTTCTTTCTATGGGGACTGTGAAGTACATGTTGAAGTTTGAAGAGTTTGGAGTCTGATTCTACATTGGGATGCCGGCTTACTTTGGAATAAAAATCATATTTGAATCAAAAATTCCGACGCTTGATGAAACGGTTTAAGTTGCCCACTCTTATTATACAAACAAACCACCCATAAGCTGTCAATTTCTTTCAAAATTTTTTAATACTACCTGTAGTATTGTAGTTTTATAATTTATACTATCCCTAGAACAAAACTTTGCAGGTATTGCAAAAACCCCCCCGAAATGTAAATAAAAATTACAAGATTTTGGAAGTGAAACTTCTTTAGCGTCGCTGGTCAAAAATTTAGAGTAAAATTTTGAGTCAAAAAATAAAAATCGTCACGTTTTTCCGATTCTGTATCTCATGAATTGCACTAGGTAGAGACATGATCGGTAAAATCACCCGAAAAATTGTTCTGCGTACGCACCTGATTATAAGTATGTTATTCTTATACAACTAAACACAGTTGAATTTCTGTCATAAGTAAAATAAATTTAATATATTTATAATCGTTATCATTTCTATCTGTAAGTACTTCTCTCAAATTCCTGGAATCACTTGCTACGTGTATTTGCTATTAAATTAGTACTCGTATGAGGTTGAGGTTTTATATACGAGAATTGTGCATGTTGGCCAAATAAAATTAAAGAGCCCGTTGTGCTGTGGGAAAAAGAAACGAATTTCAGTTTTTCCTCTGATTCAGGCTTCACTTGGACCGCATTCAGGCTTCACTTGGACCGCGGGTTGGACAGCCCTGTGCTAGAAAGTAAACACGATTTTAATGGATTTCGTTTTTGACTTGAGCTTTGATTTTCGTGAACATCGTCAGTTTAAAGCGAATATGAACAAACTAAATTATAAATTTAATTTCTTTACTTAAAAATGTTGCGCAATAAACATTTTCTAACCCTTATTGGAAATGATGTGAAAAGGACTTGGGCAGACGGACGGAAGAGAATATTTACAAAGGCAAACAGAATTCATTTCAGCAGAAGTACGAAAAGCTAATTTCATTTTCATTTATTTAATTTGATGTTTGGTGTATTATTGTTTTGTTTTGTTGAGAACGGCATCTTGGTGAACAGCAACAAAAACAAAACGATAAAAAGACACATTCTTTTTGGGTATTTATTTATTTTTTTTGGTTTTTGGTTAAACAGAAAAGAAAATAATAGAGGGAAATTGAAAACGAGAAAATGTGTTAATTTTTTGTTGCGTTGTTATGGCCGGGTCGGTTCGGAAGGGTCGGCTACTTAGACCTTGACAAATTGTTATTTCAACGAAATAAATTTAAATGAAATTTAAATGATCTTAACCAGAAACATGTACAAATACTTAAGCCTCTTGAATCCCGAAGCTGTTCACCGTTACGGTGTCATTGATACCGATGATTAGAAAGAAACGACCGACAAAACCAGTCAGTTAGGTATATAGTCAATCAGTAAGTTAGTTGAAGGCAAAGATGACGAAGGGGTGCTAAGGGTTTTGGGGTCATTACTATGAAAAAGTGTAGGTAGACAAGCAATAATAATTGCGCGTTGCTTAGGAGTCGGCTTTTAAGGCACACTGGACCAGATTGCAAATTTGTTGACAAAAATTCGTATGGTCTTTTCCAAATAAAACGTGATTTTTATTAAATATTTTTCAATATGATACACGTATAATGAAGTCATAAATATGTTTGAACCCTTACATTTTAATAGACTTTCAAAGTCATTTATTCGGTTAGCTGAATGTTGTAGGAAAACAGGGAGAAATTTTCTTCAAACTTTCTGCTTGTGCAAATTTACCATGTGTGATAAAAGACTGAATATTAATAAAGGAATGCCTTTAACATGATATGTTTAATGTAAAAGGAGGAAAAGAAATTTGTTTGTTTTGTTATGTCCTAGCCAACGTTGTATTGTGGAATAAAACTATATTTCTGCCAATATATATATATGTAAATTTACAGTCAAAAGTGTGTATCAATTCGTGTTATTAATACTTTTTACAGATTATTCCACATTCCCTGAAAATTTAAGTTTGAGTTCTGCCATATTAACGCTGATTCGTGTATTTGACGAAATCAAAATCAAATAAAATCAATGAGAGAAGAGATGAAATAAATAAAAAAATATATAAAAAAGACTAACTTTGGCTATGCCGATGTTGTAATAGTATTCACGCCCCAGCTAGTGGTCCAAGGGTATTGAAATTTATAAGGTTGGTGGCTATGGGTTAGACACTTATAATGTCCAAATTTTAAAACGATAGTACAAAAAACAAAAAAGTTTTTCTAATAAGAACTTTCATTTAAAAGGGGGTGTGTATCGGAGGTACCCCTCCTGGTAACCCTAGGATCATGAAATTTATATGGTTGGTGGATATGGATCAGGAACTTATAGTGTCCAAAAAAACAAAAAACTTTTTCTACTAAGAACATTAATTTAAAAGGGGGTTTGTATGGGAGGTACCCCCCTAGTGTTCCGATTCGGCTGATTCACGAACTTGATCGGCGTTTGGTAAAAAAAAAAACCGATGTACAAAATTTTTGCTCTCTACCTCAAAAACTGAAGGACTACGAGTGCGAACAGACGGACCGACGGACAGACTAAATCAACTCGTCTCATCGAGCTGATCACAAATATATATACTTTATGTGGTCTGCGATGTTTCCTTCTGTGTGTTATTATACAAACTTCTAATACTAACGTGAAGAGTATAAAAATTGCCAAAATGCAGTCTGAACATAAATACATATATGCCAAAAATTTGGTAATCTGCCCCAGTGTGCAAGGTAAGGACATATATATTTAGTGTTAAAATGTTTCATAACCAAAGAATTCCAATGCATGCATGTATAATAGAAACATATGTTCTTTTATTTTTGTTTCGATCCATTATCATAATGTTCCATTTTGATTGTTAACATTCGCTAATTACCTCTACTGAAATAACACGCATGACGCGATCGATATCATTTTGGTTATATGTATTTAAATAAACAATTCCTGGCAACTCAACAGGTTATGGGCCCAGGCCGCGGTGTTTTAATAAATTAGTAGAAGTGAGAGATATCGAAACAAAAAATATTTTGTCGGGTTACGAACTCGCGGTTTATCGTAGTCGTGTTGTTTTTGTTTCTTGCGAGTCGGACGGACAGACGTAGAAATTAGCGGCATGTATCAAATAGAAAAGCTGGAGGAGAGCAACTATGATTGCTGGTGCATCCAAATGAAAAGCGTTTTGGTGCACGCGGAGCTTTTGGGCTGTCACGTCGGGAGAGGTAAAGAGAGACAGCGCCGGTAGCATTTGATTGGACAAATAAAGATCAAAAAGCTTTGATCATATCACGTTGAGCGTAAAGTCCTCTGAACTATGCCACTTCAAGGACTGTGGAACGTCGCTCCAAGCATGGGAAAAGTTGAAGGATGCTTATCGACCCACTGGACCAGTGCGTAAAGTAGCATTATACAAAAAACTTCTAAGTATGCGCCTAGAAGAAAATCAGAGTATCTCTAACTACTTAAATGCGTTTGGTGAAATTCTTGACCAGCTTAAGGGTGTTGGAATCGACATTAGCGATGAGCTACGAGCAATCATTTTGCTGTCAAGTCTTTCAAAAACGTGTGAGAATTTTGTTGTCACCATTGAGACGCGCGACAGGCTGCCTACGTTTGAAATTCTCAGTAGGGAAGAAGGGGAACGCAGAGGAAATACAGTGGATCAAAATGAAACGTCGCAAGCATTTACTGTTACAAGCAGACAGTACCGTTCGAACACAAGTACGAAAACTGATACAAAGAAGAATGTGCGTAATATTGTGTGCTACCGATGTGGAAGGCGCGGGCATATAAAAGCAAATTGCTCAGCAAAGTTATCAGTAAAAAATGAACATGAAAACACAGGAGCGGAACAAAAGCAATGTAGTTTGCTGGGCGCTTTAGACGCAAAAAGTTTTGATCGCTAACAGGGGTGTCTGGACAGTGGCGCAACTAGTCACATGTGCGGTGAGAAAGAGTGTTTCACTAAATTTGAAGAACATTCAGAGCTAATTGGATTAGCAGGCGACGTTACGCGCAGATGGTAAAGGCGAAGTTACGCTACAGACAGAGTTGTGCACGCTGAAATTAGTAAACGTACTGTATGTGCCACAACTAAAAGGAAATTTCATGTCAGTAAGTCGAGCTGTAGAAAATCATTGTGTTGTGCATTTTGGGGACAAATATGCAAAAGTCGTACAAAACAACGAGTGCATTTTGAAAGTACTAAAAATTGGAAACTTGTACATGTTCGAAAGCAAATCAAACAAATATTGTGCTGCGGTTGCTGTTAATGAAAGAGTATGGCATCAAAGATATGGTCATCTAAACTACGGCAGTTTGGCGAACATTGTCAATAAATGAATGGTCCGCGGGATGGAGAATATTATTTTTCCGCTGAAGATGGTATGCAAGACGTGTATGGTGAGTAAGATACACGTACAACCTTTTCCAAATATATCCGAAAACAGGGCGAATATGAGCTGGTGCACACGGATGTGTGTGGTCCTTTTGAAACCGAATCGCTTAGAGGTTCAAAGTATTTCTTAACGTTTATCGATGATAAGTCAAGGCATATTTTCGTATATTTTATTAAAAGCAAAGACGAGGTGTTTGAGAAATTTGTCGAATACAAAAGACTTGTGGAGCGTCAAACCGGAAGAAAAATAAAATGTGTTCGTAATGACAACGGGGGTGAATATGTTAATAAGACATTCACTGCCTTTTTTAAGGAAACAGAACGGCGTCGCAGAGAGAGCAAACAGAACATTGGTTGAGATGGCTAGATGTATGCTGGTGCAGTCGGGATTTGGCGAGTCTTTGTGGGCTGAAGCAATCAATACTACAGTATATATTCGAAATCGATCTCCTACGAATGCGTTGCCGAATATGATACCAATGGAATCATGGACAGGTAAGAAGCCATATAAGCCATCAAAAAGTTTTTGGTTCTGTTGCAGTTGCACTCGACAAAGGACATCATAGGAGCAAATTTCAAGCCAAAGGGAAGGAATACTGGAATACCAACGAAGTACAGCGAGGTAATAAACAGCGAAAACGCCCCGAAATGGCGTGAAGCCAAGCAAAAGGAATACACTGCTTTGATGAATAATACAACGTGAGTGGAAGCAGATTTGCCTAAAAACCAGCAAGCTATTGGTTGTAAATGGGTGTACAGTGTGAAGCGCGGAGCAGACGGAGAAATACAGAGGTTCAAGGCACGGCTTGTGGCAAAAGGTTGTGCACAGCGATACAGCGTAGACTACCATGAGTCTTTTTCTCCAGTATGCCGATTGGAGAGCATACGATTAGTGCTGGCGCTGGCAGCAGAGTTACAGTTGCATTTACAACAAATGGACGTATGCACGACATACCTGAATAGTGACTTAACTTATACGGTCTATATGAGGCAACCGGAGGGATTTCTGGATAATAGCACAACTGGAAAGGTCTTGCTGCTAAAAAAGGCTATCTACGGGTTGAAACAGTCAGGAAGGGAGTGGAACACTAAACTAGATATTGTTTTACGTGGAATCGGTTTCATACCATGCGAAAACGAACCATGTCTCTACAGGCAGCGTGTTAAAGGTAATTTGTCACTTATCTTGATATATGGAGATGATATCATTGTAGCATGCGACTCAAAACAAGATGTGATCAACATAAAGACGTCGATATCAAAAGCATTTAAGTGTGAAGACAAGGGTCAGCTGAATCTTTTCCTCGGTATGCAGATTAATGAGAAGGTGATCTTGGCGAAATCACACTGAGCCAGACACACTACATTAAAGAGCTTTTGCAACGTCATGGTATCGAGAACTGCAGAAGTGCATTTATGCCTTTGGAGGCAGGACATCAAGTAGCATGCAGCAATATAAACACGTTGACGTTAACGCCTATCAATCAGTCATTGGAGAGTTAATGTGGTTAGCATTAACAACCAGGCCGGATATTTTGCATTCCGTGGCAAAATTAGCACAGCGGAGCCAGGATCCACACAGTGAGCACCTCGCTGGAGTTAAGCATGTATTACGGTATCTGGAATCTACGGCAGATGTGAAACTACATTACAAAAAATGCCGACAGACATTTGTCCGTTTTGTGTGGATTCTGACAGGGGCGGCGACCAGGTAGATCGCAAGTCGTATACTGGGTACGTATACTTCATGGTAAGGGGTCCGATATTCTGGAAGTCGGAAAAGCAACGCAGTGTGGTACTCAGTAGCATCGAGGCTGAGTACATGGCATTATCAACAGCATACCAAGAGGCTATAGCTCTAAAAAGGTTAATAGAAATCGGATGTGGCGATGAGAACAGTCCCACAACTGTGTACGGTGACAATTTGAGTGCACAACAGCTAGCAAAAAATCCTGTTCATCATAGCAGATCAAAACACGTAGATATACGAGTACGCTATCATTTTGTACGCGAAATTGTTAACGAAGGTCAGATTGTATTGAGTTACATTCCCACTGGTGAAATGATAGCAGATATCTTGATTAAAAATTTTCCAAAGAATATGAAAAATTTATGAAAAATCTGAGTTCGATGTAAACATGCTTCAATTGGTGTTAAAATGTTTCATATTCAAAGAATTCCAATGCATGCATGTATAATAGAAACATATGTTCTTTTATTTTTCGATCCATTATCATAATGTTCCATTTTGGTTGTTAACATTCGCTAATTACCTCTACTTGAAATAACACGCATGACGCGATCGATATCATTTTGGTTATATGTATTTAAATAAACAATTCCTGGCACCTCAACAATTAGAACACCATTATGGTGAAGATTATTTAGTCGACAACGACGATGTTCACACAAATTTTAATTAAGTTAACGGACCGCAATTTATTTGCATGAACATCACGTAATTAATCAAAAGGAAGTAAGACACAGTGTAACAAATGAGGCACAGGCAAAACGGGAGAACCAAATTAAATAACTAAAATAATATTAAGTAGAGTACAACGCAAGTAATTCGCGGGAAACTCTTAGAAAAAAATAAGAAAAATCATCCCTAAAAGATATTACTCAATAAATTTCTGGTTTAAATAAAAATTTAAATAATATTTAAGATCTTATCTAACTAATCCTTTGAGTACCTGACAAAAATATATGCAATAAAAATACTTAATATTTTGTTTTGACATAAGAGGTTGAGGTTTTCACATAAGAGGCTTTATATGGATGTCCTTAGTGCGATAATTAGTAATGAATGGATTAAATCTGAATTAAATATACTTATGATAAAAATAATTGATACATTTATTAAAGCATCCAATGGCATAATATCGATAATGTTTTTCATTTAGAAATAACAATTTTAAAAATTCTACAAACATTCCTTTGCCTCTAGTAAATAGTATTTAATTTTACTGTTGTGTAACTTACCTAAGCGGCATTCTTCACCAATTAACTCCTTATTGAAACAAGATTCTTTATTATGATAGACATCATGGCACCAGGCACATGCCAATGCGACAATTTCCTTCGAACCAAATAGTTTACCTTGCACAGCCTGTTAAAAAAGAAGAAGAAGAAGAATGAAGATGATGATGATGATATTAAGAAGACTAAAACAATTAGCTAGAAAAACGACATAAGTTATTAAAAAAGAAAGTCAATTGAAGGTTACATATCTCCCTCCTTATGTATACACAAATCGATATATGAAAAAATAAATATTGAAAGACATATTGTAAAATTTGCGTTATCAATTTAAATGGGAATTATAGTTAATAAAATTCTAACAAATACTGCATTCAAGATATCTTACATATGTGAAGTTTGCAAGTATCCCAAGTTGATAATATGAAAAATGTATACAGCAGAATCGATAATTTCTAGGGCTGATTTAACGACAAACAGCTTTAAGATCTATTACTCTTATTTTTTAAATTTAATGCTGCTGGGGCCACAATTAATTAATTCTTTTCATATGTTTCGCTAACATTTTATTATTACTTTTTAATTTTTGGTTTTCCCGACTCAAAACACGAAAAAACATCAATCAAATATGAAAGAAATAATGCATGAAATGTTTAAAAAAGCATAAAATCATTATACAAGAAAACCCCCACAAAAAATACTACGAAACTTTTATCATCAGTGAAAGCAAAAATGATGACGATGTAAAATCCATTTAAAGAAGGCGATGTTGAAGTACGGAATATCACTCAATTCACTGGGGAAGAAAATACTACTATATGTCACTTCATATAATAAAAACTCTTTGTGCATACATATATGGACCAATAGTACCATAGCAGGTAGCCATCTAGACAACGTCGAAATCAACAAAAGCATGAATAAAAAACTCTTAGTTCCACAGAATTTTGCAAAGCTATGGGAATACAAACATAACAAAAAATAAAATGGAGAGCATAAAAAATAATAGTATTAAAAGCCAAATGCAGAACCAGCATAAGCTTAGTAAAATAAGAGCAATATTTATGTACCAATAGACCTACTACCTAGCGTTTCACACTATGTGATTTCATTAATTTTGTTTAAGATGCGTGATTGCAAAAATACATGCAACTTGTGACTTCATTGCTATTACGCTTTTTGCTGTTGCATATTGCTGTTGTTGTTGGTTGCCACGGATACTAATATTGCTGATGCATCTATATATCTAATGCCAAATGGATGGAACGGAACAATCCTTGTTAATTTTAAGAATGTGCTTCGGTAAACAATATGCAAGTGTCAAGAGCCATGTGGTTCATCGGTATTCTTTGAAACCATTTTAAGTTACTTGCGGCTTTTTGCTGAGCTTAACAACAATTAGCTGTCAGATACGAAAATATTATGAGAAACACAAAAAGGTTTTTACATTTTGGCTCCACTCAACAAAAAGCATACATACTTTCATTCATGTCCATTAAGTAAGAAGGATGAATGGACAGACGAACGCATGGATGGATGGATGGACGGTAAAACTTTATACGTAGATGCAAAGAATGAGAAGCAGGCAAAGGCCTACATGCAACAAAAAACTGATAATAAACTGTGTTGGAAGCATACTATATGTTTATAGTATGTTTTAAAGGTGGCAACAGGGGAAACTAAAACATGTGTCAATGTTCACAGATACACATAGTAATAAGGAATTCGATACATTGTCTTCCTAATGATTGTGATGTCGACAATAGATTTGGAATGATCTGAATTCCTTCCAAGTACTTCTTTTAAATTAAAAAAAATATTTACCTTTCCGCATTGCTTGCATTTGCCTTTTTCCAACTTACGATGAACCCAGTGATGATGGGTGGTTGTCTGCTCCCTGTATTGACGAATTCCTACGTCTCGATATGTTGGTTTACATGCTAATTGAGTCTTATCATTCACGATTGGAATGCAATTTGAATGAGCGATTAGTTGGCATGCCGAGCATTTCATACGTTGTCCGCTTTTCTGGAAACAAAAATATTTTGTTTACACTTTTTTCTTTTGTGGATAATTAATAATATGAAGTGATATACTAAAAACTACTTGAGATTAGAATAATTCTTACATTCTGTACCAAATCCACAATTTTGAAATCTAATAGTTCGACGTGAAAATCAATGGTGGCAAATTGGTTTGCAAAGAAGACTCGTTTTTTTTCACTAATTTCGATTAGGAATACATATTCAACTTTAAAAATGAATCTATTTTCTTAAATCCATGTTTTTCAGTGTCCTGATAATGACAATTTTTATTTTAAATTCTGTATTCAGTATTTCTAGAATCCTTCTAAGAACTGAAATTCTTATATACATTCCCGCTCACTTGAATATCACCCCTAGATAACTATTTTTAAAACCTCATATTTTCCGATACAGAGATGATAGAGACTTGATTTTAAGGACAGGAGTGTAGTTTTCTTACTTCATAATAGTTGACCCACTATTCTTTAATTCTTCAATGAATTTTTAATGAAAGTTTTCAAATAAAAAATCCAATAGATCAAATCTTCAATCAATCAAGAAGGTTAAGTCATTATAATTGAAAAACTTATTCCTTTTCAAGGATTTGCCTTTGTTTAACATTGGAAAAGAATTGAAAGCTGCACCTCGTGCTTTTCATATTCTATTATAAGAACTTTTCCAAAACTTGGAAAAATTATTTGTCAATGTTAAATTATATTCTAGGCAAAAGTGGTCGTCAAGTACAATATTTATAGTTATGTCGATGCAAAAGGACATATGGTGTTTTACTTAAACAAACGAATGAGAACTGATGTTTCTGTGTTTAATTGAAGTATCTATTACCATTGTGTATCCTTAGTTTAAGTAAAAATCAACCAACAAATTAGTCGCCAGACAGTCACTTAGTTTGTTATGTGTTTAGAACATATGCGATTTACTGACATCAAACACATATCAACGTAACAAATAAAATAAAATAAAGTAAATACAAAAAAAAAAAAGGATGATGAGAGAAAATAAATAAAAAAATAAAATAAGACTGACTTTGGCTATGACGAAGTTTAATACTCTTCACGTCCCTGCTAGGAGTCCGATGGTCTTGAAATTTATTAGGTTGGTGGATATGGATCAGAGACTTATGGTGTCCAAATTTTAATTCAATAGCACAAAACACAAAAAAGTTTTTCTAAATTTGGATCCAGCTTTGTATGAGGGGTACCCCTGTGTGGACCGAGGGTCTTGCAATTTTTATGGTTGGTGGATATGGGTCAAAATCTTATAATTTCCAAGTCGATAGTACAAAAAACAAAAAAGTATTTGTAATAAGAACATTCATTTGGATCCCGGTTTGTATGGTGGGTACCCGCCCTAGTAGTCCGATTCGAAATGTGATGTGGATGTGGAAGAAAAAGTGATAATTAAATATTTAATTAAATTAACAAAAGTTGGTAATTTTCCCTTGACTTCAGTACGCTTCGTTTGGCCATCTCTCTTCTCTGAATATCCTCCCTTCACCTTTAGAATTCTAAGCCAACTGATTTCCTATCTCGTCAAGAATAATGAAGATGAAAGCGAGCAACTTTCGCAATTAATTTTTTGTGAAAATGAAAATTCAAACTGTTTTTGTTGTCGTTGTCGTCATCATAGTCACAATCATGATCATTACGAGTATCATCATTGTTATGTGCGAGTAATGCTTATGTAGCTGTTGTCGTCGAGTTTAGTGTGTGTGGAATGAGAATAAGTTGGGTGCTTAATAGTCTATAATAAAATAATTAGCATACGAACACCCACAGACAGAGACAACATAAGGCTACAGGGTAAGTTGAGTGAGACTGATTTTAATGTTATTTTTTTTTTAAGCTACTTGAACTATTCCATGACAATGGCAAACGTTTTATTATCGAAATATATACTCATATGAATGTACATATGTAAGTATATATGTATGAAACTTGTATGTACATATGCATAGATAATATCTGCTTACTCATATGTATGAATTGTATATATACATATATGTACTTATATATAATATATATGTATATATATATCTGAATTATTTGTGTGCGTGCGTAACTTTTTTGAATGTTTTGTAAACATGCAATAAATAAACTACACATGTAAACTTTGTAATTAAATTAAGTGGCATTTATTAGTCGCGCTTCATACCCTTAACTTACATTTCTTTATTTCATAATGTCCTGGAAAAGTAAATTAACTTACAATGCATTCTTCATTCAAGCAACACAAATCACCCGATGCCGATGTAGGCTTCCAATAATGTTCACCCTGCACAGCATTCTCTGACCAATCGGGTACAATCCTTATGGGTCGTCGTGCATTGCTAGCAGTTGTTGATCTTCTGTAATAAGATATAGTAAAAACAAAAAAATTAATAAATTGTTTTTTCCATACATAATGTTTAATATAACAGTTACTTAAATTGTAAAAACTTAACATAACTTAAAGGGGGAGTACTGGCTGCTATGGCCTTCGGCTCGACATACATAATGTAATATTAATAAATCTTTAAACTCATCCAATCTAAATCGACGCAATGTAAAAGAAAAAGTGTCTTATAAGTAAGCTGGAAATGACAGGGGCAATAAAGATGCTCAAAGATGATATAGATAAAGGGTTCTCAGGTTCAGTTCTTGGCGAAAACTATCAGACTGGTACTTGTCAGTAGTAAAACAACAAATAACGGTCCTCCCCTTTCATTAAGTACTTTGGGCTACTTCCTAATGAGGCTGAACTTTAGAACTGATTTGGACTACGATCAATTTGGTAAAATATGTGCAGCATTAGTAAAGTCCTGAGGCTTTAGAATAAAGTAGTCCGTCTTGGTGATGCAGTGATTCAACTGGTTGTCTAGTCATGATTAACCAAGGCCTATGACGGACAAGTCAGGGCTGTGACGTCAAAAACAATAACCAACTTACAGTTGTGCATATGGCACATCAGGAATCCTCTTATCTTGCATATTTGTATTTTATAGTTACATAATTGTTTAATACAAAATTTTGAGAAAATCTGTTTTTGGTTACGAAAAAAGTTTTACTTTTTAAAAAATATCTCAAATGTGACTCGATAAAATTGAACATAAGAATCAAACCGATAAGATAGCTTAAATTTGACTTTAATAAGAAAGCATTATTTCTTCTTAATGATTTCAATTATCAATTTGAAACCTCAGCATTTTACATTACTTTAATAATTTAAGTACAGGTAATTTAAATCCCAGGTACTTCACAGTGGCTCTTCTTGGACTGGCGAAGTAATTTTTCAAATACTTTGGAGAGTATTGCCATTGGATTATCTCAGCACACTTTCACTGGGTTGGGAAGTGTATGAGCCTCAAAATGCCATTGTAAATCGCTGTAAGTACAGAAGAGCGTTGTGGGGCAAGGCTTGGATAGCGCATACGTTAGTCCTATGGTATCCAGGAGATTTAGTCTTCTTCAAGACTAAAAAGCATCTAACCTCTTCGATGACCTGAGGAACCTCAACTGGGCGAATTGGCAAGTCCACATCGATGAAGTCCAGAGTCGTCTCTTTGTCGGCAGGCGAGCAGAAGTCAAAGGGATTGAAGGTGATTTCTAAATGGTTGGTGAATTCCTGTACTTTTTCTTCATTTGATCTGCACCAGGAACAATTACAACGCTGTATGGGTGCTTTCCTCTTTGTTTCTGATTTGAGGTAAATGGTCGCGGTCCGGCGGTTATGCTCGGCACTCCATGGCTCAGACTCGGCAAGGATTTCGCTGATATTCTATTTATTTCTTGACTTCGATAGTAGTATTTTTAATTTTCTTGTCGCTTGCTTTAGAGCGTTTTTATCCGTCGGATTTCTGAATATGTGCCATACTCTTCTTAGCAGTTTCGTGGATATTGCGGGCAAGTATATCTACAGCATCTTCAATTTTACTTACCGGCGTTGAGTTGAATGTTTGGATCGACTGCTCATCTATCCAGGAGCGGTAAAAGGTTATATTTGTGGATTTCCTAGCGATTTTGGGTGGTCTGCTTATACCGTTCAATCGCACATTGATAAGGATTGTAACAGCACAATGGTCCTTGCAGAGATCCAGGCAGTTCTCCACGAAAATTTTGTTCGGATCAATGCCCTTAGTTAGGGCAATGTCCAGGATCTCAGGTAGCTTATGCTGGTCAGTAGGCCAGTAGGTTGGCTCGCCTGAGGAGTGACTGCTGATGTTCAGCCTTTGCAAACATTAGAAGAGGCTAACTCCATTCGGGTTGCAAAGCCGAGAGTCCCACCAAGTGTTCTTGGTATCAAAGTCACCTCCTGCCACGACTCTGTGGAAGAATCCACCAAGGACCTGTTCAAACATATACCGTGTCACTCTGTTGGCGCCGAATTGCATGTTGGTTATTTCATTGTGTACATTACTCTTGAATTGCTTGTTGTTTATTCAAATGATGAATCTTTCTCTTGCATTTTTTATATTTGCTCTTGAATTAAATTGACTACTCTTTGGAGTGAGTTATTAATTATCTTGAGTTCTCTTAGATTGTCTTTAGTTATTTGAATTTATCTTACATTAGTGTTAAGCTTTGAATGAAATAGGTTAGTCAGGTAAGAAAAAAAATAATAAAAATCAGCCAAGTGTGAGTCGGACCCGCACACGGAGGGTTCCGTACTATCGTACAAGGTTTTTTGCTTAAAATATTAAATTATGTGCATATTTAACAGCCTAAAAGTATACTACAATTAACAGCTTAAAAGTATACCACAAAAAAAAAAAAAAATGTGTTAAACAAAAGATTAAATTAAAGAACAATGCTTCTAAAAAAGTGAATTACACACTCTGTGAAAATTTCAACTCTCTACCTATTACGGTTCATGAGATAAATAAAAGTATCTTTTTTACAGTAACAATTACATTTTTTTCATTTTAACATATCGCACATGTTTTAAAGTGTCACAACTCAAAATTTTCAAATTTAGATTTTTTGTTAAAAAACAATACACAATGATCATCCTCAACCCCTGTAAGAATCTGATATTTTTTTCTCTATGCATTACCCAAATAATACCATTTTTTTTCTTTCTTTTCATATACCTTCAATGTAAACAAAAAGTTTTTTGTCTCTACTGAAAAATTGTAAATTTTGAGTTGTGACACTTTAGTTAAACATGTGCGATATGTGTAACTTAAGTACTTAGATGTCTTTTATTATTCTTGCAAATAATTACATTTTTTTTTTTTTATTGGTTAAGTTATTTTAATAAACTTGTGTTAAGTGCAAATGATGACAGTCGACATTTTTAGACAAACCTTTGATTGAGATTTAGATAGGTGATAAATAATATATAACTGACTTATAATAAACAAAACATTAATTTTTGTTTTCGGTTTAATGTTTGATGATGGTGATTCCAGATTTTAATGAATCATTCAATTGTTGTAATAGATTCCAGAAAAATATGCGCTTATCTCAGAATTATTTTAATTATATCACAGTACTCAAAAAATGTTGACGTAAAGAAATAAAACATAAAAAAAAAGAAAAAAAACAAACAAATTAAATCAAAATGCAATAATGGGAACAACGAAAACAAAACAATTTTAATTAAGTGCAATTTTAATTTATTTTTAAGTGTAAAAACAAAAATTGACAAAAAAAAAATTATTAATTTTTTTGTTTACTATTTTTTTTGAATTTTTTTATCTCCTAATATAATAATTAAGACTCTTACATACTACAATACTCGTATATGTATAACTATTTACCCTTCCTACAAGTGGGAAAAGGGGTTGCTTATTGCTATTGGCCTATAACTTAAAAAAAGGGCTGGAAGATCATTTCGACGGAGACGAGATGAGTTTCTTATATGAACAAGAGCTCTGGGTGTGGATTAACGTTTTCGCTTCGAGCACTCATTTTTTACTAGCAGAACATTTAGATCTTTGTGAATGTCTTCATTGCTGATTTACCATGGAGTGCCTGTTATTGTTCTGAGAATTTTAGATTGGGCTCTTTGTATGACTTCAACATTACTCGCGCTTGCGGTTCCCCATAGCTCTGAACCGTATGTCTAAATTGGTGTAATGATGGAAGAACCTTGTACTCAAGTTGCAGGCCAGATCTTGAGGTGTTTAACCATTGGAGACTTTGTGCTTTAAGTTTCATCTGATTTTTTTTTTTGATTCGATATGCTTTTTCCTAGTAAGATGCCTGTTTAGGTGAACGCCAAGATAGGTTACATAATGTGTGAGGAATTGTACTTCCATTTGAGAAAACTGGATCACAATTTTTACGGTTTAGTGAAATGTGACATGCTTACATTTTTGTTCATTCACTTTTATTCTCCACTTAGATAACCACTATTCAATTGTTTTAAGATGATTGTCCAGGTCTGATACAGCTTTGTCTGGGCAGCGATTACGGTTGATTATAGCTGTGTCATCGGCGAACGTTGATGTGACAATTCGTGAAATTGTTGGTATATGTGCAGTATATAATATATATAGAATTGGCCCAGAACACTGCCTTGCGGAACCCCAGCTTTAATATCATATTCGTTTGATATGAAATTGTTGTGTCTAACTACAAAAACTCGATTCACTATATAAGACTCCAGTATTTTGTGTGAGTTTTGGAGAAGCAAACATTTTACTTTATGAAGTAAGCCTTCGTGCCATACTCGATTAAGAAACTGCGCTGAGCAATATTCTCGTAGCTGAAAGGCAGTTCTTATTTCGCAAGGCAAGGAACACGAATTATACGCATACTTCAAAACGTTTATTAATAGAGAAAATGTTTTATTTAATTACATTAATAGTAGTCTTCGATGTTCTTCGCGAAGTCGTTTCAAAATTTCACGTGTAATTTTATCAACATTTTCTTGTACCAATTTCTGTGTACACTAAGCATACATAGACCGCTTAAACGGTTATTTAGCATCGTTGACCTCATCCATGTGTTCACACGACGCAGTGAAAAGGAACTCTCTATGTTGCTTGTTTTACAAGGCTGTGCCAAAGAAATTCAAATCGCGTTTTTTGTTGCAGGAAAGAATATTTCCGGTACCTTCCGTAAAGTCTTGGTCCATAAGGTTTTCTCTTGTTATGCCCTTGTCCTTCCATAGTTTAAAGCATAAATCGGCTTCATTCTCGACAAATTCTAAATGATAGTATTTGTAGAAATTTTTTGTTTTCCATTTAAAATCAGCAAATGACATATTTACCATAAAATTTTCATTATAAAAATGTTGCTCCAGTGTGGATATCAAGAAATTTAAAAAAAGGGGTAAAACGCGTGGAGACTCCGCAAGGTGATTGGACCGATGTTATTGGCGAGATACAATGCGCGAGACTTGTAAATCAGTCCCAATTGCAGCTGCAGTTCTGGTAGAATTCTTGCAAATAATTTGGTACTCTTCGTCTGCGTTGCTGCGATGATCTTTTACGAGAGATATTATTTTTTTTAATATGATTCATACATGTCGATAGTTTTTGATTGTAATGCATTGTCAACAGGTTCTAATATGCTTGAGTATTTGTCTATCAATCCAACGCATATAATGAACTCTGACTTAGTAGCAGCGCAATATAGTTGTTGAGCACCCTTTCTCGCTGCAGCAATCCCTTCTCTCGATATATTTGAAAGTCCATTGACAATTTCCCTAAAATGTTCATTAAAAATAGCAGCACTCTTATATTTTTATGACCAGCGTGTTTCACATAAAGCTGGAATATTTGGTACGTACTTTCTGCGTAGAAATGATTCTCGAAAAAAATTTATGGTGTTTCGTATTTCTGGCACTTGATTTAAATCATTTATGACCAAGTTAAGCCTTTTTTATATTTCCCCTTAAGAATTTTTTTAACACCACCAATATTTCCCGCCATTGTCGAACAACCTGTCAGGTTCAAGTTCTTCGTTTTCTAAAAACATGCCAATTTCCGATGCTATAGTTTTGGCATCTATCGCCGTTAAATCTACGAAACCGAGAAATTCTCATATGTTCTTCGACGATCGCTTTGTGGAAAAAAAAATGCTAGTGTTCCTATGAGTATGCATGGACTTGTATGTTATACAAAGGCTGTGGTATTTTATTTTTGTTGATTATATTTATAGGAAGGCCTACAAATTAGTTATTATTTATTTTAAATACATGTACCAAATTTATTTTAAAGTTTTAAGTCAAACGTTTTTAAGCACCACTACTTTTCTATCCTCTGTTCTACTGACTCACACGCACTCACACTCATCTACGTTCTCATCATCTACGCTGCGGGGTTGCCACCTATCTCCTAACCTGGAAATCCTATATTCGGCCCTCCTGACCCTCGTTCGTCCCGAACAAACTCCACTTTTTCAGAAACTTCGCAGCTGTTGTGGTCGTTTTGGCTCCCTCCTGCATTCCCACTTTTTGTACCTCATAACGACCATGTTTCATTCTTTTGGCTACCCTGTATGGTCCAACAAATTTTGGACGTAACTTCATGCTTGAACCATATTGTGATCGTTTGATGGCCACTAATTCCCCTACTTTGTACTCCATTTCTGTCTTTCCATTTCTGTTAAAAACCTTCCTATTTTCTTGTTGTACCATCTCAATATTCTCTTGTGCAAGCTTTCTCAGCTTTTCTCTGTCCACATATAACATATCTACTTCTACATCTTCCAAAAAATTTCTTATGTCGTCATCTTTTGTATTCACATTCAGTCCGGTAAGTATCTTGAATGGTGTATATTTGGTACTGCGAGGTACCGTGTTATTGCACACGCTCTATATAGTGATACCAATTTCCTGGTTTACCTTGGCATAGCTTACTGAGCATTGGTATAACGATTCTGTGGATGCGTTCCACTTGACCATTGCCTCTGGGCAATCCTGTCGTTATATGTAGGAGTTGAATACCTTCTTCCTCGCAACAGCTCTTGAATATATGTGATGAAAACGCTTTTCCCCTATCAGTTATTATACTTCCGCCGTTCCAGTACATGTCGTTTGGTACAACCACACGAAATTTGAGAACCCATCGACCACTGCTAAAATGTGATTCTATTTGTTCTTAGTCTCCGTTAGTGGTCTAGATGATCGTCCCAAGTGGTTCTTGTGTTTTGTCGATTGGTGTTAATAATCCTTCTTTTTTCCCCTTTTTGGCGTCCGTAATCAAACATTCCGCGCAGTTCCGAACGAGTCTTTCCACTTTTTTTTTTGTAAATCGTGTATAAAGTTCATTTCTCCAGAATTTCTTTGGTTTTCTTCACACCAAAATAACCTTCGCGATGTGCCATACACATAATTTCCTCTTCCATTGATTCTGGAATAACCAGAAGTTCTTTGTTCGCATCCTTATATAGAATTCCATTTTTGAAAAAATAATCTTCGAATACATCTGTTTTTTGTAATACTTCTTTGATGGCTTTCGTCAACCTGTTTTCGTTTTGTCTTTGTCTTAATTGATACTTTTTTGGGTCCAGGTCTACGTTCTACTTCGTAGTCGAATTCTTGTAAGAACATGGCCCGTCATTGCAAATGCGTTACAGTCCGTTATTATCTTAAATCTCAACCATAACAAGAACACTCGCCACTTCTTAATTGCTTTCACCACCGTTAGTACTTCTAACTCGTAGGCACTGTACTTCTCTTCACATGGTATAATTTTATTGCTCATGAACTCAACTGGGTGGAAAAGTTGGTCTTCTGGATCTTTTTGCATTAAAACACCTCCGAATCTTGCGTCTGTATGTACTTCTGTTATTGCGTCTAGATTGTACAGCTTCAGAATCGGGGCCTTTACTACCAGTTGCTTTAAATGCTCAAAAGATATCATATACTTCTCATCCAACTCAATGTCCTTATTGTCCGGTGTTTTGTTTTCCTTTCGCACCATTGTAGGAGTGAAATGCATATGTCATAATAAGAATATGCTATCAAATTGTTTGCATTTAAGATCCTTTGGTTTGGTCTGATTTGATTCACACATACAATCATTCATTTTATACATAGTACATACATACATGGTATAATATATGCATATAAAAATAAGGTTATGAAAATTATAGAGAAATTAAAATGCAGGAATACAATTTGTTTTGGTTATAAAAAAGTATGAATTTCATTCTGATTTTTTTTTATATCAGTAAAATAAAACAGGTGAGTAATGTTTCTATTAAATACATTTTTGGAGACTTAAATTTTGGCATAACTTGTTTTTATTTGAAGCCAAACTCCTTAATAATGCACTCGGCTACACTTTGGCTTGGTCCTGGCGATGACTTATTGCGTAGAATTTGTACTTCGTGTATAATAAATAAGAGCGAAATCCATGAGTAGTAATCCTAGTATGACCCTTAAGCATCATGTTTGTATTTAGATAAACGTCATTTGAATTTAATGGTGGAATTTGAGTGATAAGTATATGATACTATACGAGTATACTTATTTATTTACACATATTTTTGTTATTAAACCATTTCGGCTTGACTTGACTTGGGCCTTTGATACGTTGACCATGCGAAGAGATTTAAAACAAAAAAATAAATTATTTCTCTGTGTAAATTATTCTAATGCAGAAGTTGTTGTGTAGATAATGATTTGATGTTTTAAAGGTTGAAAATATGTATAAAGCCTGAAACATTCTTAATTTATATTTATTGTAACGTTGATCATTTTCATTTGATTAAAGAATCAGAAAAAAAGACTAGATTTGGCTATGCCGAAGTTGTAATACTCTTCAGTGTCCATATTTCAAGTCGATAGTATACAAAACAAAAATGTTTTTCTAATAAAAACATGAATTTGGAACCAGGTTTGTATGGATGATCCGATTCGGATGATTCCAACAAATGTACTCTGTATGGTGAAAAGAAAGCTCCGTGCAATTTTAAACTCTCTAGCTAAACTGAGGGACTAGTTTGCATACATACAGACAGACGGTCAGACGGACCGGCGGACAGACGCACATGGCTGGATCAACTCGTCTCGTCGCGCTGGGGTCTCCGATGTCTCCTTCTGTATGTTACAAACTTCATGACAAACTTATATTATTATTCACTGCGTGAAACGTCGAAAATTGTCTACGGTAGCAAATTTACTAGCTCAATCTCGTGAACGACCAATTGTGCTGTCACTTAGCAAATCAACTGTTCTCGCAAACATAACTGCCAGTGGAATGTAAATAAATAAATGAAAATGCCGAAAAAAGTTAAAAAAGCGAATGTATTCAAATAAGTACATAAATTGAAATAAATTATTTATTATTCGTACTTCTATTTCCTGTAAATCAATTGTTATTTCAGTTAAATTGGTAAAACATTTCACTTTTGGTCAGACTTGCCCACTCATAATAAATTTACAATATTGGCAGCCCTCACTTTACTACGGTCTTTGAAAGTTTTCGATACTCAATTGGTCAGCAAATTTACTATCCGTCGAAATTTTTTTTTGTATAGACCCAAGTCGCTTTGAGTTTCCTACATAGATGATTTTGGATTTTTTCGACATCTCGTGAATACCATAATAATAATATTTTAAAACAGTAAGTCAACAATTCTCAACTCATATTAAAGTGTTATAATCTTAAAATCTTTTGGGTGTACATATTTATCGCATTTCTCTCATTTCTAAACAGCATTTCTTTTTTACAAGCCACAATGATTAATAATATTATTTGAATCAGATTCGTGGCCCACACCGCCATAACGAATATTTATCAAGCATTTTGCCTACGCTACTCTGATTTCCTCAGTTATTGATGGATGAGCACAATCTCGCTTTCGAGTTGTTGTTGTTGTTGATATTGGTGGAGAACTTGGCCTTTGTGATCTTCTGGTAATATCATATATGATAAAACTATAAGTCCAGAAATTGCGTAAATCGAGTTGAAAGATTAGTAAGTAAAAGCATTACCATTTTACTATTGATGTGTTCTTTTGAATACTTCCTGTTTACGCAGTTCACCATACAAGCATCAAAACTATTGTGCTCGTGGATTCTGTAGTTATTCGTTGCATTATAGAAAAAGAGATCGGAGATCAACACCTCCCATTCGCTATCAATGCTTCACACGATGAAGTGGAACTTAAAGTCTATGATTTGTAATTACAGTAACAATCACATTGTCATTCCATCGACGGGCAGCGCATTTTATTTGAATAGTGAACGCCATCAATATATCTGCGAGCCTGTTTTCTCATCAAACGAGTGTTCATCAAAGGCACACTGCAGAATCCCGTCCCACGGATTGTTTCATATACGAAATAGTTTAGCTTTGACAATCTGCAAAATATGCTGTGAGATGTGTAAATTTTTTAGCATATATTCGTGAATTCTCATAAGACTTTAAATAAATCCAAAACAGCATTTTCACCGAGAACATATCATACGTGTATGTAGCGAATACGGTCTCGTGTAATTGTAGTACGTACAACAGGACATTCGACGTCTGGATCAAAGACCAATAAAAGATCTTTAATTGGAAGATAATCAAACAATGATACATACTTTACAAACAGTAATCGTAAATAACAATGCAAAATGTGGTGTAAAAGTGAGCAGCGAAAATTCATGGAAATTTTTGTATACACATTTGGCTGATGTTGGGTTTACGCGATATGTTTTAAAAATTTTTCTGGGCCACACTTTTTATTATTCGATTTACATAAAACTTTACTTCGATAAAGTAAACGTCTTAAATTTAGTAACTATGTACATTATACGTAGGGTGTTCATTTCTGAAATTTTTAACCTCATGTCTTCAACAAAGATTTGTACGGAAACAATTTTTAATAGTTTTTCATATATTTTAAGGAATTTTATTCCATATTTAGAGCGAAAAATGTGAAGCCAATAAATATTCGGCATAAATAATAGCATTTAGCGTACATATTTCGGCATAAAAACTGTGTGTATATTTTTAATTAATTGGTTAACTTTTAATTGACATTTGTTGTGCAAATAATAAACGGAAAAACCGCGTTTTAAAAAAAGTAGTCAAAAATAATGATGAAATAAATGTCTGGATTTTAGAGTCTACAATGAAAAGCAACTGTCTGTTCGGATTATCGCAATGTCCGGATTACCGAGTTCATACTGTAATTGTAAATATGTACAATACAATCAATACTTCTATGAATCAAATAAACCACTATGCCGGTCGATCCATTATGGTTCATGTATTTGGCCGTAATTGAGTATAAAATTTCTAAATTATATGTTCCATGAATTTTTATTGTTTTTTGGTTTCGTATTTTGTTGTTGCATCATTATTGTTGTTAATACAACCACAAACCAAAGCACATCCCAGGGTTTGCTAAATGCTTCTTTATAGATAGCAGAAATGAAGATACTACAGTGTAACATGCACAGAAGTAAGACTGCCGATTCCCTGTAACCACAAATCATGCTGGAACACGAAGCAGACGTAGCTGTTATAAGTGAACAATATGCAGCCACAAACAGAGAAAACTGGATCGAAGACTCCTCAAAGACTGCTGCTATATGGGTGAAAGACAAGTTCCCATTAACAATCTCAGGAAAAGGAAACGGCTTCGTTTGGATAACAAACAAGCAGCTGACAATAATGAGCTGTTATCTGACACCAAGTGACAATATGGCTGAATTCCAAGTAAAACTTGATGATCTGGAAGATAAGGCACGAAAGCTCAACGGTGATATTATTGTAGCCGGAGACTTTAACTCAAAGGCTATCAATGGGGAATGCAGGCGACTAATACAAGTGGGCGGCGAATCCTGGATATGGCCGCCAGATTAGGGCTAATGGTAGTAAACACCGGGTCTACGCCAACTTTCAGAAGACCTGGATGCGATGGCACAATCCATGACATAACACTAGTGTCAGAGGGCTATGCAAGCAAAGTACGGCAGTGGACTGTTCTTGAAGACTTCACAGGCAGCGACCATCAGTACATAACATACAATGTCATAGCAGAAAGGAGTTTGAACACCAATACAGTAGAAGAAGGAGTACGAAAATGGAACGTTCTCAAAATATGCAAAGAAAGCTTACTGGCCAAAATCCACGAAAGCCCACCAAACTACCATGAGGGGGCTCCATCCAGAATCAAGGTGGAAGCTACAATAAAGAGCTTAAAACAAGCGTGCATGGCAGCAATGCCAACCGTAAAAAATTCACATTTTAAGAAAGCTACTTATTGATGGACGGATGAGATTACAAATCTGAGACGGACTTGCATTCGGAGCCGAAGGAGATACACCAGAGCGAGAAAAAATAACACAGCTATAGCGGAACTCTTCGGTTATAAGACTGCAAAGAGTGCACTGAACTCGGCCATTCAAACTAGCAAACGAGACAAATGGGAAGAGCTTCGGCGGGACATAAACAAGAACACGTGGGGTCTTGGATATAAAATATTTATGAAAAGCTCGTAGCAAGGAAAAAACCTGCTAACCTCGATGAAGATGTGATGTAGAATATCGTGAATACTCTGTTTCCAACACACAGACAGAGAACGGACACCACAGAGGGCCCGGTAAACAATCCACCACCATTTTTCACAGCAGATGAGATGGAAATAGCTGCTAGAAGCTTAAAGAGCAACAAAGCCCCCGGCCCGGACGGAATCACAGCGGAAGTGCTAAAAATCGTTGCTGCAGAACGCCCACATGTACTGCTAAACATGTACAATAGCTGTCTGTCAGAAGGCCTAGTGGCGACAATCTATGTTAAAAACGCCTTTAACAGCGTAAAATAGGACGACATGCTATATGCTCTTGATAAGCATAGAACACCGGACTATATTATGAAGATGGTACGTAGCTACCTGAAAGATCGGGAACTTATCTACGACACAAGCAGAGGACAGAGAAAGAAGCAGATAACGGCAGGCGCAGCGCAGGGCTCAACACTCGGCCCAGATTTGTGGAACGTAAGCTATGCTGGAATTTTAAGGATTGAAATGCCCGACGAATGCTAATTAGTGGGCTAAACAGACGATATCGCAGCAGTCATAACGGCGCGAAACATTCAAGTAGTACAAAGCAAGCTAAACCAAGTGCTTATTAGGACGCAAACATGGCTGGAGTCACATGGTCTTTGTCTAGCAGCCGATAAAACTGAGCTTGTTCTTCTTACGAGAAAACACATACCCCTCGAGATGGAAACGCGTCTATTCTCGCAAACATTGAAGACCTTAAAGACGCTTAATTACCTGGGTGTAAGAATTGACAGCAAGCTGACATACTGTGCACAAATCCATCACGCAGCAGAAAAATCCGCAAGGGTTACAAGATCTTTATCGAGACTAATGGCAAACTATGGAGGACCACTTGCGAGTAGGCGAAAGCTCCTCCTGGACACAACGCTTTCAATAATGCTTTATGGAAGCGATGTTTGGGCCGATGCATTGAATGTTGAAAAACGAAGGAAAGTATTGGGCAGAATACAGCGGATGGCAGCTCTTCGGTATCACACGGTGTCAGAAACACGATACCAATAGACCTCCTCGCAAAAGAGAGGAAGGAAATATGGATGCTGAAGAAACACAATCTGACTAATGCAGCAAGACAAGCGGTTAGAGCGCAATCGATACAGCTTTGGCAGCAGCGATGGGCTGCAGAAACGAAAGGCAGATGGACAGCTAAACTAATCCCAGAAGTGAATCCATCGCTAAGTAGACAGTGGGGTGACGTAAATTTTTATATCACTCAACTGCTATCGGGACACGGCTACTTCCGAAAATACCTACACAGAATGGGGAAAGCAGTAAATGCACATTACATTTATGGGGACGCAGAAGTGGATGATACAAATCACATTTTCTTCGAATGCAACAGATGGCAACAAGAGCGTGAAGAGTTCGAAAACAGTGTGGGCCTCGTCAATGCAGCAAATATAGTCAGCAAGATGTTGGTGAGTAAACAAAACTGGGCAAAAGTAGCTCAATACATTGAAAAATTTTAAGATTAAAGAAGCGGGACCTGGACGCAGGTATTGACAGTTGACATATGAAGTCAGAAGAGGATACCACCTTGAAGTAATGCGCAAGCAGTTCCAGGGTGGACACATATCCTACAAGGATAGTGGCATCACCACATACCGGGGGTGCGACGGCACCCCTGACGATGCGAAGGCATTTTCGACCTCCCTAACCGCAAAAAAAAAACAACAAAAAATACAACCACAAACAAATACGGCTAACCGAATATAGCAATGCAATAGTCTAATCATGTTTATATTGTCAGTTGAATTTGGATAAATAGATTCAAGAGTACAAAGGCTAGCGAAATACAAATAGTAACGAGGATGATGCTGGTAATATTGATGTTAAATTTGGGGACCACAATGATGCAGTGCATTTACTCGTATACATAGTACATTGTTTATTGTTTGCTCGATTTCATAAAGTAGTGTTGTGCATCTGACGATTGAATTAGTTGAATAGTTTTACTTTGTGGAATTTGCATTTTGGATATTGATTAATTGAATGATTGATGCAAAGCAATGCAATGTGAAGCATATAAAAAGAGAATTTGGAGGGCTTTTCATTTTTCATTTTCCAATTTACATTTTTCTTTTTATGTTTTTACTCGTACAAAGCTCTATCGTATCCCCATTCAAAGTGTGAAAAAAACTGCTGATGCGAATCTGAACAACAACGGAGGCACTCAAATCCGAATTCGCAAGCAATCCATAGATGATAATGATGAAGAAAAGGACAATAGCGTTAGTAGTTACAGTTCTTCTCGTATACTCTAAATACTTTATCATTTGTTGGATAACAAAAAGTAAAGAAAATGATTAAAAATACTCACCTATTTCGTCGGTATGTGCCAAGTGAATCAAGTTTTCTTTGACGGAACGCTAATTTCCTTTGCATGCCAACAGAAGAGCGACGAAATCGTCGCTCAGTAGTTGTCCCACCATTATTATTACTACTAGTACTACCACCTCTACCTACTCCAACACCAGTATTATTTGTGCGCAATATTGCCAGGGTAATGGTGGTGTGAGTAAACAGCTGTGATGATTCAGAATCATCAGTGTAGTTGTTATAGTTGGGCATTAGGTATGCAGCAGAAGCTTCAGTTGATGTTGATGATGAGGATGATGACGATGATGACAACGACGACGATGATGCCGATGATATTGTTGATGCTGCATCATCATTATCTTTATCATATTTATTATTGTAATCGCAGCTATATACTCTTCTTTTTGTCATTATCACTTTTTTACTGCAATTTCGATTTCGATTCACATTTGCAGTTACATTTTTGTTCTCTCCATCATCATCATTGTCACCATCACCATCATCTTCTTCTTCGAATTCTTCATGAACTGCATGCAACATTTGCTCCACAGATATTGTACCGCTTTGAGGCGATTCAGTATCGCTGCTGATGCTGCTGTTGTTGTTACTGCTGATGCCGGTACCATATAGGCGATGATGACCACCGTCGACATTATTTGTGCTGCGTTGTATGCCTCTAGTAATTGTTTCTGTACACATTTGCAAACTGCTAAGGCTGCCAAGGTTGTTTTCACTATTGTTGGAATCGCCACCCCCATCCCCACCACAATTGCCACTAACGCCACCATGGGCATCATTTTCAACACAGTTCAAGTATGAGATGAACATTGTGCATTTTTATTGTTGCATTTGTATTTTACTTTTGTTTTTAAGTTTTAAATCTTTTTTTTCTGATATAGTTGTTGTTGTTATTCCTATTTACAATGAATCACGATGATTTGATTTTAGTCCTTTTCATTTCATTTAGTTTCGTTTTTAGGGTTCCGTACCCACAGGGAGCTAACGGGACCCTATTATTAAGCTTACGATGTCCGTCCGTTCGTCCGACCGTCCGTCTCCTGCTCTATCTCATGAATCGTAATAGGTAGGGAGTTGAAATCACAGAGTGTGTAATTGACTTGTGTGTAGAACAACAAATACTAAAAATACACATTTTTAGAAGCATTGTTCTTTAATTTAATCTTTTGTTTAACAATTTTTTTTTTTTTTTGTAGTATACTTTAAAGCTGTTAATTATAGTATACTTTTAGGCTGTTAAATATGCACATAATTTAATATTTTAAGCAAAAAATCTTGTACGATGGTACGGAACCCTCCGTGTGCGAGTCCGACTCACACTTGGCTGATTTTTTTTTTTCTTCATAGACCTTTCTCAATTTGTTTTTTTAAACAGTCCTCCTTATATTTTATATTTAATTTTAATAATACGAGTATATATTACATTTTTTTATCTTATTGTTTTATATTTATTTTGTCTCTTTTTAAAAAAAAAATTGTTTGTTACGTTCTTCCGCAAGAAACGTTTACAGTTTCTAATATAAATAAGTATATTTGCGTAACTGGTGTCATTTTTTTTTGTTTTATTATCATGGCATAATACTAAAAGCTACAAGATACAATTATGTACATACTACTTTATACGATGCTCATGGGTTTTTGCTTTTGTTGTTGTTATTCTTTATAATTAAAGTCTTATCAGATTTATATTCATTCATTTAATTTTTTTTCGAAAATTTCAATCATTTCAAGCTAATGTTTGGAGCATTGAATACGAGTATAACAATTCTAAATGGAGGGAGAACAAACAATTTTTGTTCACCATAATACTTGACCGGAATGTATGCATTCTATTGTAGATATAAAATATTGTAAATTTATTGTAATTAATATTGGTTAGGAATAAATTCTAATTGAAAGAATTTTCTAAAATGTTATAACATCAGTATATGAGAGGATCCTACATATATGTGTGTCAAATCTGGACAAAAGGTAGTCCCAATACAGAGATGATAAATGTATGTTTCAGAAACTAGTATAAATTTAAAGAGGCACAATGAAGAAAGAGAAGAATCAAAATGTTATAAGTATTATTAATGAGGAATGGCTAATCAAAATTAAATTGATATTGTCATATTATGAAGTTAAGATATATTATACATAAGTTTGAGGATTAAAAGTACAAGTATGTACTAAAATAGTAGTAAAATCATTTTGTCGATTGAAGGAATTTCATAACTCTTCATGATTCATTCGCTATCAAAATAAGAATATTCACTGAGATTTGAATTCATTTCTGGCAATGAATTTGATTTTCAATCCAACAAAAGCAAAATAAAACAAGCTATGAACACTTGCCCTTGGATATAGTATGAATGTACGACTATAGTATGAATTTATCTTGTTAAGTACTCTACATTGAATTTTAAATCAACCACGGCGGAAAGAATATTACAAATTGCAACAAGGAAAGAAGAAAATTTACAAATTTACAAAATTAAAAATAAACTTTTTTGTTTTTGGATCAAAATTAAAGCACCAATTTAAGTACACATTGTGATTATGATGTTTGATTTTTTATACCTAAATAATTTATTAATTTATGCCCATTTTGTCTTTTTCTTGTAATAAATATTGCAATTGAATTAAATTAGATTAACTTGTGTTCTACGTACTATCAAATTAAATTTAATCATTTACAGCTCATAAAAACACAATTTCTTTGCTTTTTTCCTTCATGCATTGATAACACAAACCTACAAATTTTTGTTTTTTTCCCCTTTGCATGCTTTTATATAGAATCTACAGATTACAATCTCCAAATTCCAAATATGGTATTCGTTTTGTTGCATCACGCCACAATTTTTTTTTTAAATTTATGGCTGACAAAACAGCAACAATAACCACAGGCACAACAACAACAACAAATCATCAAATCACAAAGTGAAAAAATAAAATAAAATAAATAATAAATAAAATAGGATGTGTGCGAAAATTGTTTCGTCGCCATTTCTCTATTCTATATACATATAATTCCGGGCACAAAGGGCAGTAAGGCTTCTGGGTGACCTCCCCATTATAAAGTGAGCGGTCAGTGTAAGCTTATCTAACCATATGAATATAAGTATGATTATCTTCATTACTCTCAGCTTAGTCACTCGCAGTATTTGAAGTAAGGTGCAAATCTACTTTTTGCTGTTCTTCAAGCTTTTTTTTTAGCTACCATGTTCAAGAATGAATATGAGATAATGTGCTGTACCACCAAGTTATGCAACTACTAATGCAAGGCATTGTGACAATGGAAGATTGACGGGTATTGAATTGCAAGCACACAAAAACGTTGAATCATCTGATGGATTTAAGCAAGTTCTCCACTTTATAAAAGAAGTAGATACAACATCAAAATGATCCCACTAAGTGCAATGATCATCATCAGCACAAACGAACTGCAGCAGATTCAAGAAAAGGTACAAAAGCTTAACGAAGAGAACTTGCATGATTTTCAATTTTATACTGCAAGCGGACACTCAGCGCTTCTGTTAGTGATCTTGGTGAGCATAGTCCGGCTCATGTACGACAGGATGAGATACATACAATGAAGGAGTCTACTTGCTGTGACATTTTGTGGCCCCCGGGAGAATGTACGAGCCGAACATGGTACTTTATGAAAACAGGTTCAGAGGCATTCAGCGCGACAGCAGGTAGTAAAATATATTGGTAAGACTGAGATAGCAATGTAGTCTTACATTCACAACTTAGTTTAAGTTAACACTGAGAATTTACAATACAGTCTATGTTTTTTAATAACAAACTGGGTATTCATTTTAGGTTTAATTACAAACATATGTTAAATTCATGTACAATAAATGTATAATAAATTGAGAATCTAAGTTGACATCCTAGAGTCGCGGGTTCTATTCACGCTGAAGTCTGGTTCTGCACTTTTCAAATTTCCTCCAATCTTCCCTAACCCTCCCCCTTGAGCTGAAGGCCTTTGTCGCTATTGCTCATATTAATAACTAAATGATAATTTTTAATTATAATCTTAGTTCTATAAAAATAAATAAATAAATAGATTGAGAATATAAATAGAAAAGAAATATGAAAATACAATCAGTAGTAAATCGATATCTGAAGAATGGAGACCTTTCAATTCGTTTGCTGTTCATACAAAACGATTATTTATTTACCTTACGAACATTTACTTTGATTAAAGATGGTGGACTCAATTTGAAAGTTTTCATTGAATTGAGGGTCGAATGGATGATGAGCCTAGCTTCAGAAATGATTATTTAAATTTAGTTTCCATTAATTTTAATTTAATTTGCTTCTATTTGTAAGAAGACAGTTTCACTTATCATTTTAAACAACAAATAAATATTATCCGTTAGAAGATTCTACCTAGATTGCGTCTCAGTAAGAAAAAATGCCAAATTATTTACACAATCAACACATTCAGGGGAGGAAATCATACATATGTGGCCTATTACATTTTATTATATTTCCTTCTTTTTCTTCATTTTATATATATATATAGTCCTATGGTTCCTCAGAGGAGCAAAGGACCACAACAATTTTCCTCCATTCGTATCTGTCAAGCGCCATCATCTTGATTTCGCTATTTCTCTGTTCTACTATCTAATATTCTTTTTATACTCCTCACGTTAGTCAATAGTATTATAAGTTTGTCATGAAGTTTGTAACATGCAGAAGGAGACATCGGAGACCCCATAAAGTATATATATTCTTTATCAGCGCGACGAGACGAGTTGATTTAGCCATGTTCGTCTGACCGTCTGTTCGCACTCCTAGTCCTTCAATTTTTGAGCTAGAGAGCTGAAATTTTGTACAAGGGTTTATTTTTACCAAACGCCGGTCAAGTTCGTAAATCAGCCGAATCGGATCACTAGGTGGGGTACCTCCCATACAAACCCCCTTTTTTAACTCAATGTTCCTATTAGAAAAAGTTTTTTGTTTTGACGTATCGAACTGAAATTTGGACACTATAAGTTTCTGGTCTATGTCATAAAAATTTCATGATCCTAGGGTTACCAGGAGGGGTACCTCCTATACAAACGCCTTTTAAATTAAAGTTCTTATTAGAAAAAGTTTTTTTTGTCTGACTTATTGAACTGAAATTTGGATACTATAAGTTTCTGACCATATCCACAATTCATGAAAATTGCAAGACCCTCGGACTACTAGAAGGGGTACCCCCCATACAAACCGGGATCCAAATGAAAGTTCTTATTAGAAAAACTTTTTTGTTTTTTGTACTATCGACTTAAAATTTGTATAAGTGTCTAACCCATAGCCACCAACCTTATAAATTTCAAGACCCTCGGACCACTAGCTGGGGTGTGAAGAGTATTACAACTTCGGCATAGCCAAAGTTAGTCTTTTTTTATATTATTTTTGCATATTTTTATTTTTTTCGGGCACATTATCATATAAACGCTTATTTCAACATTTTTCATGCATATAAATAAACATCCGCTGTGCATATGAATGAACTATTGTGTTAACCACGTTCCCTAATAGTTTTGGCGATCTATCTTTGATGCGAGTTATGTTTGTTTCAAAGTATAAGTTGTTTATTGGTGTTGACAGAATAGCTCCTAATGGGATTCTAATAAGAGTCTCTATTGGTTTTAAGATCGTTTTTCGAGCAAGGCCATATATTGGGAGGCAGAAGTCAATTTTTAAGTTAAGTATACTGTTTATTGGTGGTTAGACGTTAGTGTATGTAGGGTGAATCACGCAGTGGTCCAGTTACCTCTGTGCCGTAACTGCTAGGCTAATGGAGGTGCGACAATAACCTCCACGTGGTGACCACCAGTCATGTCTCTGCTGAGCGTGTGGCTAATATAGTCGCGCTAGGAGAGAAAACTCTACACAAACCTCAATCCAAGGTGGAACAGTGTGTGCCGATGGATGAATGGCTCGTGGGTATCTAGTCGCTAATATGCGGACTTGGGGTGCCCGGGCTAGGTTCCATTTCAACGTGCCTTACTGCGCTACCGGGCCACTGGCGTAGTTGACCGATACGACCCGTGGGAACAAAAATGAACACAAACTACAAAAATTCAAAAACCAATGGCGAGAGTGGCCAAAAGAGGCCACAGCACCTCAACAATGAGGGGAAGAGCAGCCCTCGATTGGCGCAAGCCAAGACGCTGCCACTCCTACAGGCACGGCACCAACAGCTAAAAAGCCGAAAAAACTCAGCGGCTCGGGCAAAAAGAGGTTTAGCTACTTCTACAAAAAAGGGCTCAGTAAGGAAGAGGCATACGCCAAAGCCATGCTCCCTATGCCCATAAACAGGGTCGAAGGCGAAAAGCCAGGCCCCATAAGACAGAGATCGACTGATCAAACGCCTCCAGAGACCACCCACAAAAAGCGGTTAAGGGACGACCAACCCTCCACCTCCAGCGCCGCAGCAGAAGCAGCAACGCCTGCAGCAAAAATAGTTGAAAGAGATGCCAACACATCTAAGAAGAGGCAGCAGACTGCCTCGTATAAGGTGGTGGTGACAGGAATCAAAATGGCAGTGCTTGCAAGGGACTATCCCAATACGCCCCTAACAACGGAACAAATAGGCTTCACCCAGAAACTTATTCTGGAAAAAATTATAGCCGAAAAAGAACAGGCTACAAAACCAGCTTTCCTGTGCGCTATCTATAAAGCAGGATACATGGTTCTGCACTGTAAAAATAGCGCGTCAACAGACTGGTTAAAGGCGACCATTACCAACGCGTCGCCCTGGGAAGGTGCCATACTGTGGGCCTCAGAAGTGCAAGATGCCACACTCACGTATCGCAGTGGGGTACTTTCCCAACTCACAGTACCTGGAGACTTCTAGGATCCTGGACTTCCTACAGGGGCAGAACAAAGGCCTCTACGTCGATTCATGGCGCACACTGAAAAGAGCTGTAAGGGTCTCAAATGTAACACTGGTCCTTGCAGTTGACCAGAAATCAGCAGCCAGCCATGAGGAGTCTGGCGAGAGGGTCAACTTTCGTTTTGGCCAAGCGACCCTCAGGCTTAAAGCTGCACCCGTCAATGCTAATGCGCTGGCGAATAAAATGGAAGCTGTGGGGCTAGATGAAGAGGACGAAGGTACTCCATCCAACCCAGACCCCTTAGTCAAAACATGAAGTGCATTCAGGCAAATCTTCACCATGCAAAAGCCGCAACGGCTGAACTCAGCAGAAGCTTTGCCGGTGGAAGCACCAACATAGGGCTCATTCCGGAGCCCTGGCTACACAGAGGCAGAATAGCAGGCCTCAACATACTAAACAAAAAGGTAATCTATGATGTGGGTGCAGTCAAACCAAGGGTTACACTTATCATTGATACCAATATTAAATATCTGCCATTCACAATGGCGACACGGCTGCTGCACTGGTTGAAGCGGACTCAAAGGGAAATAGAGTTGAGGCTGTCATAGCTGCCAACGAAGCACCACCATCAAACATCATAGGCTTAGTGAACTACTGTAAGACACACAACACGACTTTGATCATTGGCTATGACGCAAATGCCCACAACACAATCTGGGGCAGTACTGACACAAACACAAGGGGTGAGTCACTCCTAGAATTTTTAATACAAACTAACATAGCGATTGTGAACAGGAGTAATAAGCCCACCTGTGAAAATGACATACGACAAGAGGTTCTCGTCTTAACACTCATAACAAACAACTCACTTGATATGATCACAAACTGGAGAGAGAGAGATGAGGACTCAATGTCTTATCATAAATACATTCTCTTTGAAATCATGGGGTTAACCAAGAGCGTAATTCTCTACAGAAGCCCCAAAGCAACTAACTGTGATAAATACTTAGACTGTTTAGAATCTAAACTAACCAGACGCATGCTTCTCATAAAATCGACAGAGCAGTTGAATTTGTGACTGACTCCATTATATCCTCATATCACGAATGTAGTCCACTCAAGACAAAATCCTCAACGAAGAGGGTTCCTTGGTGGAACAAAGAACTTGCCAATCTGCGTCAAATAGCAAGGTCAAAATTCAATGACGCAAAGAAATACAAAACTTGGGAGGAATATATGAAATCCCTGACATTATTTAACAAGGAACTAAGGAAATCAAAAAGGAACTCATGGAAAAACTTCTGTGAGGAATTTCAAGATATCCCAACTACAGCCAGAATACACAAGTCATTGTCCAAAGGGGTAACTAACCCAATTGGCACACTAAAGGTACCGAATGGTACTTTCATAAACATTTTTGATGGTACACTGGAGCTTCTCCTTAAAACCCATTTCCAGCGATAACGATCAAGGGGTGTCAGCATACAATCAGTACAGGGCAAGAAATTCTACTATCTATAGAATAGTAAATTTTGAAAGGGTAGAATGAGCAATTAACTCGTTTAAACTCTACAAATCACCCGGATCTGATGGTATATTTCCAGCTCTACTTTCCATGGTCACTAGGAGATTAATTATTATAATATTATTTTGGTTCAAATCTTCAGATCAAGTTTAATATTGGGATATGTTCCAAAGATTTGGCGAGAGATCAAGGCAACAAGCCCCCTGAATCTCCCAAATCCTACAGGCCAATCAGTCTAAGTCCTTCATGTTGAAAACCATGGAAAAATTATTGGACTGCCACCTAAGAGAGGAGGTATTTTCTTATACTCCACTACACAAACATTAATTTGCTTATCAAAAAGGGAAATCTACAGTTACAGCACTGCACACAATCGTTCGCGATATAGAAAAGGCATTAGACCGAAAGTAATTAGCCCTTTGTGCATTTATGTACATTGACGGTGCCTTCGATAATGCGAACTTTCAAGCAATAGAATTGGCACTCTAAAATAGAGGAGCAGATCCGGGAATAGTAAAATGGGTAAGCAATATGCTAAACCAAAGAATAATTACAGCCTAGTTGGGGGCAAGTCAACATGAGTGTTAGAGCAGTAAAGGGAAGTCCGCAGGGGGAGTATTATCACCACTGCTGTGGTCCTTACTGCTGACAACGTAATACAGATCCTTAACAATAAAGGGCACAAAACAATCGGATGTGCAGATGACATATCTATAATAATCACAGGCAGCCATGAAAGAACTATGAGGGACTTAACGCAGGATGCTTTAAAAAAAAGATGGGAGTGGTGCATGAAAGATGGGTTATCAATTAACCCTACCAAAACCACTATTATCCCATTCACCATAAAAAGGTCGTTTGACGTTCTAACATTAAAAATAAATGAGAATGAGGTACCCTTAAAGGTAGAGGTAAAATATCTAGGAATCATCCTGGATAAAAAACTCACCTGGGAGTCACACATCAAGTCAGTCATCAAAAAGGCCACGAAAAACCTTTGGGCTACAAAACAACTTCAAGGGAAATCCTGGGGTCTGAGCACTAAAATGACTTTCTGGATCTAAACTCAAATCGTTAGACCCATCATACTATATGGGGCTTTGGTATGGTGGGGAAAAACCAAACAAACAATAGCTATATCAAAACTGTGTAAATTACAAAGGCTAGCGTGTCTAAGCATTACAGGGGCTATGAAAACTAGCCCAACTGCTGGCATGGAAGCGTTGCTAAATTTACCACCGTTACACCTAGCGATACAAGAGAAAGCTGCAATGTAAACACTCTCAATCCATAGGAAAGAAAAATTCAAACCAGGAAATCTTACTGGACACCTAGAAATTTTAAATAGGGTCGAACATGCTAAACATATGACCCAGGCAAGTGACCACACAGACCAAGTACTCGATTTCACCAAGAGGTACAATGTCACTTTCAAATCAAGGGAGGAGTGGATCGCTAGCCCAACATGGCAACACGATGATTCGCAAAAATTGTATACAGACTGATCCAAAACGCTTCAGGGTGTAGGTGCAGGAATAGTGGGCCCTAGAGCACACAAATCAATGATAAGTGCAGATACCACAATTTTCCATGCGGAGGTGTATGCTATAATGGAAACAGTGGAAATCCTATCCAAAAGAGGACTCAAAACAGTCAAAATATTCTCAAACAGTCAATCAGTCCTCAAAGCCCTAAAAAGCTACACATTCACATCAAAAGTCCTCATAGAGTGTAACAATGCACTCAACAAAGTAGCTTTCCACAATCAGGTTTCTCTGATCTGGGTGCCAGCACATGAAGGACACGAAGGCAACGAAAAGGCAGACCTTTATGCCAAAAAAGGGACCGAAGGACCATATATTGGCCCAATCCCCTTCTTTGGATTCAATAAAAACAACATAAAACAGGAATCCAAAAAATGGATCTAACAAAAAATTAGAGTATACTTGACGGTCTCAATCACCCCAAAAAATTCCTGAGCTTTGATGCCAACAGAGCAAACATCGCTCTCACTCTAAACAAAAAAGAGTCTTAGATTACTCTCCGGAGCACTAACAGGCCACTTCGCCTGCTAAACACTTACATAATATAGGAATACCTAGCATAAGTATTTGCAGATTCTGCGGTGATGAGGAAGAGTCTATGGAAGACTTAATCACCAACTGTGATGCACTAGGCCACAGGAGACACAAAATCCTAGGTTCAAATCTACTAGAACATGAAGACCTTCTAAGGCTCCCTCCGAAGGATCTGGTTCAATTCCTCGGTATACTAAATATTTAAGTACGAAGGGTGTGCGCCCTATATACTTTTCAAAAAAGTATGATTATTGTTAGTAATCGTTTGGAGTTGATGCATAAAAAAGGTAATACCTTTCTTCTCGCGTATGCATTTTACTAATACTATGAGAATTGATTTAAGTAATATATAGTACATACAGAATTGTGCAATACGATTATAATACGCATGTTTATTCCGTACCCAAAGAGTAAAAGCGGAACTCTATTAATAAGCCTACGCTAGCCGTCCGTCAGTCCCAGAGCACTATTTCATGAACCGTAATAGATAGAAAGTTGAAATTTTACAGAGTGGGTAATTCAATTGTAGCTATAGCGATAAATAATAAAATTCACTGGAATAGTCGGAAAATTTCAATACAGGAGTAATTACAATTATAATAGCTTATGTTTCAAGCAATGCTTTGTAACTTAAAGTAGTTGCTTATTTTTAGGGTTCCGTACCCATAGGGAGCTAACGGGACCCTATTACTAAGCTTACGATGTCCGCCCGTCCGTCGACCGTCCGTCTCCTGCTCTATCTCATGAACCGTAATAGGTAGAGAGTTGAAATTTTCACAGAGTGTGTAATTCACTTGGGTGTAGAACGACAAATACTAAAAATACACATTTTTAGAAGCATTGTTATTTAATTAAACCTTTTGTTTAACAAATTTTTTTTTGTAAAATACATTTAGGCTGTAATTGTAGTATACTTTGAGGCTGTTAAATATAAACATAATTTTATATTTTAAGCACAAAATCTAGTACGATTGTACGGAACCCTCCGTGTACGAGTCCAACTCACACTTGGCTGATTTTTCTATTTTATTTCTGCAAATGATGTTGACTTTTATTTAAATGCACATTTTATTTTAGCTACGTTGGTACGCAACCCTACAAGTGCGAATCGGACTCACAATTCAGATCACTTTTAGGGTTCCGTACCCATAGGGAGCTAACGGGACCCTATTACTAAGCTTACGATGTCCGTCCGGCCGTCTCCTGCTCTATCTCATGAACCGTAATAGGTAGAGAGTTGAAATTTTCACAGAGTGTGTAATTCACTTGGGTGTAGAACGACAAATAGTAAAAATACACATTTTTAGAAGCATTGTTATTTAATTAAACCTTTTGTTTAACAAATTTTTTTTTGTAAAATACATTTAGGCTGTAATTGTAGTATACTTTGAGGCTGTTAAATATAAACATAATTTTATATTTTAAGCACAAAATCTAGTACGATTGTACGGAATCCTCCGTGTACGAGTCCAACTCACACTTGGCTGATTTTTCTATTTTATTTCTGCAAATGATGTTGACTTTTATTTAAATGCACATTTTATTTTAGCTACGTTGGTACGCAACCCTACAAGTGCGAATCGGACTCACAATTCAGATCACTTTTAGGGTTCCGTACCCATAGGGAGCTAACGGGACCCTATTACTAAGCTTACGATGTCCGTCCGTCCGTCTCCTGCTCTATCTCATGAACCGTAAGAGGCAGAGAGTTGAAATTTTCACAGAGTGTGTAATTTACTTGTGTGTAGAACGACAAATAATACACATTTTAAGAAACATTGTTCTATAATTTAATATTTTGTTCAACAATTTTTTTTTTTGTAGTATACTTTTAAGCTGTTAATTATAGTATACTTTTATGCTGTTAAATATCTACATAAATCAATATTTTAAGCGAAAAATCTTGTCCGATTGTACGGAGCCCTCCGTGTGCGAGTCCGACTCACACTTGGCTGATTTGTACGGTTCTGTCTCATGAACCGTAATAGGTAGAGAGTTGAAAATTTCACAGTGTGTAATTCACTTGTGTGTAGAACGACAAGTACTAAAAATATACATTTTTCGAAGCATCGTTCTTTAATTTAACCTTTTGTTTAACAATTTTTTGATTTTTTGTAATATACTTTGAGTTGTTAATTGTAGTATACTTTTAGCCTATTAAATATAAACATAATTTTATATTTTAAGCAAAAAATCTTGTACGATGGTGGCTGATTTTTAATATTGTATTAACATAATACCAAATATTTAATAATAATGTGAATTTAATATTATTTTTTTAAATTATTTTTAATTATTATTTTTTTTAATAAAAATAATTTTATTATACAGGGTGGCGCAATAGAACGTGCATATTGCGTTTCTTTTTTCGCGACGAAGTTTACAGCGAATTTTGAAGTTGGATCTTAAACTGCATCCTTATAAGCTCCAGTTAACACATGAATTAAAAGAGTCCGACTTCGGAGCAAGATTGGCATTTGCTGAAGAAATGCTTAGTCGATTTTCCACTTTTGACAACATCCTTTTTTCTGACGAGGCTCATTTCCATTTGAATGGGTTCGTAAACCGACAAAATTGTCGTTATTGGAACGACGAGAATCAAACATAAAGTCTACATGAACAATCCGAGGATCATAAGTCAACTAAAGGAAAATATCCGTGGAGAAATAGCAGCAATCATCCCAGATTTATTGACAAGAGTTTTCACAATTCTGCGATCTCGTTTAGAGGAGTGCCGTCTTCGAGAGGGCCGTCATTTAGATGATGTTATTTTTAAAAAATAAACTACATTTAAGTACCTAATCATCCTATCTTTTATTTCAACTATACCTTTCGTATATATTTTTTTAGCCTATACTTAATAAATGCACGTTATATTGTGCCACCCTGTACTAAATCCCTAAATTAATTTTTAATCTAATAAATCATTTCGATTTTGTTTGTTTTCCTACGGCAATTTGTGTTCATTTTCCAATTCTTTGCTTGTCCGCAGTCAGCGACACGTCTATTCATCATAATTTCGCCATCCGCATAACCGATTTTTCTTCAAATACAAAAAAGAAGAAGAAGATATTGGAAGAAAATCAAAACATGTCCACCGACCGATGCGATGGGAGAACATTTTCAAAATATCTTTTGTGTGTATGTATGCATTTGTATGTGCGTCTGCTTGTACGCTGTAGTCGACTATTCTTTCTTTGCTACCCATGGCACAATAATACAATGTAGCGCCAATTTGGTCTGTTACACTAAAAAACAAAACAGCAACTGTTCTATTTTTCATACAAGTTTCAGGCAGTTTATTATTTAATTTATTAATTATGCACATTACACATACATCAAAAAAATTAACTTATGATAGTGTTGTGCAGCGTGAAAAGTTTAGAATTCAGACGAGAGAGCAAGGATATTTTCGTAAAAAATTGATGGCACCTCTATTTTTTACACCATGTTCACTATCTGTATTGTTTTGCAACTCCCCTCTCCCACTCGGTCAACTCGCGTCACACAACAACAAAAAGAGACCTTTTGCTTATGACTTTTGTTTTGATTCTTCTTCAATGACACTTTTTTTTGTGAGAGATCGATCAAAACCATGATACAATAAAACAAGGTAGCGACACTAGTTTACAGCTATGTGGTTCTCTCTCAAGAATATACTTAAGCTCTTCTTCTTCTAAACTTTTACTCTACACAACACTATCTTATGTTGTTTATTTATGTTTGTTAAATTCATAAAAGTGATAATGTGCATATTTAACTACCTGGAATTTGAAAGTTATATGAAGAATAAAAAAGTTTCTGTTTTGTTCATTACTTTTTTATTTTATTCATTTTTTGTATGTCTTGCATTGGGTATTCACTATTTGGCGATTAAGTCTCATTATATTAAAAAGAAAACGTGAAGAACAGTTCTTTTACATTGGGGTGGCATTGAATGTCCTTTGCTGCATCAATGTGAATTTGTAAATAATTTTGACCGATAATAATTCCATGGCCTTGAATTGCAGAAAGATCCATCGCATTAGTTTTATGATTTTATGCATCTTATGCATTGACGATTTTAAAAGACCGCCTTCACTCAATTGATCGACCCATAACACTAATTTTGAAATTTTCAAAGCATTTTCACGTTATGTTCAATACTAAATGCGTGTTTTTCCAACAGTTTAGTACACTGATATACTTAGTAAGTCAAAATTGAGAGCGAGCAATTTTGAGAGAGTAACAGGTCGAAATAGCGTTACCTTGTTTTATTGTATCATGGATCAAAACCTTTTTTGCAACTATTCTTGTTCAGAGACCGTTTTTTTCTCATTAAGAAACAAGAAGCCAATAACTTTTAAACAACAAAACAAAGTATTCTGCTCTGACAGGGAGAGACTTTGATTCATTTTTTTTACTGTTTCAGCGAGCAGACCGCATTGAAAATAAAAGATGACTGTTATATGCGACCTCTGGTTTTGAACTATTGTATATTTTGTTTTCATAAAATATTTTTGCTTTTGTTTTGAGAGCTCATGTAGTAGATACTTAAAGCACAAAAAAAGGTAATTGTAATTTTTATCATGAAAAGAAAACAAAAAACCATACGTTTCAAGTACAATTTTTTTTTAAATCACTTATCTAAATATTTATTTTATTTTTTCTTGTATGTAATCCATTGTTCCATTGTTATAAAAAGGGTGCTACCATAGCCTTGTGGAGTTCATGGGAGTGTTTTCTTCTTATGAAAAGGAGATTCATATAAATACATTTAACAAAATAGCGTGTTTTAATCCGATATAGCATAAGTAATCTAATTTGTTAGAGAAAACACGACGATGAAATTATGACATGGTATGGTAAAAGGTAATCTCACTTATGACACTACTTATTATTCTTATTTGATAAAACATAGTACTGTCCATTGAGCGCTGAAAGAGTAAATAACTCATTTGATAAAAGCAGCGTTTGTGAAAAATATTGCTTTATTACTTCCTTTTTAGAAAAACTGCTGCTGAAATACATGTTTCGCAGAAGTTGTACAGTAAATCAAAATGGTTTCTGCGATTCCCAAATGGTAAAGCTGGAACTCAGTGGAGCCACACAAAAAACTTAAAGACATTAACAGTAGTTTTTAAACTTTATTTCCAGGCGCCATAAACAACCAAAATGTTCCGTAAGAGTGAAACCATGGGCTACATAAGTTTAAGAACCCCTTACTTTGAAAGCTACTTGTTGCATATGAAACAGCGCCCTGATGCTGAAAAATACACTCCCGCTCACTTGAATAGATAACTATTTTTAAAAACTCATTTTTGCCGATACAGAGATAGTAGAGACTTAATTTTTATTTTTTTTTTTTTTTTGGAGACAGGACATTTAATTATGTATTTAATGTAGCAAAATAAATTTAAACCAACCTATTTAAGCTTTCCTTTATAGTGAATTTACACCAAGCAAGAATCGATTCTTTGTTGAATCGACCATTGAATCGGACAACAAACACATGGAAAAGGTCAGTTTTTGTTGTAAAATGTAAATCGATTCTGGTAGATTCAGGAATGGAATTGGCTTTGAATCGAAACAGGGCTGGAAAATTTCTACTAGTATATAAACATTTTCGGTAATTTCCAACTGGAACTGTCATTTTCGACAGACATCCGCTCCCTTTTTCTTTTAAACCGAAACAAAAACAGCTGTTCATGGCACAAAACAATTTGAAGTAAATTTTAAATTGTATTTTTTTTTTTAAATTTTAATAAAATAAGTAGCAGGAATCAAAAAGGAAGCTGCAAGAATTATTTGCATACACTGCGAATTGTTCTTAATCATGTATTTTTCACACAATTTCCATTTTAATTTCTTACAATTAGCCACAACGTTATATTTGTATGTATAACCAAACAAAAAGCAGCTGTTCAAGAATCAGAATCGCCGGTGTAAACGCGATTCTCAATGAATCCCTTTGGTGTAAATTCACTATTAGTCAGAGTTCTCACTAATGTTAAGTTGTGTTAGTATGCATGATATATTCTTTAAATGTTCATCGAATATGTATGTATTAGTATTGCAATTGATGTATAACTCTTTATTCAAATGAGAAGAGTCAGTTGCAAATATACTCCCAAACATAATACACGTCTTTATTTAACTACTTCGGTGTTTTTGCACTCACAACATGACACTACACTACACTACTACTTACCAGTACGCAACATTCTATAAACATTTGTTGCTACACAACCACTTAATAGATCAATTTCTTAAGTGATGAGTCTAAATATGGAAATAACATGAATAGCCGAACACACAGTGTGCTTAGTAGCGCGGACGGACATCTTATTTAGAGAGAAGCTTTAAATACGCACGACTTAATTGTCAAGATGAAGGAAAAAGGTTGTGTTAACGCAATTCTATTCTATATCAGACGTTTTATTCTGATATTAAAAATATAGAAAAAGCTTTCATCTTATACCAATCCTTGAAAATAACCCTATAGTTTCTACCACACTCATTTTACTAGAACTACACGGTCATCACGTTAGTTTCTTAGAAGAAAAAAGTTTAATTTGGAGGGCCCCCGTGGGTTCTAATTATTATTTTCAAGACTTATGGGAATCTAGCCATTACTTGGACTTTCTACAAATCTTGAAATGCGGAGGCATGGTATGCGGAAATACATATACTGCGTTAATGCGACAGCCGAAACAGGTTACATTCGATTCGGTTCGATTCAGAAGGCGTGCATAAACACTTTTTCAGTTCGTTTTGAAAACTCGAAGTGACTTTTTTTTAAAACGAACTGAAATGTAGCATAAATGCTTAGCGTTTTCCAAACATTTTGTAAATCAGCTTTTCGTATGGTACACTTATTTTGTTTTATTGTCATTTTCTCAATGATATTGTGAATTATATACTGAAAAATCATTGCAAAACATTAGTAAAAATCATGATAAGGATTACACATTTAACATTCCTTTTGTACAATGTGATTATGGAAAAAACAATATTTTGAGGGGGCAGCTACATTGCATTGTACACATATGACAACTTTACATATGGCAATTCGTTCTCATTCGGAAGGCAACGACGCCGCACGCATAAACACATAAATAAAAAGTGTTCTGAAACGAACCGAATCGAGTGAAAACCGTTTCGGCTCTCGCATAAACGCAGTTATAGATACACCTGTAGAATATTTAAGCGCATTGGGAAATGCTTAATCGAATATGGCTGGTGATAGGAGTCTGTGATGGTATGTAACTAAAGTGATGAGTATACAAAAAAAAGTTATACCAGCAATGGACACTCAAGAAAAATGGATATATCCATACTCGTGCATACTTAGATATATACAGACATCCATTGCTGTACACGCAGACAATAATGATGGTCGGTTGAAATGCATTGAATAGTAGTTTGCCCTTAGAGTGTTACATTTAAAAAAACTTCGTAAAGTGACATCAATTGACAATAAGTAGACAAAAAGAATAGAAAGAATGGCAGAGGAACCAACGAAATAGGACATAGCAATATAGTACCTTTGGAAATAATGTTGCCGAAAGCGAGGATGACAATGACACGAAAGAGTATCAAAATGGAAACAAAAAAAAAAAATATAAAAAATAAATAACTGTGGCTAAGCCGAAGTTGAAATACTCTTCACGGAACTTTTATATCTTCTTATTGTGTTATTGTAAGTTTCTATTTTATGTATCAATGTTAAAAAAAAAAAAGAGAAATAAAAAATATAAAAAAACACTAACTTTGCTATGCTGAAGTTGTAATACTCTTCACGTCCTTGCTAGTGATCCGAGGGTCTTGAAATTTATAAGGCTGGTGGATATGGACCAGAAACTTATAGTGTCCAAATTTCGATACGTCAAAAAACAAAAAAACTTTTTCTAATAAGAAAATTAATTCAAAAGGGGGTTTGTATGGTACCTAGTGGTCCGATTCGGCTGATTCCCGAACTCAGCGTTTATTAAAAATAAATCTATGTACAAAATTTCAGCTTTCTAGCTCAAAAACTGAGGGACTAATGCTGCGAACAGATGGACCAAAAAGAAACTTTTAAAACAGTTAGCTATCCAATAAAAAAGACTCTCGAATACCCTGGAACTTTTTTTTATGAAAATTCCATATTTACTAAGAGCAATTGAATTATTACAATGGATTAATGCTGCGAACAGATGGACCGACGGACAGACGGACATGGCTAAATCAACTCGTCTCATCGAGCTGAACACAAATATATATATATATATATATATATATATACTTTATGTGGTCTGCGATGTCTCCTTCTGTGTGTTAAAAAATTCATGACAAACTTATAATAATATTCATTGCCGTGAATAGTATAACAAGGATAAAAACAAACACAATGATGTTGATAGAGACAAACGACGGTGAGAGTATAGTAATATCAAATAAGAAGATAAAACTTGAACTTGAAACTGCAATACTCAATAGATAGGCACAATATAGTCGAAATGCCATGGACACAACAGTCAACATTTAAGAAACTTTGCAGACAATTAATAAAATTAAAAATTTAAGAGAGAAAATATACTCAAAAAGAAACTTTTAAAACAGTTAGCTATCGAATAAAAAAGACTCTCGAATACCTTGGAACTTTTTTTTTATGAAAATTCCATATTTACTAAGAGCAATTGAATTATTTTAAATGGATTACAAGACACAAATTTTGGAACTCCTTTACTTTAAGATACTTTATTAAAAAAGATTGTATGCGAGTGTAGAGAATAGATGCAACAATTATCACTTTGAATACATTTAAGTTTTATTTACATATTAAGTATACGCAACATGTATAAAGAAGTTTAATAAGGAAGGGAAATTAAATAAGTAGATCATAACCTCGATAAATCGGTCTGTTACAAAAAAGGTAGTGTCCGAATTGCTTATATTTTTAATTGTTTGTATTCAAAATTTCTTAGACAAACTAGTTTTAAAATCCCCCGATGGCAAAATCCTATTCTTCAGCATAGTTAGATATTTTCTTTTCCAGTCTCATCGACAGTGTCGTCATTCATCAACTCATCAATCTCTTCCGACAAATACTCGTATGTCAACTAATTCAGTTGAGTTACTGGCGCAAAACATCAGATCAATATAATTACATTATTCGTCATAAAGAATCTTTAATGGTTTTTTAATGACAACTAGGCCGTTATTTTAAGCGTTTGATGCTAGAAAATTAATGACATATAAAAAAATTTTTTTTTATTTTTTGAGCTAAACAAAATAAGTTTATCTCTTCTTTATGATATTTAAATAGAAAATGGAAAGTAGTCATAAAAATAACGAACAAAAATGATTAAAAAAAGAAATGTCTGGATTTTTAAGGCAATAAATTATAAAGCAATTAGTTGTCCGGATTTACACGTGTCCGAATTATCATGATGAGACTGTAAGTAAGTACAAGAAAAGCATTCATGATTAAGGAACAATAGCAAAATCAAAATGAGACGAAATGGAAACGATGCTACGATACGACGTCAATCAATAAAGGACCCATTTTGCAAACAAGAACATACGCTACGATACGAATGAAAGGATTTAAGATATAACTGAATATTGTATATAAGAAGCAAGCGAGCATAAAAAAGATAAGACTATGAAAATTATAAAAGAAGGACCGACCGCCACTTTTACTTTCAACAAGTAATACCAGTTGTTTTCACTGACTGACTGACTCACAGGTTCATTGTTCCTTCTGAGTAAAGATTTATGGATGGAAAACACTTTGGTAACAAGTGCTGAATCATCATAAAAAAGTCACGCATACGACAATGAGAATAAATGTTTCTTCCCCTACCCTTCCCCACATATCTTCAGTTTTGTCTTTAAAAATGAGTATGAATCTTAAGCAATGCTTTAGACTTCACGATGGGATATTTTTAAATGAGTTCATTATTATGTGTCATTATTAATAGGCGCAACTTTAATTGATTCAGTATAGGAGATACTATTGTGCTGTCTCTTTCTACATTCAGTTTTTGACTACATAATTATCTTTATTTTGTGCAGAATGCTCTTCTGAAATATGATGAAATTGATCGTGATAAGTATTGTATTAGGTTGGTGCATAAATAAAATAATGACCGTTTTCAAACAGCTACTTTAAATGAACGTCACTCAGCTCAGAATAAACTTTATTAATCGAAATAAAAACCATTACAATCAATACATTTTTGCCAACGAGAAACAAGTTTCTTTATGCCGGTAGCATAAAAGTCCGGAGTTCTGGAGGCGATGAAAGCGTTGAAGGCGTTTTTGGCGTCGTCTTGATTTTTGAAGCATTTCTCGCGCAGGAAATTGTCGAGGTATTTGAAAAAATGGTAGTCAGTGGGTGAGCAGTCCGGTGAATATGGCGGATGAGGTAGAGTCTCGTAACCCAATTCGTTCAACTTCTGCAAGGTCATTTGTGCGACGTGCGGTCGAGCGTTGTCATGGAGCAGGATTGGTCCCTTCATATTGACCAATCTCGGGTACATACGTCCAAGCTTCTGGTGCATTTCGTCGATTTGTTGGCAGTACTTCTCTGCCGTGATCGTTTCGCCTGGATTCAGAAAGCTGTGATGGATGAGACCGGCTGCTGACCACCAAACAGTAACCATAATCTTCTTTTAGTGCAGTTTCGGCTTCGGGAAGTGTTGTGGAGCCTCGTCGCTGTCCAACCACTGCGCGGAACGTCGCCGGTTGTCGTAGAAGATCCATTTTTCATCGCACGTTACGATTCGATCGAGAAACGGATCATTTTTTTGCGCTGAAGAAGAGACGATGACACCTCAAAGCGACGATTTTTTTGATTTTCGTTCAATTCATGCGGCACCCATTTATCGAGTTTTTTTGACTTCCCTATTTGCTTCAGATGGCGTACGACTGTTGAGTGATCGACGTTGAGTTCTTGTACGACTTCTCGTGTTGCATACGAGGATCGGCTTCGATTAAGTCTTTCAATTCGTCATTGTCAACCTCAGATGGGCGACCGCGACCCTCTTTATCTTCAAGGCTGGTATCACCTGCGCGAAATTTTTCAAACCATCTACGTGTGGTACGTTCGGAAGCAATATCCTCGCCCCATGCTTTATTGATATTTCGTGTCGTCTCCGCAGCATTGTGGCCAAGTTTGATCTCGTGAAGCAAAATAATGCGAATTTCTTGTTTTGATAGCATCACAAAAAGTGGTCGGAAATCAGAAACGTATGATGATAATAAAAAGATAATTAGTCTAAAAGATAGAGCGAAAAACGCACTTTAAAACGACATATTGCATGACCACATTCATTAAAAATTTTTTTCAGAAATTCATGCATAAAAATAAACAATATGGAAACGGCCATTATTTTTGTACCAAACTAATATATGTATGCGTATGTGGTGGGTTGTCTACAAAGTCTCAAACGTCAAATAGGAAACGGCATAGCCCATCAGAATTTATCAGAATTTAAAGTCATATTAACATAGTAATATTTATGTATATGGTATGAACTGTTGTACCTATACATAATTTAGCATACTAAATTGTTGGACAAATGGAAATACTAAGTTTAGGTCCATACTTCAATTTTAACGAAACTTCTTCAAAGCTACCAGTCTAGGTAGTATGGAAAGTGTTCATTGGTGCATAAGTTTTTGAGCAATTTGAAATTCATAATGACCTGGTAGTGACATTTATTAGTATCACTACTAATATGAAGAATATCAGATAGATACATCAATAAATTGCATAATCATACCAATAACATAGCAAAAATTCTGATAGACAACAGAATGAATGTTAGGCGCTTGAAAGGGTTCCTTGTCTTGGACCATCTTGGCATAGATATTATAATTAAGAAGTTACAACCTGGACAAAATAATAGATGTGAACCCCAAAATTTTATAATTGCAAAGAAAAAATTTTTGCCATATCTTCTAAAATCGCAAAATCGATTTACAAGGGTGGGAGCACTGTTTTAAAATGAAATGCGGAAATACCCAGAAAAAAATATTACAGCTTGTTTAGTTGTTCATCCTTCAAATTTATCTGGATAATAAAATTGGTTTATTTAAAAAAAAAAATTTAAGTGAAGAAATTTAAAGTGTTATTTAGTTACCGAAGGTTACATTTTTAGGAAATTGAACTAAATAATGGATTAACTACGTGGACCTCACTGCAGTCCAGAGGAGGAAAGACTTGTTTTTCAGCTCCGAAATTAAGGAAAAACATACAAATTCATTGCTACATCAATGGGACGATCAAAAAATTTCGTTACAAATGCCCTCAAACCGGAAAAAACCATGGAAACGCGTCTTCATCACTGATCGACAATCGTATCACAATATTAGCTAAACACGACCGGAGTGAAATTGGAAATATTTTATCATCGCAAACTGTTCGATGAAGATTAGTAAGAGCCCGGTAGGATAGCTCGCAAAGATCCTATGCTTAGAACTGCAAATTTAAAGAAGAGGAAAAATATTCAAAATATGGGAAGTTGATATCGTCTATGCCCAGAAGATTCGAAAATGTCATTAAGAATAATGGCGGATTTTCAGGGTACTAACTAACTGAATGCAAAACTGGACCATAACTAATGAAACTTCCATGTTAATTGCAAAGTTTGTTGGGTACACCTATTATTCTTACCACTCCAAATTTGGTGTATTTTATGAATTTGCAAAGACTTTGTTATTTTCTTTTGAGGATGAAGTATGCTTATGATGAAAACTAACTAATTTTTTAAAGAATTATAATGAAATACATAAAACCCAGCTTTTTTGAAAAAAAAATTTTCACACATATGTATGCACTAATGTCTAGCTCTATATAAATTTATCTAGCTGGAACATCTCCACTTATGTGATGTAACACTTTGTATTACAACATTTCTTGGTTGTCGCAAGAAAGATTTCAAATAAAATTTTAATTACAAAAAAAAGGGTTCTTGTAACTAGCACTTTTAAAACATAAGTAAGGTTATATATTATAAGTATAAATGTATGTAATCTAAACCTGTAAATAAATAAATAATATTATGTGCAAGAATTTTGCAAAATCTTATTTGATTTTTTTTAACGAAATTTTCTTTGAAGATGAGAAAAGAAGAAAAATATGTATGTAAAAAATTATATAAGTGGAGTCAAACTTCTGAAAATTAAGAACTGAATACATTTATTAAACTGATAATTCCTTCATTAGTCTAACGAAGATTTTGATAAAATTATTGTCGTTATATTCACATATTCATAAGTAGATAAATGCCATAAAATAATCAAAAATTTTAATATTTTATTTGAATGTAAAAATAAATCTATATGGTATTAATGATCATAAATCTTTCTATTCTTCATCTCCACCTTTAAGTTGGTTCTACTACTTAGCAATACTACCGGGAATAAATCTCCCGCTCACTTGAAAATTATTTTCGAAATTTCATATTTTCCGATACAGAGATTCTAGAGGGTTAATTTTTTTTTTAAAGACAGAACATTTAATTATGTGTTTAATGTAGTTATGTACAGCCGAAACGGTTTTCATTCGATTCGGTTCGATTCAGAACACTTTTTATTTATGTGTTTATGCGTGCGGCGTCGTTGCGTTCCGAATGTGAACGAATTCGTGTATTGTTTGCTTATGCAAAGTTGCTATATGCATAAAATATGATGTAGCTCACCTCTCAAAATAAGTTTTTTGTTTTTTTTTGTAAAACCAATGTTCAATGTATAATGCTTATTTTGATTTTTAATAACATTTTGCAATGATTTTTAAATTTATAATTCAAAAATCATTGAGAAAATGACAAAAAAGAAAAATATTTGAACCATATGGCAACACCGTATAAAACAATATTTTCAGAACAGTTGAATTGCAAAACGTTTTGAAAACGTTAAGCGTTTATGCTACCCTTCAATTCGTTTTTAAAAAATAACGACGGCTGTCGCATAAACGTAGTATATGTTTATTACTTTCTATACAGCAACTAATAACAATTAAATGGCCCACAAGAAGAAAAATATGAAAATCTATATAACTATTTGTATTCAAATACAATTTGTTTATCATTGAAAGATAAGTGAGATTGAAAAATAGAATGTACATACATATTACAAACAATTGTTGTGGTACTTATCTTAAGTACATTTTGATTATGGAACAATAAAATTACAAAACGCAGTTCAAACATAATATGCCCGGTTAAGATATTACTGTTTTAACTTTTGATTTAAGTTAGTTTGTTATGTTGTATTGTCGTTTTCGCTGTCGTTACCGTTGTTGTTGTTATTGTTTCATTTGCTAAAAATACATTATAAAAGTCGAAACAGATTTTAAATCTAAAACACTTAAAATATTTATTTTAAAATATTATATATAAGCAAAAGCGTCAAATGAAAATATTCAGAAAAATAGCAAGAAAATGATGACAGCATCACACTCAACGACAAGTGAAAATATAAAAAAGACTATCTTTGGCTATGCCGAAGTTATAATACTCTTCACGCCCCAGCTAGTGCTCCGAGGGTCTTGAAATTTATTAGGTTGGTGGCTATGGGTCAGACACTTATAGTGTCCAAATTTTTAGTCGATAGTACAAAAAACAAAAAAATTTTGTAATAAGAACCTTAGTTTAAAAGGGGGTTTGTATGGGAGGTACCCCTCGTGGTAACCCTAGGATCATGAAATTTATATGGTTAGTGGATAATGGATCAGAAACTTATAGTGTCCAAATTTGTTTTTTTTTTTTGATACGTCAAAAAACAAAAAACTTTGTCTAATAAGAACATTAATTTAAAAGGTGGTTTGTATGGGAGGTACCCCCCTAGTGGTCCGATTCGGCTCGATTCCCGAACTTGGTCAGCGTTTAGTAAAAAGAAACCTATATACAAAATTTCGGCTCTCGAACTCCAAAACGGAAGGACTAGGATTATTGAACTGGAATTTGGACACTATAAGTCTCTGACCCATATTCACAAACCATGAAAATTTCAAGACCCTCGGACTACTAGGAGGGGTACCCCCATACAAACCGGGATCCAAATGAAAGTTCTTATTAAAAAAACTTTTTGTTTTTTGTACTATCGACTTAAAATTTCGACACTGTAAGTGTCTGACCCATAGCCACCAACTATAAATTTCAAGACCCTCGGACCACTAGCTGGGGCGTGAAGAGTATTACAACTTCGGCATAGCCAAAGTTAGTCTTTTCTTATATATGTTTTTTCATTTTGTAAATTGCATTCAATGCAAATTAATAACTTGTATTTAGGTGAGCTTAAATAAGGAGAAGTTATGTGGATATAGACAACATGAACAAATCAAAGAGAAGACAGCACCAAAGGCAACACCAAAATCAATAAAAATTTCAACATAATTTTAATTGTTTTTCATTTCTATTTAAATTAAATAAATAAATTTAAAATAAAACAAATATAAAATTAAATTTGGATTTTTGTTTATAAAAAAAAAACCTTAAACAAATAAATAACATTTAAATAACGTTAACATTTTGATTTATTTATTTATTTAATAAAAGAATGATAAATATATAAACGGCAAGAAAAATATATCAAAAAAACTAACTTTTTGCCGAAGTTGTAATACTCTACACGCCCCTGCTAGTAGTCCGAGGGTTTTGAAATTTATAAGGTTGGTGGATATAGATCATATCGTCCAAATTTCAGTTCCATAGTACAATTAACAAAAAAGTTTTTCTTATAAGAACTTTCAGTTGGATCCCGGTTTGTATGGGGGGTAACCCCGATTCGGCTGATTCCGACAAATGTACTGCATATATGAAGAGAAGAAATCTCCGTGCAAATCTCTAGCTCAAAAACTGAGGGACTAGTTTGCATATATACAGACATATAGACGGACAGGGCTAGATCAATAAAGTCTCGTCGCGTTGATCAAGAATATATATACTTTGTGGGGTCTCCGATGTCTCCTTCTGTGTGTTACAAAGTTCATGACAAACTTATAATACTATTCACTGCGTGAAAAGTATAAAGATGAAGAAAGAAAAAAATGTGATAAACTTTAATATGACGAATGTTTAACAGTTTAATGGATAATGGACCAAAGAGTTGCCTTTTTCATTTCAGATAAAAATTAAAAAGTTAGAATATCAATAAAGGAAAAAGTTAGTTTTTAAAAGAAATATGTACATAAATTGATATGATATACCTAAGACATTGTATTTTATCATATTAAATGAAAAATCAACTAAAATGTTTGCATTCATATATATTATGATATTTGAGATACAAAAAAAAAATAATAAAAAAAAAATTAATATTCATTAGAATTTATATAGCATGAGCATCCCTTTTTTATGGAAAAATTTTAGAATTGTTAATGATTTGTGGTAAGAAAAAAAAAATATATCCTATCTTGATCAGGGATCCTTAGCTCATCTTATATGATAAAAAAAACGATAGAAATCGAGTGATTCAGCGGAAAACATGCAGTATAGCTTGAGCCTCATTCAATCACAGTAGTCTTGACTAGGCCAGGTAGTCACTATACTCACCCGAAGAAATTATTATATTGTAGTTCAAATATATTTTAATAATACTAGTTTTGATTTTGATATGCATGTGTGAAGTGAAAACATCCATTAATCTGCTCAGAAAGGATTGTATGTTTGTATTTTTTGAAAAAACTTAGATATGTAAAAATCAATCATGCAATAAATACAAACTTAGTCTTCAAGGAAACTACATCATAAACCCTTAGCATGCGGCTATGAAACACAAAATCAGTGGTGCTCAATGGAATGAAAAAAAAAAAAAATTAAAAATGAATATGCATAACATAAGTGAAGTGAATATAAACCTTGCTAAGACAGACTAAATGTTTTTATTTTTTTATGTGAATACGGTTTTTGCAAGTTTTTTTATATTTTCCTTTGTATGTACGAGTATTGTAGTTGAATGTTTTATTTTTAATAAATCGCAATAAGGAAGCAATTGGATGTTGATATTATGGTTCATGCTTTCTTATAACCTTTTCACACTGACATGACACAAATCAAAGGTGATGCGGCGCTAATCCGTATCAAAATGGACAGCAACCGAAAGGAAAAGTGACGTCATTCAGGTGTTGTTGTTATAGAATGTGATCAATTTTTGATCCGATTTTCATGTAGAATTGGGGATGGTCAGTCGCGTTAGTGTTGGAAATTTCTCCATTTTTTAGGTCATTTTCGAATGTTTTTCTCATTTTTTGTTGCGCTATATAAAACAGCTGATCATTGCACAGAAAACTTTGAAGTAAATTTCATATTGTAATTTTTATACTCTTCACGTTAGTGAATAGTATTATAAGTTTGTTATGAAGTTTGTAACACACAGAAGGAGACATCGTAGACCACATAAAGTATATATATTTGTGATCAGCTCGATGAGACGAGTTGATTTAGCCATGTCCGTCTGGCCATCGGTCCATCTGTCCGTCTGTTCGCACTCCTAGTCCTTCAGTTTTTGCGCTAGAGAGCTAAGATTTTGTACATTGGTTTCTTTTTATCAAACGCCGGTCAAGTTCGTGAATCAGCCGAATCGGACCACTAGGGGGGTACCTCCCATACAAACCCCCTTTTAAATTAATGTTCTTATTAGAAAAAGTTTTTTTGTTTTTTGTCTTATTGAACTGAAATTTGGACACTGTAAGTCTCTGACCCATATCCACAAACCATGAAAATTTCAAGACCGTGTGACTACTGGGAGGGGTACACCCCATACAAAAAGGGATCCAAATGAAAGTTCTTATTAGAAAAACTTTTTTGTTTTTTTTACTATCGACTTTTACATTTCAAGGCCCTCGGACCACTAGCTGGGGCGTGAAGAGTATTGCAACTTTGGCCAAAGTTAGTTTTTTTTATATTTTTTTTTTTAAATTTTAGTAAAATAAGTAGCAGGAATAAAAAAAGAAGCTGCAAGAATTATTTGCATATAATGCGAATTGTTCTTAAGCATGTATTTTTCACTCAATTGTATTTATAACCAAAACAACAAACAGCTGCTCATGATTTAAAATTACCTGTCTAAACGCCAAAATGTATCATCGTTATTCAGTTCTTTCTTAATCCACTATTAAAAGCGCAAAATGTCTGGAAATTTATATGAAAAGTTATTGCTAAATCATTTAAAGGCGACGTAAGAAGATGAAGAATAATAGGTAGAAAGATATGCAAGGAATTGACGTAGAATGAAATCGAGTCGCATCGACTAGCGGTTCTTAAACATGTATAGTAATCCGCAGATCTCCTGTGGTAAAAAACACTGTGCGACAAAAAAAAAAAAATAAATTTATAACACTAATATAAATAACTATTTTTTTAATATTAAATTGGCGCTGCTTAACACGAAAATGTTAACGGTTTTCTAACACGTACCATTTAAAAGTAACGATGAATTGAAGTACCATAAATCAATGAAGACCGCATGAATTTATATTGAAACTTCTCGAAATATTAACTTTTCCTCTTGTGAATAGTAAGATCCTTTTGCATTATACACTTAGAGTATTCTGATAACATTTTGGTAGTACATCTTCCTTGGTAAAGCTCTTCTACCCGTTTCAAATCCTGGTGAAAGCGTTCACCTTGTTCGTCACTCATCATCCCATGATTAGGGGGAAAAATTGAAATGAGAATGCAAGAAATTTATTTTTAAAGACATCCTGCACCCTATCGCTTCATATTTTTGTAACAAGACCTTTAATAAAAGTTTGGCATTTTCATCTTTATAATTACCTAAAAACCTTGAATTACCTTCTTTAGAGACAACCAAATTGTTGGTTCGCTCTTGATAAGTTTTTCATCGAATTCATCACTCTTTATAAGTTTTCTTATATGAGGGCCAACAAAAATGCCTTAATTTGGAGAAAACAGTTTTCAAATACAGAAATCCTTTGTCATTCACTTAATAGTGATTTTTGGTGTCTCTATTGTCCCTCAAACAGGGAAAACAACAATACTTTGTGAACCTTCCATTTAGTCAAAGCAATACAGCAACAACTTTTAAATCAGCACAAACTTTCCAGTTGTTTTCTTTGTATTTAATTAAATCTAAAATTAGTTTCATATTTTCATATACGTATTGAAGGATAACGGCTACCACTATAGAGTAGTACGACTTTTAACCTAGGTTTGGAACCATCAATAAAAAGCCTCCATCGGTCTTCATCGTAAAGTATTCCAAGCTCTTCCACTAGTTAATTAGTTAGAATGCTATGTGTTAAGAAGAGTTAAGAGATTAGATTTTAACTGATCGGAAGAAACAGAATTAAATACAAGGTCATAGTATAGATTGTATGATTGAAATAAAACACGAATACAATTAGATTGTGCAAAAATGTGACACCAAGAGTCGTTCTACGACTGGATAATTTCGGGAGGCGGATTAATTTAAGACGGCTTTGGTATGATGAATGGTTTATATTAGGATCCCAGTGTAAGTTACACAGTGCAAAATTCAAGAATTGCTTTTGAACGGACTCAATACTATCGCTATACTTTTTAAACTGTGGATCCCATACACACGATGCGTATTCAAGAATTGGCCTAACCAAAGTAGTTAATAATAATTTAGTGGCGCAAGGATCATTAAACTCTTTAGACCAACGTTTAATGTATACTAATACAATTCTAGCTTTACTGATGATAC